>JAMPIV010003499.1:0-357500 GCA_024509875.1 Oreohelix idahoensis
GACACATACACTGCAATCTTTCTTTTTCTTTATAACATCTTAACCTCTCCAGCAAATTAAACTTGCTACAGCCAGTTGCTCCATCCGCAAAGGAAGTCACCTTTAGATTAATATATAGCATGACATCCATTAGGCAATAACTTGTTGCATAATGGAAAAACATCCCAAAATGCAAATTATGAAACTTGCACCATATATTACACCATATAATACACAGGAGACAAAAGATCATTTGTTTCTTTTACTGTAGTACAATTACTTCTACAATAAAAATTATGAAAAAAGAATTAGTGTTTTACAAACCACGCACTATTGACACAGCTATCATGCTGAATTCCCTACCTAAGTGTACAAAACAAGCAGAACTGAAACTTTTGACCCTGCTAGTGGAATTTAAATATTTAGCCTGGATATGTAGGAACTTCGCAGTGTTTGAAGGGAAACAGTACACTGCCCACCTTTTCTCACAATTATACCTACAAAAAACACAGTATGTTACAGTTTGAATGGATTGGGGAGAGAGAGATTTTTTTTGTGTTTCTCAACCAGCGGCACTTGGGCTTTCAGCCCTTCGGCCCAATGACATGTCATTGCGAGGCTGGGGAACTGAGGACTTTCCTTCCAACCCGGTCAGGAGCTTCACTCCTTCCCATCCACAGAGGGTTTATCACAGGAGCCGTTCAGGTTATTCAGTCAAATTTCCGGTCGTAAACATTCCTTCAAACGCTGAAGCCCGGTTTTGAACCATAAACACCTGGTCGCCAGTACAACGCCGAAGCCATTACACCAGCGCGGCTCCCGGGAGAGAGAGGTAAGGGCGCAGAAAACTAATTCAAACCCAGAACTGATTGTACATATGTAAATAATTATAGTCATGCTTGGCTTTCTTCTGTGTTTAACTGTTTTCTTTTCTTTAAGTTTTTACTTTGGAGGGAAAATAACCCTTTTTTTTCTTTTAACTTCATATTTAAGAAATATTCTTATTTAATTCAGACGGGCCACTTTGCCTTTTTTTTTAAATTTTAAATTAAAAAAAAAAATGCTAGAGAAGAGGGTTCTGTAAATTTAAAGGGTTTCTTTTGTTAAATTTGTGTCTTTATTTGTATGTATATTTAAATGTTTTTTTTTAATTAAAAAAAACCTGTTATGTACAAATTAGTAAAAATGTTATTTTAATTATTTTTTTTTTTACTCCTGTTAGATTGTTTAACTTTATTTAGTCCATTTTTACTCTTTTAATTTATTTAAAATCTTATCCCTTTAACTTTTTATTTATTTAATTTTTTGTATTTCAACTTGATTAAGTATGCAAATGATGTGATTACGTGCGAGTGTTTATTTGTACTATACAGTGTACTCTCCTTGTATTCTATGTAAAACGCACCTTTTTCTTTGTAAATTGGAAAGAAATGAAAATAAAATTTGGTACACACAAAAAAAAAAAAAATTTTTAAGGGACGTAAAAATAACGGTTAACACCCTTAACTATATTAGTCATAAATATTATTCTTTTTAGTTAAATTTAGAAAAAGTGCGTTGATTTCTGTTGTGTATGTTTTTTAAATCGAAATTGCTGAAAAAGAAAGGGCAAATAATACTCAGCTGCATAAAGCTTTGATTTAATTTACATTTTATTATTTGCTTTTTATTATGCAAATTTATTGCACTACGATTCATAAACACGGTTTAATTTTTAAATGTGCCGCGGGAACTACGCTCAAATTGCATGTAAAGTAGCTATAATAGTACCTAGTGCCCTTGATATATAGAGTGACGACAACTAAAATTTGGCCGCCATTTTCGGTCGTACCCGTATCGCAGAAAAATGGACCCGATCATGAGTTTCGGACCCAATATGCATTTTCGTTTAGGTTAGCTAATAATTTGAAATAAAATTAGATGGAAATACAGTAGCACATATGTTCCCGTATTCACATAGATAGTATTTTAGGGGTAAAACTTGTTTGGGGTTCTATTTCATTTAATTTAACATTCTTCTATATAAATGAATAATCCGTCGGAAAATTATTAAAGCAGGTCAGAATAGCTCGATAGGTATATATGTTATAGCGAGAATGCGTGTTACATTGGCACACCAACTAAGAAGCAGGTATTGTGCCAATGTATTAATTGTGACCAGTTAATTAAGGAGCTATTCTCCGTTGAAGGAATTAAAGGACAGCAAAGGAAGCATTCCGACGGTATTCTATCTTTTCTAGTTACATAACCTATAATTGACCAGTTCGAGTTCACAGTATAAATATATTTAAGTTGGCGGTATCAATATATTTAAGGTTGCTGTGTCAAGTTTGAGTTAACTGGATGATCCTCCAGAGGTATTGTTTAACTTGATCAAAGGGTACGGGATCCAGGTTCGTATTCAGATTTTGATAGTTGGAAGTAATCACAATATAATATAAAAGGCAGTACGGTCCATTTTTTCCCTATAGAGTTCCTAAACAATGTGCAAGTCAAACTCAACAACTTCCAACAGCATTTTAAGCAAAGTCCAACGTTGTATATGAAAAGTTTATTTTGGTTTCTTTCAGATGTATGGCGGTAAATTACAAGATGATCCTATTCTCAGTTCACTAAAATTCGTTTTCTCATACGAAATCATCTCATAAAATCCATTAGTGCATTTTGATGAGCTTATGTATATCTATTTCATCCTGTCTACTATGCGTAAGTCTAAGTCGAGACTTTCTACCAACCTGAAGTATATGTTGTCATAGGGCTAGGGGTCAGGTTAGCCATTATTCTCTTGCTAATATAAAGTGGCGGTCAGCAAATCTGCTAGGAACCTAAGGCTCTTGGACTATCCGGAGTGACCTGGCTTTGGCTCCTGGCTTTTTACTCTTCTTTGACTCTTGTTTGGCTCTCTTGTTTGGCTCTCTCTTGTTAAGGGTTTTGGGGCCGTCAATATATACAAACTGGTTCCTAAGACTGTTTTGGGGGGAAGTTACTTTGATTTGTCAGTCAATACGGATATGTTTGAGATGAACTATTTCATTGGCGAAGCCAATAGTTAAGATGGATATTCCACTAGTTTTGTTGATGTCATATTTACGTCACAAGTTTCTACACAAGTTTCTATGATAGCGAATGGTATAAGCTTTTATTTGAGGGTATTTTTAATTCTGTTTAGAGGTTCTCAGGTCTCGTATCATTTCCTGTAACTGTCTAGAAGTCTTTATTTTAAAATGTCGATAAGAGGCTATGTGAAAATTACGTCATCAATAACTTGCGCACTGAAATTATTTAAAGGATAATTACTAAACTACTAATGTGATCATCATTCCGGTTACACATATTTGTACTATTATTTGTATTTCAGGTAACAAAACAAAAAGAAGAAAACTAGTTTACTTACCGGTTTATTGAAAAGAATCAATAGCGTGGATTTTTAACACATACTCCGTTGAATGTTATTTTCCGTTAGAATACCACTATTTAGCAGCAAAGATTTAATTATAGTTTTATTATATAATTATATTATATAATTTTATTATTATTATTATTATTATTATATATATATATATATATATATATATATATATATATATATATATATATATATATATATATATATATATATATATATATATATATATATATATATATATATATATATATATATATATATATATATATACAGTGTGTCCGGCAGAATTACTACCAATAACAAATGTCAATATTTCTTATACTAATAATAGCAGACCGACAATATTTTGATTTTCTATTAGGCAAACTCATTAAGTTTCAGTAGCAACTCACCAAGTTTCAGTAGATCTCCACATGAGCGCCTTTAGTGGCTCGAAGAATGTCAACACGGTATTCTATCTCTCTCTACGTGTTTTGCAGCATCTGAGGTGTGACGGATGCACAAGCGTCAATTATTCGCTGCCGAAGATTATCCAGTCCCTGCACCGGAGTTTGATAGACAAAGTTTTTACGTATCCCCATGGAAAGAAATCTAAGGGGGTCAAATCTGGTGACCTTGGTGGCCAATCAATGGGACCTAATCTTCCAATCCATCTGTCTGGAAATTGTTGATGAAGGTAGTTTCTTACTTCATTGGCATAGTGTGGAGGTGCTCCATCTTGCTGGAATATGAATCCTTCTGGTATGCTAGGAACTGCAAAATTTTGCAGCATGTTCAGGTATGTTGCTCCTCTGACTGTGGCTTCGGCGAAGAAAAATGACCCGATCACATAATTCGAGGTTAAGGCACATCACACGTTGCTGTCTCGCTCATGCTCCATTACGACATGTGGCTTTTCATTTCCCCATATCCTACAATTATGCCGGTGAACTTTGCCACAAGTGTGTAAGTTCGCTTCATCGGAGAATACCACACGATTGAGAAATTCATTGTCATCATCGAGGAGAAAGCATTGCATTTGCGAACTCGGCCCGTCTGGGTTTATCATTTGGCTGTAACTTCTGCACTAGCTGGATCTTGTAGGCTGTAAGCCACAATCTTTCATGCACAATGTCGTGAACAGTAGATTTTGGAATATCCAATTCTCCCCTTGCCCGTCGAATGGATTTCCGCGGGCTACGTTGACAAGCTTCGCTAACTGCTTCAACTCTATCTGGAGACAACGCTTCATTGCCGTTTCCCTTCTTTCTCAACAAAGAACCTGTTTCCAACAGTTGCTTGTGCCATTTCACTATGGTATGTCGCTCCGGAGGTTTCTGTCCATATTCCTGCCTGAATCTCCTTTGCACAACAATGAGAAACTTTAATTCCGCAAGCCAATAACAGCATTGCACTTTCTGCTGCACCGTGAACTCCGCCATTTTTACTACACGCTTCATCACATTCCGCGGCTGCGCATTACGTATGCGTTATCTGCACATTATCGGACAATTTATCAATTGTCTTACTGCTCCTAAAAATGTGATGGGTTCTATACGAGGTAACCTTAAAAAAATAATTATAACTTACATGGATGAGGAGATATTGACATTTGTTATATGTCTGTTGCGCACATATTCTTTTTGTGGGGCGCACAGATTACTGTAAATACGCATTTGTCTGATAAAAATATATTTATCTTTGAATTAATGTAAAATGTATTTATTTGTCTGATAAAAATATATTTATCTTTGAATTCACGATTTTCAGTCTAAAGGGACAGAACTCAGATTAGGCGATGGGTATTCATTCTGTGAGTTATTGGTTCTTGTATCTTTCCTGAAGATCGAACTAAGCGTAGGAATCTAGGTTTACAGCGATCTGTTCTGTGTTTGATTAGTTATAGATTGCTCTTGCTTCAGAATATCTATGGCCCGAATCTATGTGTAGTTCTTGTCTATGTAGGACGAGTATGTCTTATATTTTTATATCTTGGTATGTTTAAGCGGAACTAATTTTCCTTGTACTGTACTTTTTTTTTTTTTTTCCTTAACCAGCGGCACTTGGGCTTTCAGCCCCTTCGGCCCAATGACATGTCATTGCGAGGCTGGGGAACCTGAGGACTTTCCTTCCAACCCGGTCAGGAGCTTCGCTCCTTCCCATCCACAGAGGGTTTATCACAGGAGCCGTTCAGGCTATTCAGTCAAATTTCCGTACTTTGAGGTCAGGTGCTTTCGGCGCATGAAGGTAGGTTAGAGAGTTCTTCGGTGATGAAGGAGCCTGGCGGGACGTCATCTCTGAGACCTTTCCAAAGTTTGTGATCTCTTTGATTGATTATGGGGACGAAGATAGTTTCTTCTAGGATTGTTAAATCCATGAGTTCCCCAGTGTTGATTCAGTAACGCCAGGAGAGTGTTTGTGTTTGCTAGTATATTTCGTATGGCAAGGTAAAGAACTGTTCACTGAACTCTTTCATTCCTAGGCTCAGATGGGCAGACGTCGATATGAATTTACCTATGTATATGTCGGGACGACATGTTATCTAGCAACACTGAATATGTTTATATGCAGCAATTATGAGGACAGAATATGCTGATCCTTATAGAATCATTTATTGTTGATGAACAAAGCTTCGTTTGAAGATTTGCTATACATCCGTATAGTGAGCGATGCTCAACAGGGAACCAGAAGCCATTTTGGAATTCTATTTATTTTGGAATCCTACTTATTGCCGATCATCAATCAGAGAACGGGAATGCCTCCTTATTATCAGGTGATGATTAAGAGATCACGGTTATAAAGAAAACCCAATACTAGTGGGTTAACGTTATCTTCACAGAGATTTGCTGTAATTTACCTAAAGGAATCTTCGCTAAAAAGAGGTCCTGTTTAGGAGTCAAGTTTGAACAGTAGGCCTATTTATTAACTGACATGCTCGGTAAGAAAGGCCTGATGATTGTATTTATAAACAATGGAAATCTAAGTGCTTGTATACAGATGTTCCATTGCAATGTTATTCAATATGAATGCTAATTTATGATGGTAGACCATTGATCAACACTATGCTGTTTTATGCCAACCTGTTTGATGTTTCCTGTTCCTGTGTCGTCAAAGTGTGTGTCCATTAAATTCAAGAAAATGTAAACAGTAGTTCGTCTTACATTTCCTGCCACGAGTGAGTGAGATTTCCTTATTGTCAACTCTCAGAACATTTTTCAGCATTCGCGTACTGTTGTATCCTCACTCCAAATCAATACACCACTGCGTAGGTCGAGTTGACCTGTGTTTGTCTTCATTGTGACAACACCCCTTCGAACACGATTGTAACCATACAACCAACACTGGTGACCGAAGGTTAGACTTTATCAACACTGATCTTTATCAAGTGGAAAAGAGAGTTTATCAACTGGTAGCAAGAATGGCTCTTTATCAATGTGGTGGCACTTTATCCAAGCAAGCATACACAAAAAGTGTGTTTATCAACTGGTGGCCAGTTTCCTGGGTCAATCTGCACAGTGGACATTTTGCGAAGTCAGCTACTAAAACCAGACCGTTTTCTGTGGCCTGATACGACACACAAGCAGTACAAGGCTACAGTTGAAGTCAACATGACCTGCCCTATCGATCGTATGCTGTAAATAGGTCAACGCTCGTTAACAGACGGTGTTTAAATAGAACAGACAGCGTAGCACAGCGAGTTTGTTTACAAGTGAATATTTAACTATGTTGATGAGAAGTACTATCGAACTGAGATGTCTACACGTCAACGGTGGATCTTCTTGTGTTTTGCATATTGCTGAACTGTGTAATAATTTAAAACAGAAAGCTATTGTTTATTAAAGTGGCAGTTTGTTTTCAGTGGAAACTGAACCATATTGATGTAATACTGAGCCTTCTTTGCAGACACTTCTACAACACATGTCATTATATTATATGCATTTATATGACATATATGTATTTTTGTTTAATGTTTACATGTTTGCATATTATTTGTGTGTCTATGTCGTGGGCGGTTGGTGAGGTGACTAGTATAGGATATACCGAGTCATATTGGTCCTATATTAGTGTTCTATAGGGAGCAATTTTCTTGGTTGGAAATTTGCTGCAACATCTGTTGCAATATCTGTTAGATGTGACGATCTGTACCCATTGTTGTTTTTGTGATATTTTTTCTGTTCTTCAGTTTTGTTTTGATTTGTTCGTATTTGTAGATCTACCCTGTCCTATAATTTAGTTCTATACACATTTATATTTATACACTGTGGCGTTATTTGCTTTGTTTATTCCTTTGCAGTTATCATCACAGATTCTGTGATTAGTTTCTTTAGTTTGCTATTTAATTTAGTTGATTTCTGCAAATGTTTTCGTGTTGTTTTTCTTGATTGTCTTTTGTTTATGTTGGTTGTTGACATATACTATAAAATATACTTGATCATACACTACTAGCTGTGTAGTGAACTTATGAGAAATAATCAACTGATGACTAATTAATCAAGTTCATTTAGAACTTGTTCCTGTTTACTTGGAAATAGATTACATTATTGTTTCAAGTGATTGCTATCATTATTATACATCATGTCTACATTAGAATACTTTATTGCACAAGGGAAATCCCTTGATAAGTCTGGTAAGGAATTAGAGTAGTTTGCAACTGCTCCATTTGCCATGGTATTAAAGTCAGAAGAAAAGAGGCAAAAAGAGGAAAATAAATGGAAAGCAGAAGTTGAACAAAAGAATATAGATGCTGAGAATTTAAGATTGCAGATGCAAGCTGAGGAGAGAAAAGCTGCTGCTGAGGAGAAAAAAGCTGCTGCTGAGGAGAGAAAGCTTCAAATGGAAGAAAAAAAAGCTGAACAAAAGAGATTAGACAGAGAAGCTGAACAAAAGAGATTAGACAGAGAAGCTGAACAAAAGAGATTAGACAGAGAAGCTGAAGCTGAACAAAAGAGATTAGACAGAGAAGCCGAGGAGAGTAAGGCAAAAAGAGAACATGAGGAAAAACTGTTGGCATTTGAATTAGAAAAATTGAAATTGACAAATATGGCTGGATCGTTTTGAACGTTCTTGTCGAGCTCATAATGTGCATAAATCACAGTATGCTAATCAGTTGTCAGAAAATTTGAAAGGTGATTCTCTGACTAGTTTAAGTTTGGTTGAAGAGGCTGACAAGGATAATTATGATGTTATTAGAGCAGCTTTATTAAAAAAAAAATCAGTTAACTGAGGAAGGTTACCGTATTTTGTTTAAGAAAATGGTACCTGAATCAGGGGTAGAATTCTCAGAATTCATTGCAAGGACACGTCTTACATTTAATCGTTGGATTAAGTTGTCCAAAACAGAAAAGACATATGAAGCCCTTATGGACATGTTGCTCAGGGACAAAATTATGTCAAGTGTTAATAAACCATTCCTTGAATTCCTACATGAGCGTAAACCCAAGACACTAAAAGAAATGCAAGAATATTGTGACCAATACGTCACTGCACACCCTGACATAACTCTTAGCAACACTAAGATTAAAGAGAGTATGCTAGTTGCATCAGCAACACCATACAACCCTAATTATTCACACAAATTTCAGGAACCACAAAACATGTTTGGAAAAAAAGGTAACCATAATAGTTATCAAAACCAAGGAAACCAATCATTTCAGAGGTGGTCATAATTATAGGAATTTCCTCAGAGGAAGTCATTATAGAAACTATCCAAGTCATCCATCATGGAGACGACAAGACCATAATTATAGAGATACTCATTATAATGAATATGATAATGGTAACCATGAGAATTATGACTCAAACCCAAATAGGGGTTACTGTTGAGGGAGAGGTTTTATATTTATGCTTCGTGCTTATTCCTGCCTTTTGCGTTTGCACGACTGTTTGTTTGTATCCCATATAGATAGGAATGTGATGTCCAGGGTTCTCTCTTTATGTGCCTGGCGAATAAACATTAATTCTTAGTATTAACTTACTTTGTGCACACATCTCTTTCTCCAATGAAAGTAATAATAACTGAGTGACGGTTCTGTAACTTTAATACACATTACAACATTAGACCCATTGATGTGGTCAGGCAATAAGAACACAATCAAGATTAATAATAATAATAATAATAATAGTCACTCATTTGCATGAACAATTATGAATGTTAAATATGCCATACAGTAGAATACTTCCATGTAAAACAGGAATATACATTAGGGCTTTCCACACACGCTAACTCCCGTTTTTCACTCGCCTCGTTAGCAATACTTTCACAGCCAGTTTCATCACGTGACATAGAGTGGCTATTTGGGTGAAATGGCAAAGTGCCAAACTCGGCGTTAAAATTAATGCATTTTCTACTCCCAACATTGCCCCCCCCCCGTTCCCGAGCGGAAACCAAGGGTTTACGCTTGAGAACAGTGGATAGTTAGCCCAAGAACTATTAATCTATTAGAAAAGAAAAATCCTACTGTTCAGAATAATATATATGAAGTATTAATTGTAGTGCGAAATGACATGAAAACAGATATATGTAAACAGTTTAGACAAAATGTAATCCAATCTTTCAAAAAACGCAATTAAAGTCATAACATGAATGTTTCAATAGTATATCACCTGAAAAACAAAACAAGATCAGAAATTGTCAACATCTGGCACAAACAATTTCACTTTCCAGTTACATTCCTTGACAATAAGTCTGCCAGAAAGCTTGATTGGGATAATTGTATATCTATATTCGTGGATAAGCAAAAACCATCTGTGTAATCTACTGTTTGTCGTAGTTTTTTTGATTTAGGGATGTTAATGGACGGTGATCCGTCTGGAGGTAGAAGTGTGCGCCAAGTAAATAGCGTGATAACTTGCTTATACATCAAATGATGGACAAAAGTTCTCTTTCACTGGTGGAATACCGAGTTTCTGCTGGTAACAACTTCCTGCTTACATACAAGCATGGATGTGGAGTACCATTGAACCATTGCAACAGGCAACCACCAATGCCAGTCTGAGAAGCATCAGTCCTCAGAAGAAATGGCATAGTGATATTAGGTAACATCAAAATAGGTGCCTTGGAAAATACAGTTTTAATTTTGTTCAAAGCTCCACTGCAAGTATCGGACCAAACAATTTTATTAGGAGCTCCCTTTTTAGTCAAAGATGACAGGACAGAAGAAATAGATGAAAAGTTCGGAATGAACTTGTGATAGAAGTTAATGAGTCCTAACATGCTCCTGACTTGTTTCTTTGTCCGAGGGATATCTAATTCTAATATGCGTTTGACAGTGTGCTCATCAGGGTATAACATGTGGTTACCAACTCGGTGACCAAGAAATGAAATTTCTCGACAACCAATCTGAACCTTTGAAGGTCTAACTGTCAAACCATGCTTTCTGAGTAGCATTAATAAAGATTTTAATCCTGTGATATGTTCTTGCCAAGAACTATGGAATAAACAGATGTCGTCTATGTATGTGATGACATCAGATCTATCTCCTAAGAGTCTCTGCATCATGCGCACAAAAGTCGCGGGAGCATTGACAAGGCCAAAACACATATAGTTCCATTGGAATAAACCATATGGAGTCATAAATGCAGTTAGAGGTTTGGCTTTATCAGTTAAAGGGATCTGCCAATATCCCTTGGATAGATCTAGTTTGCTAAAGTATGTAGCCTGGGATAGTTGTGATAAGAGATCCTCCAAAACAGGCATGGGCTCGGCATCTGTGAGAGTGACACTGTTAAGACGTCTAAAATCAATGCAGATGCGAAGAGATTTGTCCTTCTTTCTAACTAGAACCATAGGAAAAGAATAGGATGATTCAGAAGGAGAAATGATGCCCATGCGTAGCATATCCTTAAGTTCACTATCCACCTGAGATCTGTAGTGTAAGGGTATAGTATACGGTCTGAGTTTGATAGGGTGATCATCAGTCAATGGAATATCATGAGAGATAACATCAGTGCGACCTGGAAGTTCAGTCAGCACATCAGAGAAAGATTCTAAAACAGCAAGAGCCTGTTCTCTATAACCAGAATCTAAATCAACTGATACAGTTACATCTCTCCAAGATTCGGAAGATGTTAAAGGCAGCAGAGGAAAATTAAAAGAAATATCGCTCGATGTAGAATCATCAGATTCCACAACAGCTGACAAAGTCTGTCGAACTGGTTCATCAGAAATACTGTCTAAGATAGGTTCTAACTCTGCAGGGCGCTTCACATACAATTTTAACATATTAATGTGAAATGTTTTAACTTTGCCCCTTATGTCAATGGCATAATCTACATCAGTGTTCTTCTCAACCACCTTAAAAGGGCCTTGCCAGGAAATTAGCAGTTTATTTTCCTTGGTCGGAAGAAGTAGCCATACTTGTTCTCCTGGTAAGAACGAACGTAATTTTCGAAATTGGTTGCAGCGCAATCTCGACCTGTGTGACGTATTGCTTATCATACCTGATGCATAAGTACATGCATCTACAAGGCGTTGTCTGAGATCAATGACCAGTTCATAGCTGGTACGGACAGTAACATCCTCCACAGATCCCAACTACAAATCCTTGAGTATGTGCATAGGACCTCTATGGTTGGCACCATATACCAACTCAAATGTCGAAAAGCCAGTGCTCTCATGGGGCACTTCTCTGTAAGTAAATAAGACAGCTGGTAACATTCGGTCCCAGCCACGAGGACATGTCTCGGTGACTTTGCCTAACAACTGCTTCAACGAGCCATTGAAACGCTCGCAAACGCCATTGCTTTCTGGATGGTGTGGGCTTGTGAACGAATGCTTAATTGCTAACATGTTCTCAATATCTTTCATCATTTGAGACATAAATTGAGTACCACGATCTGATAAAATTTCATCAGGAAATCCTATGCGACAAAAAATAACAAATAGAGAATCAGCAACAGCTGCTAAGGTGATAGTCTTCAATGGTATGGCCTCCGGCCAACGTCTACATAAGTCTATACACGTTAGGATATATCTATATCCTCTATCTGACATGACTGACATAGGACCAGCTATGTCAATTGCAAGCTTGGTGAAAGGCCGTAATGGCACATCAGTGACTTGTAAGGGTGCAGCGTGGTGCTTGCCCCTACGTGCTACCTTTTGACAAGTTGTACATGACCTGCAGTATAGCTTTACATCTTTGTTAACACAGGGCCAATAAAAATTTGAGGTGACACGAAACAGAGTACGCTTAATCCCCATATGACCAGCTAAAAGCGAGTCACGGGCAGTATTCAATACAATAGGTCTAAAACTCTTTGGAATAACTACCTGTCTCCTGACTAAAACATAGTTGTCAAAGCATCTAGTCAGTACTGAGTTCTTAAATTCAAACCAATAATGTGAAGTTTTTGTCTTCTTCACATGCTTGCTCTCTGCTAGAGCAAACAATGGTTGCAAAGCAACATCTTCGCGCTGTTTGGCAGCGAACGACTGGGGGAAAACATTCTGAACATTCTGAAGAGTTGCTCTCTCACTAAATGGTATAGCTGGCTCTGCCTTGGATTCAGCAGCATGCTGGGCCCTAGTGACCACAGCGTTAGCCAACACTGGGTGAGATTCAACCCATTTATGTATCTCCTCTGGAGAGCAATCCTTAATACCTGGTATATTACCAAGGATAATGTCTGATACTGGTTGGTCAAGGACACATGCCGTTACCTTCCCTGTAAAGAAAGGTGTGGCAATATCTATTTCTGCCAATGGGTAACACTCTATACTCCCACCAAATGTTATGCACTTTACTGTTTTACCAGTAAAGGCAGATTCATCAATTAGCGATCTAGGGACTCCGACAGTGGTACATCCAGAATCACGAAGAACACTTACATGCCTGTTATACAGGAAGCCAGTATATAATTTGAGGCGTCCCACGTTCTCACAAGATGACATAGCGGGTAGAGCATGCCCGCAAATTAATCTGGGTTGTGAACCAGGTTGGAATAAAGCATTGCATCCATAACAATTTTCATCATTAAGTGAGCTAACAATACATGCATTGGCATGGTCGGCTCCCTTCTCATCAATCTTCTTTGCAGTTACACATGCATTACCCTTCTCATGATTGCTATTGTCATTATGCCCACAGTGTTTGTTAGTGCTGTTTCCATAATATTTCTTATAAGTTCTATTCCTAGCACATGACCAACATCTGCCATTATTCCTATTACCACTGTAGGATGCATTGTCTTGTGTGGGTCTATGATCCATCCGTTTGTGTTGCATTTCCTCATTACGGCTAGAATTCTGCCGCCACTGACCTTGGTTTGAATAACCATAGTCTCGCCTCTGTGATAAGTTAGATGGTGACCTCTGCCTTGGGAAGTTATATTTTCCTCGGTAGTTGGATCTATAACTTTGCCTTAATCTGCTGTCCACACTCTGTGATCGAGGTCTATGACCACCATCTCTAAAGTCATGACGAGCCACACATACTGGGAGTGCGTCCTTTATAGTTGCTTTGTGAACCTCTTTATCTGGGTGAGCGGTCATATATTGTCTCCCAAGTATCTCCATTGCCTCAAGGTCTTTCGGTTTTCTTTCTTGAAAAAATGAGGCAAGATCGGTGCTATATGCTGACAACACCTTGTCACGTAACATTAGATCAAGTAAGCCAGTGAAGGTCTTATCAATTCCGGACAATTCTATCCATCTTTTAGAATATAATTTTATTAATGAGATAAATTCTCCAAAGTCAGCTTTCCTGCTAGGCAGACAGGAATGAAATTTATCACGGAATCCTGCTTCCGTAAGCTGGAATTTACGTAGCAATGTCTCCTTGACAACGTCGTAGTCTTCTCTACTACTGCTGTCCAGAGCAAAATAAGCCTGTAGAGCGTCCGTTGTTAAAAAATCGCATAATGTTGCACTCCGTTGACCCTTGGGGATCTTCAACGCACTGACCTTGAGCTCAAAACGTTGTAAGAAACTATCGACGCAGTCAATTTATTGATTGAAATTAGGCAATCGTATCCTGTTTGTGCTCACAGGTGTACTAGATGATGTTTGGAGCGTCCAACTCCACTTTTCTTAGGGCGACAGCAACATCTATATCTTTCCGAATACGCAATTTCTCTATCTCCAAATCAGTTGCATTCTGAGCAGTTGCAGCAGCTAATCTTAATTTTTCTTGCTCAGAGTCAATCTTTAGTTTTTCTTTCTCAGCGTCAATCTTTAGTTTTTCTAGCGCAAGAGCTTGTGCAAGATCTTTTTCTTTCTTTTCCATCTTCATTCTATCCAATTTCTCCTTTTGTTCTAACTTGTCCTTCTCCAAATCTTGTGTCTTTTTCTTCTCATCATGTTCTAACTGAAGACGTTTTAATTCACGTTCATTCTGTCTTTCAATTCTTGCATTATAGCGGTCAAATTGTGCAGTAGCAAACGCCTCTAGTTCCGCTCCTGATTTATTAAATTTAATCCCAATTTCTATAAAGTCCTGAAACGAAGACATGGTTTCCTACCAGAAACTACTTTCTGTTCAAAATATAGTGATATTTATAATGATGAACAATACAAAACTCAATACCTATGTAAGTCGTACAAACCCACCAAGGACATAATTAGAATGTGTTAAATTATGGTGATATTGTTAATGAACACTGCCGTGCTCAATACATGTTATAATAAAAGAAAAAAATATGCAAAATTATGCCATGTATATCAATGGGTCCAGACAAATGTACAATGAAAATATGAAGGCAATGATATCAATGACAATGATGATGATGATGGTATATTTTCAAATACAACACACACAAAAACAAATCAAAATTAACCAAAATAAGACAACAAAAACAATATTCTATATTAACATGTAAAAAAAATAATTATTATTAGACACTACAAATAATTCACAACTAAAACGAAACAACCATCACATTAACAACTAAAGAGAAGAAGTTATAGAAAGCACTATTACAACAACTGACAATGCGAGACATATATACGAAACAATAACAAAACGTGATACCTAACGCCACATCTAAACAAAAATGAAATGTTCGCAATGCAAAAAAGGACTATCAGTATGAATGCGTCAAAGCGCTAAAATTCCTTAAATGGAAACCTCACATAAACCTATAGAAAATCACCTTTCATCATACTTCCGAAGATGAATGAAAAAAATGATACCTAAAAAAAAAAAAAAAAATGGCAACACTGAACATATAGAATAGAAAAAAGAAAAATAGCAAAGATGGAGCACGCTATGAAAGCACAAGATGCTTTAAACAAGCTTTTAAAATGAAGCTAAACGTACCGTAAAATGCAGACTAAAGTATTTTGATCTGAACGTGGCGTAACGTTGTTAATACTGTCTCGCTTGAATCAGGAACACTGAGTCAAAATAGAAACTATAGTTCTGAAAACTTGTTTGATAATATGTCGTCTGGTCGAACTGTTTTATTTCTTTCTTAATAATAAGGTCCGTAAAGTTTCTTTTATAGATTTATAAATGTTAGTACACGTATGGTCCCTGAAAGCCTTCAATGTTTTTGGAAAAACTAGGTCCTCCGTTCGTCTTTAAAATATTCCATAAACAGAAATCAATAATAGCGTGTTTGTTGACCGAAATTTCTGCTGACGTTAAAGGTCACGGGGCGTGGCTAATTTGCCGCAGTGCGTCGAAAAGTTTCGCTTTGTACGGGAAGTTCATTTGCGCGATTGCTGGTTTCACCGCAGTGTTTGCAAAAACTTTCGTTTGCACGAAAGTTCATTAACACGAACAAAAAGTCATTGTTAAACAGCCCAGTTCTTCAAAATAGCTTACAACACGTTGCCTTAAAAGTGCATCTGAACTCCTGTTTCATGTTCAATCATGCTATAGTTCAATTGATGCAAATGCATTATAGATAAACTTGGTGCACATAATTAATTCAGGCACAATGGCTTGGCTACCCATCTGTTGAGGGAGAGGTTTTATATTTATGCTTCGTGCTTATTCCTGCCTTTTGCGTTTGCACGACTGTTTGTTTGTATCCCATATAGACAGGAATGTGATGTCCAGGGTTCTCTCTTTATGTGCCTGGCGAATAAACATTAATTCTTAGTATTAACTTACTTTGTGCACACATCTCTTTCTCCAATGAAAGTAATAATAACTGAGTGACGGTTCTGTAACTTTAATACACATTACAACGAACTTCACATTAGACCCATTGATGTGGTCAGGCAATAAGAACACAATCAAGATTAATAATAATAATAATAATAATAATAGTCACTCATTTGCATGAACAATTATGAATGTTAAATATGCCATACAGTAGAATACTTCCATGTAAAACAGGAATATACATTAGGGCTTTCCACACACGCCCAAACACACATCTGTGCCGCCTAACGGCTGGTCATTCCATGCCCACTTCGCTAACTCCCGTTTTTCACCCGCCTCGTTAGCAATACTTTCACAGCCAGTCTCATTACGTGACATAGAGTGGCTATTTGGGTGAAATGGCAAAGTGCCAAACTCGGCGTTAAAATTAATGCATTTTCTACTCCCAACAGTTACAATAGAGGAAATAATAATGATTACAGAGGCAATAATAATCGAGGTAGATCACAATACAAAAAACATAAATCATATTATCATGGAAACTCTGCACAGCAAGAGTCACATGAAGACTATAAACAAACCAAAGATAATAATGATGCTAATAATATGGCGTGTTCCGCTTTTGATTTTGGGAGAGCATCTTAGTGCCCCCAATGCAAAACATTATTTGAACCAACTACGGTGTCCACTTTAAGTTGTGTCCATCCTCGTCCCGCTCTTCCTGCGTCAGTCGCGCATGATGGAAGAGGTTCTCTTGTCTTACATAGAGGTTTAGTAAATGACAATCCAGTCTCAGTTCTTTCTGATTCTGGATTCACCACAATTGGTGTTAGGCAGTCGCTTGTAGATCCTTCTCGTGCCACTGAAAAAGTAGTCAAATGTGTAACATTTGGCGGCACCTTAGAGAAATACTCTACTGCTACCATTAGGATTGCTACTCCTTTCTTTACAGGAGATGTACACGCATGTGTTCTGCGCTGATCTTATCATCGGTCGTATTCACGGAGTCAAAGAATGCACTCCACAACAAATTTCCGTTTGGGAAAAACAAAATATGCAAACTGCTAATGCTGTAGTCACTAGAGCTCAGGCTCTTAATATGCCTCAAACTTCATCTACTGAAGATAATGAAGTGCATAACCAGGATGAACCCTTGGTAATTTCTCGTTACTCGTTTATAAAACAGCAAGAAGAGGATCCGACTCTAAAGAAATTCTTCACGCTTGCAACAAAAGGTGATCCGAATAAAGATACAAAGCGTAAATCTTGGATTACAATGAAGAATGTTGTACTTGTACGTATGGTGCAAGACTCCGCTAAGTCAAGTCATTCTCAGATTCTTGTTCCCAAGAATTTGAGAGTTAAAATTTTGGTACACGCACACGACTCTCAGTGTGCTGGACATATGGGTTTTTCCCGTACAAAGTCAAGAGTTCTTGCGGCTTTCTTTTGGCCTTTTGTGAACAAAGACATAGGATTTATTGTCAATCTTGTGTAGTATGCCAAGAAGTCAAATCCAAAGGTCCACGCCATGCTGCACCTATTCAGGCTGCAGACATTCCTATTCGACCATTTCAGAAAATGGCGATAGACATCATTGGTCCATTTAAGATCAAATCTGCAAGAAGACATCAGTTTATCTTAACGTGTGTGGACATGTGCACACGTTGGCCAGAGGCTATTCCTCTGAAGAGCATTACTACTGCTGACATTGCAGATGCTCTTTGGCTTATATTTTCTCGTCTGGGATTCCCCGGAGAAATATTGTCAGACCATGGCACCCAATTAATATCGTATACCATGTCTCAGGTAATGTTGACTCTGCAGATAGAGAGATCTTTGAGTAGTATCTATCATCCTATGTAAAATAGGATGGTCGAACGGCTAAATAGAACACTCAAAAACTTCCTAGGGAAGATAACTGAGGATCATCCTCAAGATTGGGACAGGGTTTTACCCGCGGCCCTCTTCGCTTACAGAGAGGTCCCCAATGAACATACAGGATTTTCTCTCTTTGAACTTGTCTTTAGCGCGCGACGCGCGGCAATATGTCTTTGCTTCATGATCTCATAACCGCTGATAATATTACCGATGACACGAAATCTTCTTACGAATATGTCATCGCGCTGAGACAAAAGATTATCGAAGCATGCAAATTGGCAACTTCTTCTTCTGAATTTGCTAAGCAAAAAGCAAGACAATTTGCCAATAAGAAAAGAACCTTACGACAACTTTGTCCTGGTGACAAAGCATTTGTTTTACTACCTTGTAGGGAAAACAGACTTCTTATTTCTTGGAAAGGTCCGTACGATATAATCTCGAAAATTTCCGATGTTGATTGCATTGTCGATATTGATGGAAAGCATAAAACCTTCCACATCAATATGCTTACGGAATTCCATGAACGTCCGGATTATTTACAGCCTATTTTCCAGGCAACGGACGATTCACCAGTCCAACATGGTCATTACGCATCACTGTCCGTAATACAGGATGAGGAAACAAGTTTTTCGGATGTTAATCTTCCGCTTCCGATGATTACACTTCATTCTAGTGAATCATGGAAAAACGTTACTGTTTCTCCGTATTTGTCTGTAGGAGAACAGCGACAAGTTTCGGCTATGTTACAAACATTTCAGGATGTCCTTACTGACATCCCTGGACAAACTCATGTCATTGAACATGACATTATTCTAACTCACCATAATCCTATTAGGGTCAGACCTTATCCTATCCCTATACATTTTCAAGCACAGGTTGAGAAGGAGTTGGATGAGATGATAGATTTAAAAATAATTGAACCATCCACTTCTGCATGTTCTTCGCCGATGGTTATTGTTCGGAAAAAAGACAATAACATACGTCTTTGCGTTGACCATCGCAAATTGAATCAAGTTACGAAGTTCGATGCTGAACCTATGCCTTTACTAGAAGAGCTACTTACTTGGATTTCTAAATCTCACTTTTTCACTAAACTAGATTTGTCTAAAGGATATTGGCAAGTTCCTTTATCTGAACGCGTTAAACCAATTACGGCTTTTTCTACACCTAGAGGCCTTTTTCAATGGAGTTTCATGCCTTTCGGCGTTATGAACGCACCAGCTACATTCGTTCGCATGATGCGTCGAATTCTATTTTATCGGTCAGATGTCATCGCGTATCCAGATGACATCTGTCTTTTCAGCGATACTTGGGAAGATCACTATTCAGGGTTAGTTGAATTACTATCTACTCTACGCGAGTATAACCTGACAACGAAACCCTCTAAAGCCTGCATTGGTTTTAACGAAATTTCTTTCTTAGGCCATCGAGTGGGTCATGGTTTCCTGAAGACAGAGGACCATAATATCACTAAGATACTTAACATCTCTATTCCTAAGACTAAAAAGCAAGTGCGAAGTCTCTTAGGTCTTATTCAGTTATATGGAAGATTCATTCCGAATCTATCCTCTATCATGGCACCTCTTTCTACACTACTAAAAAAAAGGTCGCCTAATATGGTCCACTGGTCACAAGAATGCCAATCATCTTTGGATAAGATCAAAACTTTGTTTTCATCACCACCTATTTTAGTGTTACCTACTATGGATAACACATTTGTTCTTCGTAGTGACGCTTCATCCACTGGGATTGAAGTGGCACTAATGCACGAGTACTTGGAACTCTGCATCCTGTAATGTATATCTCCAGAAAGCATAATGCTGCAGAAAAGAATTATTCGGTTTTAGACCGTGAACTATTGGCTATGGTTTGATCAATTCTTAAACTACAAAGATTCCTTCTAGGCGCACATTTCATAGTAGAAACCGATCAGAAAGCTCTTACAGCTATACAGAGTAAGAATTTGAAGAGCTCGAGGTCGACTCGATATGCTATTGCTCTTCAACCTTTTCATTTTTCGGTACGAGCTATCAGTGGATCAGATAATGTGATGGCAGACATTCTGTCTAGATGCCCACATGATTCCACATAACTGTTGATTCTTGGACTTCTCAACACTTCCAACTTGACAACAGATTTGTCTTTTCTATAGCAAGATAAATACACATTGTAATGTGTAATATAGTGATTGTATCACTACTATCACTACGTTCATTGATATATATTCACCGGTACTCGTTGATGATTTTTCTTTTTTGTCAATCATGTACTTGTAATGCTTAAATATGAAATTGTTATATGCATTGTGTCATTGCAAGTATAGTAGTATGCGTTGGTGACACCTCCCTGGAAACATTTATGCTTAAGA
Organism: Oreohelix idahoensis; assembly: GCA_024509875.1. Taxonomy (NCBI): domain Eukaryota; kingdom Metazoa; phylum Mollusca; class Gastropoda; order Stylommatophora; family Oreohelicidae; genus Oreohelix; species Oreohelix idahoensis. The sequence continues at coordinate 20,666 of JAMPIV010003499.1, forward strand.
GAAATGCTTTCTCTGAGAGGTTGAGATGTATTCTCACCAGTCGATCTATATTTCGACTTTGCCTTAATTTGGCTTAAATAATTCCAGATATTTCTCATCTGCGCAGTATTTATGCGTTGGGAGCCTATTGTATGTTGCTCTCAGATGAAAAAAAAATGATTTTCATTTTTTTCCCGGGGGGTGTGGTAGTCTGTTGCGCACATATTCTTTTGTGGGGCGCACAGATTACTATAAATACGCATTTGTCTGATAAAAATATATTTATCTTTGAATTAATGTAAAATGTATTTATTTGTCTGATAAAAATATATTTATCTTTGAATTCACGATTTTCAGTCTAAATGGACAGAACTCAGATTAGGCATTGGGTATTCATTCTGTGAGTTATTGGTTCTTGTATCTTTCCTGAAGATCGAACTAAGCGTAGGAATCTAGGTTTACAGCGATCTATTCTGTGTTTGGTTATTAATAGATTGTTCTTGCTTCAGAATATCTATGGCCCGAATCTATGTGTAGTTCTTGTCTGTGTAGGACGAGTATGTCTTATATTTTTATATCTTGGTGTGTTTAAGCGGAACAGTTTTTCCTTGTACTGTACTTTGGGGTGAGATGCTTTCGGCGCATGAAGATAGGTTAGAGAGTTCTTCGGTGATGAAGAGGCTGGCGGGACGTCATGTCTGAGACCGGTCCAAAGTTTGTGATCTCTTCGATTGATTATGGGGACGAAGATAGTTTCTTCTAGGATTGTTATATAGTTCCAAAGGTTGTTATTGCCGGGAGTTGTAGTGAGGATAAGCTCTCACTGCAGATAAAATACTTCTATGGCACGCGCCTCAAACAGCCTCTGACAACCAAGTCCAGCTCCCGGCCTTCACGTGTGGCTCAATTTGAGCCCGGCGGAACTGTTTCCACTGACGGGAGAAGGGGCAAAGGCGAGCGACTGGCGCCTTAAAACCAGCAGCTTCGGGCAGATAGGGCTCGTGATCCTTGGTTGGTAGCTTATCTAAGAGAAGGAACTCTGAATTCAAACCACCGCTGCCTTGCGGGAATATCCATTTATGGAATTGGCTTCGGGAGTAAACCCTGAGGATAAATCCGAAGTCGGAGTCCCTAAGGCAGTCTAATGTCGATTCGACATTATTCTGGCAACTCCTGCGACATGGCTGGTACCAAATTGTATCGGCTACTGCCGTTCCTTTGGATCTACCGGCTGTGTGGAGAGGGGGAACATGCTGCATGGGCAACAGCTTGATCTCCATATAACTGTGCCCAAGCTCGCGCCCTGGAGAGGACACTCCAGCTTCACCCTATAGGTGTCGGCAAAACACGGGAAGTAGCAGTTACCGGTTATAAGCATTTTGCCCAACTGGCGTAGGGCATGGCGCCAGGGGCTACTTCCGACAGTGGGAGAGGTTCTAGGATCTCACTGGACAGCTACCGCCCGCTTCAAGCTGGGCAGCCCCCAGTCAATAAGGTGTTGTCCCGCCACTGTCTGCTTTCCCCATTGGGTGCATGGGGATTAGGGTCAAACCCGAACTGTGGACATAAAATTTTGCACCAAGCAATTATCGAAAAAATAGAAATAAGCAAACTCTCAGATTGGGATGCTGGAACGTCCGGACTATGTTGACTGGACTATCCGAAAACCTACAGGATGTAAATGATGTAAGGAAGACAGCCATAATTAATGATGAGCTTAAACGACTTCAGGTGGATATAGCTGCACTTCAGGAAACGCGCCTGGCGGGCTCTGGAACGGTGAGCGAGAAGGACTACACATTTTATTGGCAAGGGAAAGATCTTAATAAAGCTAGAGAACACGGAGTAGGTTTTGCGGTCAAAAAATCGCTAACTAAAATGGTTGAACCAGGCGAGAATGGATCAGAACGCCTGTTAACGCTCCGCCTGCAAAAACTAGCACAGGTCCCATCACCCGAGAAACCATGTCAGCTCTTAACCCAAAAGCTACCAGAACACCAGTAAGGTTTTGTATGCTACTAGCACAGGTCCCTACTTGTCAGTGTGTATGCTCCTACTCTGTACTCTGCCTCAGAAGCTAAAGATGAGTTCTACGAGAATCTAACAGCAATTATCAAAAGCATACCTAGGCAAGAACAGCTTGTTCTCCTTGGTGACTTTAACGCTAGAGTGGGTGCCGATAATGTTTCATGGCCTTCATGTCTGGGCAGGTTTGGTATTGGCAAGATGAATGAAAATGGACAACGGCTCTTAGAGTTGTGCGTCCACCATGACCTCTGCGTGACCAACACCTACTTTCAGACAAAACCCCAGCATAAGGTGTCATGGAGACACCCACGATCCAAGCACTGGCACCAACTTGACCTGATTCTCGTCAGAAGGCCACTCCTCAGGTATGTGCTCTCCACGCGCTCGTACCATAGTGCAGACTGTGATACAGATCACTCCTTGGTTTGCTGCAAAATCAGAGCACAACCAAGAAAACTCTATCGTGTCAGACATGAAGGGAAACCACGCATTGATACCAGCAAGATGTCAGACCCTTTCATGATCGCTCAATTCACTGCGACCTTCGAGAAAGTGCTCAGTAGCCCTCAACATGGTGATACTATTACAGAGAACTGGGAGCATCTACGGAACACCATTCAAAGTACTGCACTTGCCACCTTTGGTAAGAAAACAGCAAAGTCAAATGACTGGTTTGATGCTTCATCAGATGTGATGGCACCTGTCATTGAAGCTAAGCGCAGTGCTATGAATGAATACAAACGTTCACCGAGTGCCAGAACCCTACAGATCCTGAGGGCTACGAGAAGCAAAGTTCAACAAACTGCTCGACGCTGTGCAAATGACTACTGGCTCCAGCTCAGTGAGAGCATCCAGATCGCAGCGCAAACAGGCAACATTAGACACATGTATGACGGTATAAAGAAAGCACTTGGCCCCCATAAAAGTAAGACGGCACCGCTAAAAACCATCAGCGGAGAGAAGCTAACCGATAAGGGTGTGCAGATGGAGAGGTGGGTTGAGCACTACTCTGAGCTTTACGCTAGAGACAATACCGTTACGCCTGCAGCCCTTGATGGTGTCAACAGTCTGCCAACTATGGAGGAGCTGGATGCCGAACCAACATTAGAGGAACTCAGCAAGGAGATTGATAGCTTGGCCTCTGGCAAAGCACCAGGCAGTGATGGGATTCCTCCTGATTTAATCAAATGCTGTAAGAGCACGCTATTACATCCCCTGCATAGGATAATGTGCCAGTGCTGGGAAGAGACAACTATTCCTCAAGACATGCGAGATGCCAAGATTTTAACACTGTATAAAAATAAAGGAGACAGAAGTGATTGCAATAACTACAGAGGCATCTCTCTTCTTAGTATTGTTGGTAAGGTTTTTGCCAAAGTCATCTTAATGCGACTACACAAGTTAGCTGAGCGCATATATCCAGAGTCACAGTGTGGATTCCGAGCTGGCAGATCAACAACAGACATGATCTTCTCTCTCCGCCAGCTTCAGGAAAAATCAAGAGAGCAGAAAAGACCATTATATATCGCCTTTATAGACCTCACAAACGCATTCGACCTGGTTAGTAGGGATGGGCTCTTTAAAATCCTCCTGAAAATAGGCTGCCCTTCTAAAATGCTGGAAATGATAAAGTCATTCCATGACGGCATGAAGGGAACAGTCCAATATGCTGGAAGCACGTCACAGCCCTTTGATATACGAAGTGGCGTTAAACAAGGCTGTGTTCTGGCTCCGACCCTCTTCGGAATCTTCTTTGCCTTACTCTTGAAACATGCATTCAGAGATGCAACTGAAGGAATATGCCTTCACACTAGGTCAGATGGCCGTCTGTTTAATCTTTCAAGGCTGAAGGCAAAAACAAAAATCAGAAGGGTCACTATAAGAGACTTGTTGTTCGCTGATGATGCTGCAGTCGTCATTCAAAGCCAACAGGAGCTTCAGAGCTTGATGAATCGCTTCACTAAAGCATGCAAGGACTTTGGCCTCACAATAAGTCTAAAGAAAACGAATGTGCTGAGTCAGGATGTGGGTGCTGCACCAGTTATCACTATCGATAACTATGAATTGGCAGTGGTGCACCACTTCACATACCTAGGGTCTACCATCAATGACAAACTCTCACTGGATACAGAAATCGACAGCCGCATTGGCAAAGCTGCAGCTACCTTTGCCCGCCTCACATCGCGTGTTTGGGGAAACTCTAAACTCACAATGAAGACCAAAGCTGCGGTATATAATGCCTGCGTCACCAGCACACTCCTATATGGCAGCGAGACCTGGACGACTGATGCGTGATGCCATATGATGATGGATGGTATCCGCATGTCTGGTTTTGTGTGGTGTGCAGATGTGTTCAGTCAAAACAATGTTCATACAAAAATAACAGGGCAATCCACATAGGACGTCAGTAAACTCACGACGTATAAAGTCAATGATTCTTGTAACAGCCGTTGACGTTTTTCTTCATTATTTATTGTGGACGCCACAGTGACAAAATGGTTACGCGAATATGTAGACACATCAAACAGTCATTATCACAGCAACATTCAATACAGCAATAGACGGTAGACAGCATTACAATGATGAGTCAGATGCATGTTATATTTCAAAGTGCTGTAAATGTAGTCAGGTGAAAAACTCCATCCCTTTCTATAACAGCCAGGAGATAACCAGATGTATGAGATCAGTTCACTCTCCTTAGTTTGACTTCAGCAAGACAGACACGTCTGCCGAAGTATAAATAATGTCCTCAAAAAATATCCTCTAGATAATAAAGGTTTTTCAAACCTAGTTCATTTAACAAAGTAGCAAGTAATGGTCCTTGGAACCTGCATCAACCGATGCAGCACAATACAGCGACATGTGAGCTAGGAAAACATCTCGTGACGACGATTTTCGAAGACAGGCTATGAACCAGAAATCGTTCACGACCAAAAATCGATAGAGTTAATGAAAATGTTAATTTACCTTGCCTTCCGGAAATACACAGAAATATTATGCCTCCCGGCATGTGCAAATACACTAGAGGTATTATCTCGAATAAACGAAATATCCATAAGAGGACTCTCACATTCCTGACAGAACAAAAAAAAGCGGAGATCCCCTCTTCAACGAGGCATCTCTTTCGCCATTCCAAATCGCTCACTCCACTAGTGGTGGGCGGAAACCGATCGACCAAGAAGCAAGACAAGTCATGCGCAGTCCAGCGCAAAATGACCACAGCTCAAACTTAACTGCATTCGATACCAACGCGAGAAGACAAATGCTTACCGAGAAAAGTGACTATAAATTTCAAGCAGTTGTTGCCCTTGCGTTATAAAATAGATATTGTAATAAAATGATGTTGCGAGAATTTATCACGCAACATATCACCACCTCCTCCCGATAAAAAAAAAAATGTGGAACATATTTTTTTTTTCAATATCAAAGAGCATGCGATAAGCGGCTCAAAACGCACGAATTATGCGCTGATAATTAATTAAATTGCCAAACAATAGGCTAATTATAGAGTGTCTGGTGAGGATATACCTCAACAGAAAAATAAATATGTCTCAAAAAATATTCACATCGGGGAGGTGTCACCAACACACATCACGTTAGCATGTAAACACAATATACGTATGCAAGTTACTATAATCATCATTAAACAGCATACTCTAATATTGTCTTTAAAAATGGATGTACAAATCTGATAGGAAAATTTAAATAGTACATTCTTTGACATATAATGACATAAGTACATAGTAAAGTTAAACTACATGACGATCCAGGACATATGCTCTGGTATTCCGAGGGTAAGTACACAATCTAGAACTCGTCATGCTTGATACTAGTAAGGTAAGTCCTCAGCTCAACAATGACATTCTGAGAAAGTACAAGCAATATAATGCTAATTAATAACTAATATGCTTCATAAGGTACAATACATTATTAATAATTGTGGCTGTTTAGTAAACTAACGGCCCTTATATTAACTACTCAGTCCTCCTCTATCATCTTAAAATACGAACAGAAGAAGATGACAACAAAGCACGATAGTGTGTACATATAAAGTGAGTACAGATGTGCTAATCTATTGTAGAAATATAGGTGTGTTATGACTCTGTAATATATGGAAATATAGGACAGAAGTATTAGTTGGAGTCATGTGGGCATCTAGACAAAATGTCAGCCATCACATTATCCGCACCACGGATAGCTCGTACCGTGAAGTGAAAAGGTTGAAGAGCTATAGCATATCGAGTGGATCTCGAACTCTTCAAATTCTTAGTCTGAATAGCTGTAAGAGCTTTCTGATCAGTCTCTAGAATGAAATGTGCGCCCAGGAGGAATCTTTGTAGTTTTAGAATTGACCAAACCATCGCTAACAACTCACGGTCTAAAACCGAGTAGTTCCTCTCTGCCGCATTTAGTTTTCTAGAAATGTACATAACAGGATGCAGAGTATTTGCATATTCTTGCATCAGTGCTGCTCCAATCCCAGTGGATGAAGCATCACTCCGAAGAACAAAAGTCCTATCAAGAGTAGGTAATCTTAAGATGGGAGGAGAAGAAAATATATTCTTGATTTGGTCTAGTGAAGATTGGCATTCTTCAGACCAACGGACCAGATTAGGCGAACCTTTCTTCAACAATGTTGATAGAGGTGCCATGATCGAAGATAAATTTGGAATAAATCTCCCATAAAATTGAATTAAACCTAAGAGACTCCTAACTTGTTTCTTCGTTTTAGGAACAGAGATGTTCAGTATTTTGGAAGTATTGTGGTCTTCTGTCTTCAAGAGACCATGACCAACACGATGACACAGGAAAGAGATTTCACCAAAACCAACAAAAGCTTTAGAAGGTTTTGCTGTCAAATTATTCTCACGTAGAGTGGACAGTAAGTCATATAACCCTAAATAGTGATCTTCCCAGGTATCACTGAAGAGACAGATGTCATCTAAGTATGCGATGACATCCGAACGATGTGACAGAATTCGACGCATCATGCGAACGAAAGTGGCAGGGGCGTTCATGAGACCAAAAGGCATAACATTCCATTGAAATAGACCCCTAGGTGTAGAAAAAGCAGTAAGAGGTTTGGCATGCTCTGCTAAAGGCACTTGCCAATAACCTTTAGACAAGTCAAGTTTAGTGAAGAATCTAGAATTAGAAAGTCTAATCAGTAGATCTTCTAACAAAGGCATCGGTTCAGCGTCGAACTTTGTGACCTGATTCAATTTGCGATAATCAACGCAAATTCGTATGTTCTTATCCTTCTTCCGGACAATAACCATGGAAGAAGAATATGGTGAAGTCGATGGTTCAATTATATTTAATTGAATCATTTCATCCAATTCCTTTTCCACTTGCGACTGAAAGTGTATAGGAATAGGATACGGCCTAACCCTAATTGGATTATTGTCGGTAAGAATTATGTCATGTTCTATGACATCTGTGTGTCCAGGAATGTCAGTGAGAACATCCTGAAATGTTTGTAACATCGACAAGTCTCGTCGATGTTCGTCACCAGAAAGATTAGGAGAAACAGAAACGTTTTTCCAAGATTCCGTGGAATGTAATGGAACCACTGGAAGGGGAAGGTTGACATCAGAGAAGGTAGCTTCCTCATCCTGTATGACAGACAGGGATGAATAATGACCGTGAGGTGCAGGAGCATCATCCGTTGCCTGGAAAATAGGCAGCAAATAGTCCGGACGTTCGTGAAATTCCGAAAGCATGTTTATGTGGAAAGTTTTATGCTTTCCATCAATATCGACCACATAGTCAACATCGGAAATCCGAGAGACTATTGCATACGGACCTTTCCATGCAATAAGAAGTCTATTTTCCCTACTGGGGAGTAGGACGAATGCTTTGTCACCTGGACAAAGTTGTCGTAGACATCTATTCTTGTTAGCAAACTGTCTTGCCTTCTCTTTAGCAATTTCTGATGAAGCAGTTGCTAGCTTACATGCCTCAATGATCTTTTGTCTAAGAGCAATGACATACTCATATGAGGATTGAGTTTCATCGCTAATATCATCGGCAGTGATGAGATCGTGTAATAAAGACATAGGGCCGCGTGGACGCGCGCCAAAGACAAGTTCGAAGGGAGAAAATCCTGTGTGTTCATTAGGGACTTCTCTATAGGCAAAGAGAGCCGCGGGTAAAACCCTGTCCCAATCTTGAGGATGATCTTCAGTTATCTTACCAAGCAAAGTCTTGAGCGTTCTATTCAGACGCTCAACTAACCCATTAGACATAGGATGGTAGATACTACTGAGAGATCGTTCAATATGTAAGGTAGACATTACCTGTGACATAGTGTCAGATATGAGTTGAGTGCCATGGTCTGACAATATTTCTCTGGGGAACCCCAAGCGAGAAAATATCAACCAAAGAGCATCTGCGATATCTGTAGTAGATATGCTCTTAAGAGGAAAATAGCCTCTGGCCAACGTGTGCACATATCGACACATGTAAGGATAAACTGATGTCCTCTGGCCGACTTGACCTTAAAAGGGCCAATAATATCTATGGCCATTTTCTGAAACGGCCGAATAGGAATGTCAGCAGCCTGGATAGGCGCAGCATGTCGTGGTCCTCTAGATTTGACCTCCTGACATACCTTGCATGATCGGCAGTAAATACGAATGTCCTTATTGACAAAAGGCCAAAAGAAAGCCGCAAGGACTCTCGACTTCGTACGGGCAAAACCCATATGTCCAGCACATTGCGAGTCATGAGCATGTTGTAATATTTGGACTCTCATGCTCTTGGGAACAAGAATTTGCGAATGTGCCGACGTAGTCGAATCTTGTACCATACGTACAAGTACGCCGTTTCTCATTGCAATCCAAGATTTTCTATTTGTATCCTGATTCGGATCACCTTTCTTCGCAAGAACGAAGAATTTTTTTAAAGAAGGATCTTCTTCTTGCATTTTTATGAAAGAGTCACGAGTAATCACTAAGTGACTATCTTGGCTATCAACTTCATTATCACTATTCAGTGAAGTTTCGGGTGTTTGTAGAGCTTGTGCTCTTGTAACTACTGCATTTGTAGCTTGCATGTTATTATCTTCCCAAGCAGCAATCTGCTGTGGGGTACACTCCCTAACTCCGTGAATACGACCAATAATAAGGTCCGCAATAGGATTAGGTAAGAGACAAGCATGCACATCTCCAGTAAAGAAAGGAGTGGCAATGCGAATTACAGCAGTAGGATATTTTTCTAGAGTGCCGCCAAATGTGACACATTTAATAACCCTTCCTGTAGCACAAGATGGATCTACAAGCGATTGTCTAACACCAATAGTGGTGCATCCGGAATCGAAAAGTAGTGAGACCGGAGTATCATTAACCAGACCCTTATGTAGGATTAAAGAACCCCTCCCGTCATGCGCAACAGCAGCAGGAAGAGCGGGAAGTGGGTGACCACAACTCAAAGTAGTTATGGTACCCGGTTCGAATAAAGTACTGCATTGGGGGCATTTGTTTGCTCTCTCAAAGTCAAAAGCAGAACTAGTGACAGCGTCAAAGTTTTTACTATCAACAACATGATTACAGGCTCCCTCAGTTTCCTGTTGTACAGCATTAGCCTGCTGATATCTCTTTTTTTTGTGTTGAGATCTACCCCGACTATTATTACCTCTGAAGTTATCAAAGTTATTATTATCTCTGCAGTTATTATTGTCTCTATTGTAATTGTTATCCTGGTTCGAATTCCAGTTTCCACGATTACTATCATGTTCACATTGATGCGAACATCTATTTGTTTGGTTCTGAGGTCTTCGGCAGGAATAACCTCTATTACCATATCCTCTTTTGAAATGCCTATAATTATTAGGGTGATAGTAACGACCACTATCAGGTTGTCTCCAATTCTTCGAAGAAGAATCACCATGAAATTGATTTCCATGATTTTGACAGAAATTACCGCTACTCTTTCTATCAAAATTTTGTTGGAATCTACGAGCAAAGTTTTGGCCATACGGAGCTGCCGAAGCAACTGGTAAACCTTCTTTCACCTTAGAGTTACCCATGGTTATGTGTGGGTGCGCAGTTACGTATTGGCAACAGAAATCTTCCATTTCTTTTATTGTTTTAGGTTTACGTTCATGAAGGAAAGCAAGGAAAGACTCATTGACAGACGACATGACTTTGTCTCTAAGTATTAAGTCCATAAGTCCTTCATAAGTTTTTTTCCGTCTTAGATAGTTCAACCCATCGTGAGAAAGTAATGCGTATTCTTGCAATAAACTCGGAGAATTCAACTCCATTTTCAGGTAACATGTTTTTAAATTGTAGACGATAGCCGTCTTCGTTAAGCTGATATTTCTTTAACAAAGCGGCCCTGACAACCTCATAATTGTTCTTGTCAGGTTCATCCACCATATTTAATATACTTAGAGCTTTACCTGTCAGTATCCCTGATAACTGATAAACATATTTTGCTTTGTCTATGTTATGAGCTGTACATGCTTGTTCAAATCTGTCCAGATAGAACATTATGTCATCGCTGGAAGGACTAAATGTTGGTAACTTAATCTTAAAAGTATCATTATTAGCCTTACCAGAAGATGAACCCTTGTTTGAATCATTACCATTACTCATGCTTGTCAATTTCAATTTTTCCAACTCTAAAGCTAAGACCTTTTCTTCATGTTCCATTTTTGCTTTCTCTTTCCTCTCATCAGACTCTCTCTGTAATCTTCTTTCCTCAGCCTGAGCCTCTTTTTGAAGTCTTTCATTTTCAGCTTCTTTTTCAAGTCTTTTATTTTCAGCCTCTTTTTCAAGTCTTTTATTTTCAGCTTCTTTTTCAAGTCTTTTATTCTCAGCCTCTTTTTCAAGTCTTTTATTCTCAGCCTCTTTTTGAAGTCTTTCAGCTTCTAGCTGTAGCTGGAGTTTTCTTTCCTCAGCTTCTGATTCCCTTTTTTTTTTTTTTCCATTTCCATTTGGAATCTTTTTTCATCCACCTGCATCTGCAGTTTCTTTTGTTCAGCTTCCATATGCAGTTTCTTTTGTTCAGCTTCCATTGCTTTATCATATCGAGCAGTTGCAAATTCTTCTAACTTATCACCAGTCTTGCCAAGCAATTTACCCTGCTCAATAAAGTGCTCAAATGTAGACATGTTGTCTAACATATGAGTCCAAAACCTGAAATAATTAACTAATTTATTTCAAACCTAAGTGTAACAAGTCTTAATTAAGCACTTGTATATTCACATCACATTATATTATCCCAGTCTCTGTGGGAAACAAGTCTCCAATCAAAGAACTTGTATATGAAATATCAACAATCAATTCTTGATCATAAGTGCACTTCTCATTCAATAGTGCACGACACTATTCATCATTCATTTATCATCAGTGTAGTAGTAACAGTGCATTAGCATAGCCCATTAACTAATTACTATAACTGTAAACAATGACTATGTAAACACATGCAGAATGTAAACATTGAAAATGAAAACAATGCAAACAATGTAAACAATAACAATGTAAACAATAACAAAGATCAGCAACAATACAAAAACGTTCGCAGAAATCAACAAAAAATAAAGCAGAAATTAATGAAATATCACAAAAAATGTGACGATATCTGCGATAGAATTAAACAAAATACATGACACCACAGTGTATAAACAAAAATGTTGTATGAAACTAAATTATAGACAAGAGTAGGCTAACAAATACAAACAAATCAAAACAAAACTAAAGAATGCGAAATAATAACGAAAACAATATTAAAACATGTCATCACAGCTAACATAAATAGCAACAGAAGTCGCTTAGCAAATTCCAGTATTGGAAATTTGCAAACCTTACAGAAAACGCTCACAATAGACGACCTCTATGACGTGGCATAATCTAACGGAGACACCACCCAACCGAGAACCCGCTGAAATATAAACATATAAATATACGAATAACATATAAACATATAACATATAGAATGAGATGATACACAGAAGACTCAGCAGAAGTATAAGGGCACAGTTTACATACAAACAGGCCACTTAACTTATAGGCTTCCAATCGTAGAACAGCAGAAAAAACGGATGTCAATCAACGTCCTAAAGAGCGAAGCTCCAACGATGATGGCACATCTGAACTGCTTCCACTGCTAACACGATGGTACAAGAGCTTCTGAAATACTGTGTGTTGAGTTGTTTCGGCACTTGACCTTCTAATCCAAAAGTAAGTTGATGGAAATCGGTACTTGGCCTTCTTCAGAAAACAACCCGTTTCAACCGGCACTTGACCTTCACAAAAACGACAGCACTGGAACCTTGACAGCAGCAACTTGCTTGACTTGCGTAAAAGATAACAGCAGTCCGAGTTATCCGGCAACATGTAACAACGCCGGGTACTGTCAAATTCTGTTTCCGTCAAAAAGTTGAAATTTTGACTTTTACCGGGCAACGCCGAGTACTTTGAAAATTTTGAAGATGTTGACTGTATTGAAGAATGTTAATTTCTTGAAGGATGCTGATGAATTCTTGTTGAAAATGAAGTGGGTAAGGGACCCCGTGTTTGCTGGTACCAGAATCAAACCAGCTTATGGCCACCAAATGATGCGTGATGCCATATGATGATGGATGGTATCCGCATGTCTGGTTTTGTGTGGTGTGCAGATGTGTTCAGTCAAAACAATGTTCATACAAAAATAACAGGGCAATCCACATAGGACGTCAGTAAACTCACGACGTATAAAGTCAATGATTCTTGTAACAGCCGTTGACGTTTTTCTTCATTATTTATTGTGGACGCCACAGTGACAAAATGGTTACGCGAATATGTAGACACATCAAACAGTCATTATCACAGCAACATTCAATACAGCAATAGACGGTAGACAGCATTACAATGATGAGTCAGATGCATGTTATATTTCAAAGTGCTGTAAATGTAGTCAGGTGAAAAACTCCATCCCTTTCTATAACAGCCAGGAGATAACCAGATGTATGAGATCAGTTCACTCTCCTTAGTTTGACTTCAGCAAGACAGACACGTCTGCCGAAGTATAAATAATGTCCTCAAAAAATATCCTCTAGATAATAAAGGTTTTTCAAACCTAGTTCATTTAACAAAGTAGCAAGTAATGGTCCTTGGAACCTGCATCAACCGATGCAGCACAATACAGCGACATGTGAGCTAGGAAAACATCTCGTGACGACGATTTTCGAAGACAGGCTATGAACCAGAAATCGTTCACGACCAAAAATCGATAGAGTTAATGAAAATGTTAATTTACCTTGCCTTCCGGAAATACACAGAAATATTATGCCTCCCGGCATGTGCAAATACACTAGAGGTATTATCTCGAATAAACGAAATATCCATAAGAGGACTCTCACATTCCTGACAGAACAAAAAAAAGCGGAGATCCCCTCTTCAACGAGGCATCTCTTTCGCCATTCCAAATCGCTCACTCCACTAGTGGTGGGCGGAAACCGATCGACCAAGAAGCAAGACAAGTCATGCGCAGTACAGCGCAAAATGACCACAGCTCAAACTTAACTGCATTCGATACCAACGCGAGAAGACAAATGCTTACCGAGAAAAGTGACTATAAATTTCAAGCAGTTGTTGCCCTTGCGTTATAAAATAGATATTGTAATAAAATGATGTTGCGAGAATTTATCACGCAACAACGACCTATGCTAAGCAAGAAAGAAGGCTCAATACCTTCCATTTGCGGTGTCTACGCCGCATCCTCGGCATCTCGTGGAAAGATAAAGTGACAAATGTCGAGGTGTTGTCACGTGCTGGCCTTCAAAGTATGTATACGCTGCTTAGACAGCGCAGACTTCGCTGGCTTGGCCATGTTCGCCGCATGGAAGATGGTCGCATCCCAAAAGATATCTTCTACGGACAATTAGCAGATGGCAAGAGAACAGTTGGGCGACCACAGCTGAGGTTCAAAGATGTGTGCAAGAGAGATATGAGGGCACTGGACATGGATCCAGCAACATGGGAGGATGAAGCTGCCGATCGCACTAAGTGGCGATGCTATTTACGGCGCCACCTCAGATTGGGCGAAGAGAGGCTCACACAAGAAGCAGAGGTGAGGAGAAAACGTCGAAAGGAGCACCAGGAAAATAAGCAGCTGAGGGCTGTCACCTCAGGGGCGCATTCCCATAGTCAGTTATGACTGAAGGGGCTATTATTATTATTATATTATATATATATATATATATATATATATATATATATATATATATATATATATATATATATATATATATATATATATATAATAATAATAATAATAATAATAATAATAATAATAATAATAATAACAGCCCCTTCAGTCATAACTGACTATGGGAATGCGCCCCTGAGGTGACAGACCTCAGCTGCTTATTTTCCTGGTGCTCCTTTCGAAGTTTTCTCCTCACCTCTGCTTCTTGTGTGAGCCTCTCTTCGCCCAATCTGAGGTGGCGCCGTAAATAGCATCGCCACTTAGTGCGATCGGCAGCTTCATCCTCCCATGTTGCTGGATCCATGTCCAGTGCCCTCATTTCTCTCTTGCACACATCTTTGAACCTCAGCTGTGGTCGCCCAACTGTTCTCTTGCCATCTGCTAATTGTCCGTAGAAGATATCTTTTGGGATGCGACCATCTTCCATGCGGCGAACATGGCCAAGCCAGCGAAGTCTGCGCTGTCTAAGAAGCGTATACATACTTTGAAGGCCAGCACGTGACAACACCTCGACATTTGTCACTTTATCTTTCCAAGAGATGCCGAGGATGCGGCGTAGACACCGCAAATGGAAGGTATTGAGCCTTCTTTCCTGCTTAGCATAGGTCGTCCAGGTCTCGCTGCCATATAGGAGTGTGCTGGTGACACAGGCATTATATACCGCAGCTTTGGTCTTCATTGTGAGTTTAGAGTTTCCCCAAACACGCGATGTGAGGCGGGCAAAGGTAGCTGCAGCTTTGCCAATGCGGCTGTCGATTTCTGTATCCAGTGAGAGTTTGTCATTGATGGTAGACCCTAGGTATGTGAAGTGGTGTACCACTGCCAATTCATAGTTATCGATAGTGATAACTGGTGCAGCACCCACATCCTGACTCAGCACATTCGTTTTCTTTAGACTTATTGTGAGGCCAAAGTCCTTGCATGCTTTAGTGAAGCGATTCATCAAGCTCTGAAGCTCCTGTTGGCTTTGAGTGACGACTGCAGCATCATCAGCGAACAACAAGTCTCTTATAGTGACCCTTCTGATTTTTGTTTTTGCCTTCAGCCTTGAAAGATTAAACAGACGGCCATCTGACCTAGTGTGAAGGCATATTCCTTCAGTTGCATCTCTGAATGCATGTTTCAAGAGTAAGGCAAAGAAGATTCCGAAGAGGGTCGGAGCCAGAACACAGCCTTGTTTGTATATCAAAGGGCTGTGACGTGCTTCCAGCATATTGGACTGTTCCCTTCATGCCGTCATGGAATGACTTTATCATTTCCAGCATTTTAGAAGGGCAGCCTATTTTCAGGAGGATTTTAAAGAGTCCATCCCTACTAACCAGGTCGAATGCTTTTGTGAGGTCTATAAAGGCGATATATAATGGTCTTTTCTGCTCTCTTGATTTTTCCTGAAGCTGGCGGAGAGAGAAGATCATGTCTGTTGTTGATCTGCCAGCTCGGAATCCACACTGTGACTCTGGATATATGCGCTCAGCTAACTTGTGTAGTCGCATTAAGATGACTTTGGCAAAAACCTTACCAACAATACTAAGAAGAGAGATGCCTCTGTAGTTATTGCAATCACTTCTGTCTCCTTTATTTTTATACAGTGTTACAATCTTGACATCTCGCATGTCTTGAGGAATAGTTGTCTCTTCCCAGCACTGGCACAGCATCCTATGCAGGGGATGTAATAGCGTGCTCTTACAGCATTTGATTAAATCAGGAGGAATCCCATCACTGCCTGGTGCTTTGCCAGAGGCCAAGCTATCAATGGCATTGCTGAGTTCCTCTAATGTTGGTTCGGCATCCAGCTCCTCCATAGTTGGCAGACTGTTGACACCATCAAGGGCTGCAGGCGTAACGGTATTGTCTCTAGCGTAAAGCTCAGAGTAGTGCTCGACCCACCTCTCCATCTGCTTACCCTTATCGGTTAGCTTCTCTCCGCTGATGGTTTTTAGCGGTGCCGTCTTACTTTTATGGGGGCCAAGTGCTTTCTTTATACCGTCATACATGTGTCTAATGTTGCCTGTTTGCGCTGCGATCTGGATGCTCTCACTGAGCTGGAGCCAGTAGTCATTTGCACAGCGTCGAGCAGTTTGTTGAACTTTGCTTCTCGTAGCCCTCAGGATCTGTAGGGTTCTGGCACTCGGTGAACGTTTGTATTCATTCATAGCACTGCGCTTAGCTTCAATGACAGGTGCCGTCACATCTGATGAAGCATCAAACCAGTCATTTGACTTTGCTGTTTTCTTACCAAAGGTGGCAAGTGCAGTACTTTGAATGGTGTTCCGTAGATGCTCCCAGTTCTCTGTAATAGTATCACCATGTTGAGGGCTACTGAGCACTTTCTCGAAGGTCGCAGTGAATTGAGCGATCATGAAAGGGTCTGACATCTTGCTGGTATCAATGCGTGGTTTCCCTTCATGTCTGACACGATAGAGTTTTCTTGGTTGTGCTCTGATTTTGCAGCAAACCAAGGAGTGATCTGTATCACAGTCTGCACTATGATACGAGCGCGTGGAGAGCACATACCTGAGGAGTGGCCTTCTGACGAGAATCAGGTCAAGTTGGTGCCAGTGCTTGGATCGTGGGTGTCTCCATGACACCTTATGCTGGGGTTTTGTCTGAAAGTAGGTGTTGGTCACGCAGAGGTCATGGTGGACGCACAACTCTAAGAGCCGTTGTCCATTTTCATTCATCTTGCCAATACCAAACCTGCCCAGACATGAAGGCCATGAAACATTATCGGCACCCACTCTAGCGTTAAAGTCACCAAGGAGAACAAGCTGTTCTTGCCTAGGTATGCTTTTGATAATTGCTGTTAGATTCTCGTAGAACTCATCTTTAGCTTCTGAGGCAGAGTACAGAGTAGGAGCATACACACTGACAAGGGTGATGGGACCTGTGCTAGTTTGCAGGCGGAGCGTTAACAGGCGTTCTGATCCATTCTCGCCTGGTTCAACCATTTTAGTTAGCGATTTTTTGACCGCAAAACCTACTCCGTGTTCTCTAGCTTTATTAAGATCTTTCCCTTGCCAATAAAATGTGTAGTCCTTCTCGCTCACCGTTCCAGAGCCCGCCAGGCGCGTTTCCTGAAGTGCAGCTATATCCACCTGAAGTCGTTTAAGCTCATCATTAATTATGGCTGTCTTCCTTACATCATTTACATCCTGTAGGTTTTCGGATAGTCCAGTCAACATAGTCCGGACGTTCCAGCATCCCAATCTGAGAGTTTGCTTATTTCTATTTTTTCGATAATTGCTTGGTGCAAAATTTTATGTCCACAGTTCGGGTTTGACCCTAATCCCCATGCACCCAATGGGGAAAGCAGACAGTGGCGGGACAACACCTTATTGACTGGGGGCTGCCCAGCTTGAAGCGGGCGGTAGCTGTCCAGTGAGATCCTAGAACCTCTCCCACTGTCGGAAGTAGCCCCTGGCGCCATGCCCTACGCCAGTTGGGCAAAATGCTTATACCCGGTAACTGCTACTTCCCGTGTTTTGCCGACACCTATAGGGTGAAGCTGGAGTGTCCTCTCCAGGGCGCGAGCTTGGGCACAGTTATATGGAGATCAAGCTGTTGCCCATGCAGCATGTTCCCCCTCTCCACACAGCCGGTAGATCCAAAGGAACGGCAGTAGCCGATACAATTTGGTACCAGCCATGTCGCAGGAGTTGCCAGAATAATGTCGAATCGACATTAGACTGCCGGCTTTTCTGACTCCGACTCCGGATTTATCCTCAGGGTTTACTCCCGAAGCCAATTCCATAAATGGATATTCCCGCAAGGCAGCGGTGGTTTGAATTCAGAGTTCCTTCTCTTAGATAAGCTACCAACCAAGGATCACGAGCCCTATCTGCCCGAAGCTGCTGGTTTTAAGGCGCCAGTCGCTCGCCTTTGCCCCTTCTCCCGTCAGTGGAAACAGTTCCGCCGGGCTCAAATTGAGCCACACGTGAAGGCCGGGAGCTGGACTTGGTTGTCAGAGGCTGTTTGAGACGCGTGCCATAGAAGTATTTTATCTGCAGTGAGAGCTTATCCTCACTACAACTCCCGGCAATAACAACCTTTGGAACCATATATATATATAAATATTATATATATATATACATATATATATATATATATATATATATATATATATATATATATATATATATATATATATATATATATATATATATATGTATGTATGTATGTATTTTTTTTTTCTCAACCAGCGGCACTTGGGCTTTCAGCCCTTCGGCCCAATGACATGTCATTGCGAGGCTGGGGAACCTATATATATATAATCTTATAAATATAGCAGAGGTGTTAAGAATAGACAGTCCTAGGGTACTGCATAATATAGTCAAACAATATTTATCACGAACAAATGTTAATATTAGTGTCTGGGAATCAGTGGCGCATCTACATTTTGGTGGCCCTGAAGCTTGAACTCTTGAAGGGGCCCCTTTTATTTAAAAAAAAAATTGTGAGGATGGGACAGAAATGTGTTATAGAGATAAATGGACTTGGAGGACCTGAAGTTCAAGCTTTATAGTAGTTCCACAACAACGCACATATAAAAACTGAAGACAAATGAATGAATTTTCAAAAAAGAAACAACTCTGCTGGGAGTTGAATGCAGAACATTTGCTTGGAAGGCATATGTTCTGATCACTAAACCACTATCCACCTTGGTATATGTTACTTCAAATCTTAACTATTTTAATGATTGCCTCCATCATTTAGAATTAGTTCGTTGAAGACATACCAAGAAAATTATAAGTTAAGAAAATTAGCAATGAGGAAAATATAAAATGAGTGTATCCATAAGAGATTTGTGCTCAGAAGGAAAAGTTAAACTTACCAGAACATACTACATGAAGCACATTTTACAAAATACTCTTATTTCTGTTTTTTCTAGCAACGTATTTTCGCACAGTTTTGCCGTATGAGAGCTTCCTTGCAATGTCATTTTCTAGAGACAATATGCATAAAGAATTTAAGTGCTCTTCAGTCATGGTAGACCGAAATATTTTAAAAAAAAATAAAGGATAGCTTAGAAAAATTCCTTTCTGTTTCACAGCTCGTGATGGGCATTGTTAAGTATAGCTTAAGCGCAGTAATAATATTGAGGAACACTTCAATTAGGTGTTGCTCACAAATAAGCTGAAGAACTTCCGCGCATTGCATTTTAGATGGCGTGTTTTCTTCTGTGTTATAGGATTTCGTAAGGGAACTTTGAATTGATAACACTCGTTTACTAATTTGTGTTCAATACCATCTTTGTAATACGATATTATAAGTTTAATACTATCATCATCAATTTCAGAATTGTTCACCTGTTCTGAGAGGGACTTGAACATTTTTGCAATCTGCTCATATGGGTTAATCCTCTTGCGTAACTGGATTATCAAGCAGTCATGCAGTTGATATAGAACTTCTATCCTAAATTTGTCTGCTCTTCTCAAAGAAGCAATACCACTTGTTCCATCTGAAAATTTCCTTGTAACAATGCGTATGGAAGCATCAGAATAACTTGAAGTGATATCTTCACACAAACCTTTTGCTTCTGATTCATAGTGTGCAGTTCTATCGGCTAAATTTTCTCTGAGTTCTTTAACAAACAAAAGTAAAGATGAAAGCAGAAGATAACCTTCAAATACATCAAAACCAGGGGTTTGGAGTTTCTTACTTGTTTTGTTGAAACGCTTCATCACTTCTTCCCAAACGACTGTTAAATCAGCATATTCCAGCTGTACCAACTTGTTGTATAAATTCTTTGGACCTCGTTTACATTCAGGCTTCTCTTCTGAGTCTTCAAAAATATGTTTGAGAGTTTGTAAAATACCCATATATCCTTTTTTAATTGCCCGGACTGCTTCATAGTGTGCGGACCATCTAGTTCCACTTAAGCTCTTTAGAGAAAATGTAGATTGCCTTGTGTGTTTAAAATCCCCCATCTTCGTGGAGATCCAGAAAAGAAAACATACAGCTTCTGCAAAATGCCAAAATAGTCAACAAATTCAGGTACAGTAGACACTACCTTTTCTCCAACAAGGTTAAGTGAATTGGCTGTGTCACGACGTGGATTTAAGACTAGAGGCTGTCTACGTATAGTGACAAGACACTAGGGAGAAGAAAGACTGAAAAAGATAGATTATATGAAAATGATAGTGAAAATGTGAACAGTTGAAACTATTGGCTCCGAGGTTAAGAACCAAAGTTGACTTTTCCTCGCCACTCCGGACGTATTAGATCGTTATAGTTTCAACTACCTCTAACTACTCTAAGGGGATAAGGTTAACTTAAGATTCCCATACACCACGATACAGACAACAGATAGCTACTGTACGTACATAAAGTGACTGATCCAGACTATAATGTACAATTTTATTTACACCTTTAAACTAAACTCCAATACATGTCAAATAAATAAAGTGCGTGTACACACACCTGGAAACAAAGAATGCACAGTTAAAACGTGATTTTACATCAACCCAACCCTTCACCCACAAATTCAACCTGGATAGGGAAAGAAGTTAAGATTAACAAACCACACAGAACTTGGTGGGGTCTCAGATGTCGAGCCTCCACTCAACTAGCTATTGTAAATTCTAATGTTACTGCTAATTACACAGTCAGCTGGAACTACTACGAATTGTCTATACAATCTCTGCACAGACTTCGTAACTACACAGCCTATCCTGAAATCTCCTGAACACTGCTACACAGCTAACTGCACCTCTAAACTTCAACAGCTGACCTCTGCTATGATCTATACCAAACTATTTCTCAGTTCTGTCTTTCTGGTCTACCACCTGTAGAGAGGATTTTACCCTGTTGCTCTCCACAATTCTGAGATTGACGACTAAGGTATAAAAAAAACCAACTGGATTCTCCACTGGAAACTGTAGCTGGTTACTACTAACACATCTAGATTCACCTGCCCGTTTACCCCTCTCTGGGCTGTGGGCCTTCGGCTTTATTATGGCCGGGAAGAAGCGAAATAATTACTACAAAGCTGGCAGCATGCTCATTTGCGTATGTAACAAGATCGAGCATCAGAGCTTAGGATTTATCCAACAATCCTATTCCACTGGAGAAATGTCTTCCCCTGCCTTTAAAAAAAGTATTTCTCTTCTTTTTTCGCCTCTGGCAATATCTCAAAACTCTGATTTGTCTGGAGGCCAAACTTCGTCGTGGGGAAATTTGGGTGCCAAATTTTGCTCTATCCCACTGTGCCGCTACCCGCTGTAGACAAATAGAAAATTCACAGCTGAACAACACACCAATAACATATTTCTATATAACAAATAACTCCCTGACTATTCCCGTTATGCTCCACCATACCTATTAATCTTGCCCAAAATCAGCTCTCCCACCACTCAACTCCCTTCTCTTCTCTCTACCCGATTCTAAAATAACCATTCCCCATTTTGGTAATCAGCTCGCAGCCCGGCTGACCTAGATCGTCTTTGTTCTGCATGACTACCCCTGAAACACAACAGTTTTTCACTGGGCTCTACCTGTGCAAAAATACTATGGCCCATTTATACACTGACACTAAATTCATTCAGTGATCAACAAAATTAAAATAGACCTCCCCAGGAATCATTAAATTCCTGTACAGTAATATAAATCCATTCAAAATTTAATACAAAATAATTTTCTTTAAAATGACATCTCACGTCTTCTGAATACACAGAACAACAAATGCACAAACAATAACGTATAAACAGTTGCGCTAGCATCTGCATAGTGCCCACAAGTTATACACAACCCCAGGTTATCAATTAAAACCCCAGTAGTTACAACCACGTGGTCCCTCATTAATATTCATTAATTTTAACAGCCCCCACGTGCTTACAATTCCACATCTCCAATAATCATCAAAGAGGAGCACCCACGTGCCTACAATTTCACAACTCCCCTCCCGTCTAAATATATATATATGTGTAACTGTTAACTCAGAATAAACTCTCAATGAGATACATTACACGCGCTCCCGCCATTCTGTACATTACCATTAATCACAGATGCGGGTTTCTCTACAGACCGTCTTTGAAATAATACAAATCACGCACGTAACATCTCACCTCACAACCCGTCATACATATTGTTATTCCTTCAAGAAGGAATTAAATGGACCACCTACGTTTTCCCAGTTTATCACTAAGATAGTATTGATGGCTCTGGCGGTAAGAATTAAATTAACAATAACTTCCCAAGAAAACGTACTGATTAGGCTAATACTCAACTACAATCAATAAAGTACCACGCTAATAAATCATGCTTATCAAACTCGAATGTTCCCACTTAAAGGCAAATCGACAATTTTGCTCTGGTACACGGCTGGCAATTACATTTGAGAGAACGGGCTATGAAATACGAGCCTATATATAACACTAGTCAACAAATTTGCAAAAGTTATTTGTACCAGAAATTAAATATACCATTTCTTATTGATTTTGACATGCTGATTTCAAATATCATAATGAAATTCACCAACTGGCTCTGGGTTTTTTTTAATGATGAATTTACATGACAGTAATACAAATAATGTATGCTTGTTTAATTCTCTGGAGTGAACAGCTAGTCTTTCTACTTTAGCATAATAAAAATTGTGGTTACATACTCAATTAATTAATATTTCAACATAAAATGATAGAAAAAATAAAAACATTATTTAAAGTTCCCATATCATGTTTTAAAAAGGCACATTTGAACCCATTCCGTCATTATTCAGTTGCTGTTCGAGTTCTCTTTGCTTGCTTCTTGTAGTCAATCGATGAGATGTCTCTTGTTACAGTCCAACAGTAATCAGCAAGCATTGAAGGGCTCCAATTGCCTTGATACCTTGTCTCCATAGCAGCAATGTCCTGGTGAAATCGTTCACCATGCTCATCACTGACCGCTCCACAGTTTGACGTAAAGAAATCCAGATGAGAATCCAGAAAATGAATTTTCAAAGACATGTTGCAGCCAAGACTCTAATACTTGAGAAGGAGATTTTCTACAATCTCATTGTAATTATCAGATCTGTTGTTTCCAAGAAAATTGTCCACCACTGACTTTTTTTTTTCGTACGCCTGCTAATACACGAAGCGAAATCTCAGGTTATTATTAATATTTAACCTGACATTGATTTTACGTGAGTATCCCTTTTTTCTTGTACATTTACAGATGTCCCTCGCCATTCAGGCAGATACTCGCCGATTTCGGAGGTACCCATTAGAGCTGGGTCGGCTCAGGAGCCGCCAGTCCCTGGTCGACGACGCTCCTTCAAATGTTCTCGCCAGGTCTCAAGTTAATCCAATCCAAATCCTGGTCGACGAAAAATCCTCAAATGCCGTCGGCCGGGGTTGATCCTGGATCACCCGGTCGCTAGAGCGGTGTTGTAACCGCTACGCTAGCGCGGCTCCCCACCACTGACTTAAATGCTAGCCATGCTTCTTTTTCCTTGCCATGCAACACGCAAAGAAACTCGTCATCATGAAGAAGTTTTCGAATTTGCGGACCAACAAATACTCCCTCTCTTTTTTTAGCTTCACTCAGTCTTGGAAATTTTCTGATGAAGTATTTGAAAGCCTCATCTGTTTTCTCCATTGCCTTGACAAAGTTTTTCATGAGACCCAGCTTAATGTGCAAGGGTGGCAACAAAATCTAGCTGGTGTCAACAAGTGCTGGGTTCTCAACGTTCTTACTGCCAGGCTGCAATGACTGCCTGATTGGCCAATGTCTTCTGATGTAATGGTCACTTCGTGCACGGCTATCCCACTCACAGAGAAAGCAACAGTACTTGGTGTATCCACCCTGTAGTTCAAGCAAAAGAGCGACCACTTTTAAGTCACCGCAAAGTGACCAATGATGATGATCGTAGTTTATACACTTCAAAAGCTGCTTAATGTTTTCATAAGTTTCTTTAATATGAACTGCGTAACCAACTGGATTTGACGGTAACACATTACCATTATTCAACAAACCAGTGGGAGCCGCGCTAGCGTAGTGGTTACAACACCGCTCTGGCGACCGGGTGATACAGGATCAAACCCGGGCGACGGCATTTGAGGATTTTTCGTCGACCGGGATTTGGACTGGATTAACTCGAGACCTGGCGAGGACATTTGAAGGAGTGTCGTCGACCAGGGACTGGCGGCTCCTGAGCCGACCCAGCTGCAATGGGTACCTCCGAAATCGGCGAGTATTTGCCTGAATGGCGAGGGACACCTGTCTCTGTACAAGAAATAAAAGGGATACTCACGTAAAATCAATGTCAGGTTAGACATAAAATAATAACCTGAGATTTCGCCTCGAGTACTAGCGGGCGAACGCAAAAAAAAAAAAAAAAAAAAAAAAAAAAAAAAAAAAAAAAAAAACAAACCAGCTTTAAGACTCGTCTTGGATGAATCAATGAAAAGCCTCCACTCTTCCGGTATGTAATTGATTTTGAGGGCTGCCATTAAACCAGAAATGTTGTGGCCCGCAGAAAGGTCACCCTCTTTGAAAAAGAATGTAATAAGCGGCTTCTGGCGTATGCTATACACAGAAATTGTAACATCTTCTGCCAGGAGATTCCACTGTTGCAATCTGGAACCCAAAAGTTCCACCTTGTTCTTCGGTAAATTCAGATCTCTTACGAAATCAATTAGTTCATCTTGGTTTATTAAGTGTGGTTTAGTGGATGTAGTTTGCTCAAAATCTGGGTCGCTTGAGATTGATGGTTCAGGACCACCAATGTCCTCTTCTTCATCAGTGGAAGTAGCTGAAAATGATTCTGTCACTTTGGGAACTGGTAGTCATCGCCATGTGGTACCGGACGTATTGCAGAGGGGATGTTTGGATATTCCAGAGTCCATTTTTTCTTCTTTGATATGCCTTTCCCAATTGGAGGGACCATGCAAAAGTAACAGTTGTTGAGATGATCAATGGGCTCTCTCCAAATCATTGGGACTGCAAAAGGCATAGCTTGCCTTTTGCCAGTCAACCACAGTTTAAGATGAGCTGCACATGTATTGCAGCATATGTGTGGCGCTCAGCTCTTATCTTGATTTCCTATTCTGCAGCCAAAATACAAACTGTACGCCTTCTTAATCACTGTAGTTATATTTCATTTGTGTGATACTAATGTCACCTTACCACATATATAACAGAAATTATTAGCACTGTTTACACATGTCCTAGCTATTTCTAACTACGATACTTTTGATGAGGACAAATGCACAAACTAATGGCAACATTTTATCAAAGATAAGATATTTATACACAAAGGTGATGTAATCATATGTAGGATTGCATCATCAACTTCTAGTTACATTTTTATTGGTCATTAGAAAAAATTATGCAATCGCCCACAATAGTTGCGTCATATATATAAATTGACCGTAATTAAATAAACTAGTAGCATATATCTTGAAAACTAGAGCCAATCAACATTTTTTAATGTCATTTTCGTTTTCAGCACACCAAAATTAGTTAAGATCAGCTATTTTCATTTCTGGTACATTTTGGTTGTTGACTAGTGTAATCATAGACCCCCGCGCTGACCTCTGACGTCATTTGCGCGGCTTTGTTCTAAGCCCCAATGATCGGGCTGCCTTTCAATGAAGTTTGATCTCAGCCAATCAAAACTGTAAACAACTCTGACTCACCCTGTTACTGCTAGCGCATGCTAAAGGTCACTACCCCCCATTGAAACAAAGGATCGGGAATTAAGCTAGCCCTCTATTGCTAAATGAAGCAAAAAAAAGGCCGAAAATAATTTAACTCCCGAAAAATACGCCTATTGAACGCAATAGCTTTAAAAAGACTAAAACTGGTGCAAATCTGATCTAGGCTCTACAGTCATTCCTCTAGAATAAAACTGCAACAATTCCCTACACAACAACACTAAACACCACCTACTATTCATAGAGAAGAAACATAATGCAGATAAGATAAAACTCCATCGTAGTCTCACTCTGAAAAAAAAACGTAAAAAATAGAAGGAGAAGAAACATGGGGTGGATTACTTGTAATCCCTCCTAAAAATAGTGTAAATAATGCACGGAGAAAAAGACATGGGCCATTTGAAAGACAGAATCTCAGTACTTCATCACAGGCTGCACATGGAACATAGTCTGCGTACCTGTTAATGTTTTTAAAGAGTGCTTGCAGCCCTTTCTTCGAGCCCTTCATGTTAGATGCATTATAGCAGGACTGAGCACGGATATTTTAAAGTGAAAGCTTATGTTCACCAAGGACTTGTTGTATTTTGTTGAACAAAGTCGTTGATGAATGGTTTTCTGTCGGTAAAATGTTAAAAATCTCTCACAGGGTTTTCAATTATAGTAGTGTCGAACCACAATTACCAGCTAGTCAACACGTGACAGGTCAGGCGTAGAGTCAACAATAATAGAGTAGTATTTGGTGTCTAGGTTGCTGATTGGATTCACAGTTTGAGTAGTATTTGGTGTCTAGGTTGTTGATTGGATTCACAGCTTGAGCAGTATTTGGTGTCTAGGTTGTTGATTTGATTCACAGTTTCATCGTGCACATGTTTTCCCATAATTTATATCATTTTCTCATACACTGTTTTGGATTGGTAAGTAGCATTTACTTTTTCATTTTTACATTTCTCGAGATGTTCATGTAAAAAAGGATCGAATTCTGCAATAAGTTCAATGGCCCCCATGAAGTTTCCATTATTTGGTGAGCCCCACTTCTCCTCATGACCTCTAAATGCCAAACCTCTTTCACTTAAAAACTTTATAACAGCAACAACTCATTTCAGTACTTCAAAATAGTACTGTGTGGTTTTTGTCATCTGTTCTTCAAGTTGCTGATACACAGTATGTTTTTTTGACTTTCTTGTTATCCAACACAACATCGCCCTCTTATGTTCCATGCTGTCTTCATGATTCTCCAGAGTTCTGAGTACATTCGTCCAGTCAGAAAACCCACCTGTTGTAAGTGATGTTTGGCATTTAGAAAAGAGTTTGCAAACAAAACAGTATATACAGCCTTTGCTCTTTGAATAAACTAACCATGATCTCATCACAGTTTGGCCATTTTTTGTTTTCAAAATATTTGTTTGAGAAACTTCTGTTTTGCTCCTTCTAAACCCTGCTTGATTCGGTATGTACATCATCTGGTTTTTTATTTTGAAAAAATCCTATGTCTTGCATTAAACAAATCTCTATGAAATCATTATCAACTGTTATAGACCAATTTTCGAGGTCACTGTATTCTTTGAAATCCCTGAATTCGCTTCCTGTTTTATGTTTCTGAGTGCCGGTATATGCAGTACCATATTTTTCAGTATTTACTTTACAGAGAGCAGATGTTTAACTGGCCTAATCACCAGAGATTTAGATTTCTCTCTTAAATTTGTGTTACCAGGTTCGATTTTCTTCTCTTAGGTGTTGATGTAGCGAATTTAATTGAAATGGATAGATTTCTTATCTAGATCTCAAAACTGTAGTAATTCACCTTTTCAACAGCGTTCGATTTCATGCAAAACTTTTAATATCTTTCAGCATGAAACTTAAAATTTCAACAAAGTCTGGAATTCAGAACATTTTTACAATAATAAGTATAATAAAATTCTATCATCTCATCAGATGCTTTCATCGATGCAAAAATCCCTTTTTGCATCCTTGTCTCGTAGGCCTACTCAATTGTCAATTATGGCGAGACTTCCCAGTCCTCCGCGTTCCTTCTTTTAAGTTACAGTCTTATTTTAGGTTCGACGACATTTACCCATCTCCTCAGATTTGTCCTTGATTTCTTTATCGTCATAAGCATTCCTTGAGTTAAATGCTTTCCAACACAAGAATATTTTCTACTCTACATGGTTTGAGGTGTAAGACTATTTTTTTTGCAAATTGACTCAAATCCTCGAACCTAGTTCTGCTGCGACTAGGGTTGGGAGCTCTATTCAAAATACATATTTAACGATTGTCACTACTTACGCCAGTAAGAAATAAATATATATAACCACTCAATGTCCTGAAATACACATTTTATAAGAAATGTTGAAGTTTGATTTTCTCAAACTAAGAAATATGTAGAGCTGGACCAGATACGACCTCTTGAGTTGCGCTCTTTCATTCTACTGCCAAAATGGCGTCGTTGTTCCACTTTCCCCGGGGTAAATCTGAGCTATCCGATTGGTCAGGGGAAATCACCCAATTATTAGAAATGGCGTGTAGAAGCGACTCTACCCTAAATATGTGACACTATTTATTATTTTCTGTTTCTCATAAAATATAAAATTATGGGGTGGTCTGTGCTTCCTCTGTCTTGTAAGAATATAGTCTGTTTCCAAAGGAACAACTATGTACACGGCCACATATAGATCCCGGGGCTCCGCAAATGTATCCCGTAGGGAGACATTTGAGTACTATCAATAACAAAAATCCATCCCCAAAAATTTCTAAGTTCAAAAAAATTTTTCAGAAAAATTTAAAGTTCAAAAATTTTTCTAAGTCCAAAAATATTTCCAAAAAATTTAATCTAATTCCTATACTGGGGTCCTATGTCTATATGAGGTCGTCTGCTATGTAAAAAAAAAAAACTAGTAGTGGACATCAACTTCAAAAAGTGTAACTTATTCATCACATCATAATATTTTTCACCAAATTTACAAATTGGCAACACTGCCCAACAAAATCTGCAAAACACTCATAAGGTCATCACTAAAAAAAATGTGACGAGTGGCAACACTGGGGAATGAACAATAAACTATCTTATTTGCAGAACTTGGCTGGATTATCATAATCTATTACATTTCATTCAAAAATATAGTTGATTACATTCTCTTGGATGTGGTAGGGGGTGTTATCTCTTTTCTGTACTGTTATTTGCTCCATATTAAAAGCCTGCAAGTACTAAAAAAAAAAATTTTTTTTTTTTTTTTTTTTCTGGCGTACTTATTTATTCTATTTCCCAAGTACTCTGCAATATTCCAAGAAATGTCCAAAATCTCTAATTCCTATGGTAATGGCAATCCACTTTCATAGAATAGCCAATGTTTTCATGGGTACTCATCATCATCTTCTTCTTTTTTTTTTTTTTTTTGTGAATGAGCCACTTGCTCATTATTACATGTAGAAAACATCTCTAAACATAATATGCATATTTATCAGACGATAATACGACCAGCATCATTTTTATAAGTAATCATTTTTCACAATAAAAGCATTAAAACCTCATGGCTTATCCTTATTTATCTATCTGAATGTTTCCTTGTTATAGACATTTTCTAAATGGTAAGTGTATAAATTCGTTCTAAGTCCGTCACTGTAGAAAATGTTCTATATTACATTTTTTTTTTTTTTTTTTTTTTTTTTTTTTAAATATGTGATGTTTGTCTCCAATATCCGTACGTCTGGTGGTGATCCTGTCCATTAGTCAGTTATTTCTAATCATTCCTTCTTTTCTGTCAATACAGTATTTTTTTTTTTTTTTTTTTGTGAACTCTTCCCTAGAAATATTATTTTATATATATATTTATTCTTCAAAGATCTTCTTTGACTTCCCATACATCAATTTTCAAACATCACATTATTCAGCAACCAACAGACGAATGTGTTACTATCATATTATGAAATATAGAAGGGAAAAGAAAAATATAGTTTCCAAATCATCATGAATTTTCTACATTGGGTTCCGTATTACTTTATTTTCTCTTTTAAGACAACTGCTTATACTCTTGACAATATGTATCCATGTTGTCACTCTCGAGGCATCCTTGTATACAATTTATATTTGTCTCCTTTTTTTTTTTTTTTTTTCATAACACCAATGTATCATTTATGGTGTTCCAATATCATTGTATCTATTCTAGTCCTCCTGTTATCTTGAGAATTCATCCTTAGTAACTCCCTATGTACCTTATCTAGCAATACCTTTATGCAAAACACATCAAACAATTATTTATGGAACTATCAACTGAGATGTAAGAACTTTTGACAATATGAGATGAAAAAAAAATTTTGGGGTCATCACTCAAAAAAAAAATGTGACATAGAAAGGAAGAAAATAATCAATTGATCGTGAGGAATCTACAATATTCTCGTAAGACAAAGTTCCTGGCACTCTGACTACTATTTATCCATATTATTTCTGGTTATCCTTGCATACAGTGTACCATTTCCATTTTCTTTATAAGTCCAATTCCTCGCTCATGGTGCTCCAATATTTAAAATGTGGATCCTTCCTATTCCTCTTATTCTGTACTGGAAATATATCCTTATTAATTGTCCATGTACTATATTTGCGAATATTTATCATCAATATATCAACTAATCATTTATAGAACTATTAACATAAATGTCTAGACTTTACTAAAACATGAACAAACACATGTCTTTTTACATATGTGCAAAATTTCGACACCAACTCTGCCTTCGCTGGTCGAGGGTTAGTCAGAGTTATGTGGTGCCTGTAACATCCGCTGACTACAGCCAGATGGGTGACTTATGGTACTTATAATTCAAAAATCTCATCCGTCAGTTATCTTAAGTGTGGGGCGGGGGTCTATTTCATGGTGTCCTTGACCAAGTTTGCTGCATTTCTAATCTAGATATTCTTTTTTTTTTTTTTCATAGTATCTCCATGATATATCTGTGACATGTCTGTCCTTGGGATAACATTTTTTTTTTTTTTTTTTTTTATCCAATATCCTCGGGGTGAGCAAATCTCAGTGTGTCCACTTTCATCAATCATTTATTTATTTTCTCTCCTGTAATTCTGGGTATGTTATGAGTATTTTAAATTGTCAATTTATTCCAACTATCTTACAACATTCTGTAATTCGTGATAAGGAATAGTCATTTGTTATACAACAATGTTCATATTACAAAGGCAATAAGCAAAAATCAAAGAGATATCTTCTCCAAAATGCGGATGCATCTCTATTTCCTTTACCTCTGGGCGTAGCAATTATTCAGTCATTATTTTTTTTTTCTCCATTATTTAATCTCCATTTTGTGTCCTTAGTACCTGTGGTTCCATGGGATTATCATAATTCATTTGTGTCTCTTGTCTACTGATAATCCTTCAATAATGACTTCAAATATGGTCCTCATATGTGCAACAATCATCTGCTCTGATTTGTTCCATGGTATTCATCAAATATTCTATTATATCCTTGTCTTATCTCGTAACCACGAAAGACTAAGATTATTCCTCCTCCAATGTTAATGTGGGGGGATTTTGTGCATAAACATTACAACAAAATCTCAGCTGTGACAACATAAAGTTTCACCTTAATATAAAATGGCATCTTCATCATACATAACCAGTTGCTTCTTCATCTCATGTGTCATTAGTGGTTATCATGCGGTAATGGGGTATTTCATTTGCTAGGTCAGCATGTGCAAATGCTATTTCTTTAACATGGGCAAAGGCATCATCAACAAATAGGTGTAATGTGTTCAATCTGGGGTTAGCATATACTAATGCTCTCAAGGGATTCTTCATTTGCAGAAATTCAGCATGCGCAAATGTCATTGGGGTATTTGTGATAGGCAGTAAAATTTTTGACAGTACTAATATACATCTGGGTCTAAAATAATAATGTACATTTGAAAATAAATAATCCTGTGGAGAAAAATAGCATAACCTACAATACTAGTTTTGGGTATGAATTATGTGCTGTTGAGAGATATTATAGTAGGAACAGTATGATTGATCAAGGTGGCAGATATCAAGGAGTTTAGCATAATATAGATCAAAGAAATATTAGTATGAGGTAAAAAAAAAAAAACTACTGGTGTAAAGTGTCTGCATGAAAATGCTGGTGAATGGAGCGTGGAATATGATCAGTTACAAAAGTGGAGATGAATGTTACAACAGAATAGTGTGACACATGTGTTATAGGTAAAGTTGTGTAGCATTCTAAATATTAAGAAAATGTATGTAACTAAATAAGGGTGTCTGTAAACTCGTAACACCGTGTGTTATCAATTGTTTTAACATTTTTATTTCACAATTATGCTATCTAAAGAAAATCCTCCGTGTGCTGGTCTTGATTTCTTTCTGGGCATCCGTATTCTAAGGCTGGAAAAAATAACTTTCTCAGTGAGGCTTTGACATCTTAGTCTGTAAGCAAGTCATTTGAACTGTCAAAAACTGAAAATAGAGTACATGGGGAGAGTTAGTACATTGTTAAAAAGGTTTGTTCACATATGCGTTGACCGTGTTCGGATTTGCGAACATATAAAACACCTGGGCGTGTTTTTCAGAACAGCTTCGCTAGTTCCTTCACCATCTCTAACCTTGCAATGTCCCGACTGCTTAGGCGAGCATCATACTGAGTAGCAGTGGTGACGGGTGTGATAGGCGACGACACTGCATTTGCTGATTGTTGGGACACTGAGGACATTGACGAATGCGGTGATGGCTTAACATCATTTGATTGCGGTGATGGTTTTACTGTGGTTAGGGTGTGTATGGCTGGAACATCTGTTGGTTTTGAGGCAGGTATATGTTTCGCCTTGATTTTTCTTCTGACCTGGTTGTGCTGAACGTTAGCACTGGTTACAATGGGCACAGTAATTTGCACACTGTTGTTTTTGACTAGTTGAGATGAGGCTAACACTTCTCGGCTTGGTTTTGGAACATGATTGCGTTTCTTCAGAATCTTTCGTCTGATATAGTTGTGCTGTATACGCGGAATTTTGTTGCTAGGGATTGAGTCATCAGATTCTGTTTTATAGGCGCGTTTGACGCTGGAGCTGACTGGTACAAATAATGTACTATCCGCATCACTGGTTTCAATGGAACTAGCTGTATCAATGTCTGTTTCTTGTTGGTATAATTCTACCATTTTTCTGTCATTATGTTCGTTGGGGTCTGACAAAGCTATGCTGTCTTGTTCTGTTTCGTCTCCATAAAGATCGCTGGTATATGGTTCAACAATCTGCTTGGGTATAGTTTCTTCAGGATCTGATTGTTTTGAACGAGCAATCTTGTTCTTGTGGTATAGCAGTGTTTGGTTTTCACTAGTGTTAAAACTAGAACTGCCTGAACTGGGGGTGTGATAGGTATCAGCTGACGATTTATCACTGTGGGAGTAAGTTTGAGTGTGGATATAAGGTGTTTTCGTGTTGTCATCGTGTGACGTCTGTGGCATGATTTCTTCATTTCTAATGCGCAGGTCTCTGTCTTGTAGTCTATTACGTAATTCAAGTGGTGGGATATCTTCTTCGCTTTCGGACGAGTCTCGTTGTTGTCTTGCTCGATGTATTTCATCTGTGGGTGGTCTGGGTATGTGGTCGTCTTGGTAAAATTCAGAGTCTGTCGTCTCTGACTCTGATATGTCAGACGAATCTGTGCTGGATGGATTATAATTTAGGGTGGCTTTTCTGACTGGTCTTGTATTTGTCGTCAGAGGCGGAATGGGCCGGTGATTATCAATTTTTATTTGTTTTACGTGAGCTTTTGTTTGGTGTTGTTTCTCTTCATTCCAAATAATGAAGTTTACAGGCGTAGTTTGTTTCATGATTTTGTAGCCATCTAACCATCGGTCATCGAATTTTGAACTGCGTACATGTTTCTTGTAGTATACTCTGTCTCCTATTTTGTACGTTGGTAGCTTGGCTGATTTATCATGTTGTTTCTGTTTCTTGTGAAATGCCTTCTGCGTATTTCGTTGTGCAATCTGGTGAGCTTTATACTTTTCTTGAAGGATTATTTCGATGGGGTCTTCTCCCATGTATTTTCTTTGTGGGCGAAGTAGGTTGTCTAACGGAAAGTTTGGTTCTCTTCCGTATAGCATGAGAAAGGGTGACATTCCTGTGGTATCGTTCACGTTTACTCGGATGGCTTCAAGAGCTTGGTTAATGTATAGGTCCCAGTATTGGTGGTTCCCCTTGATATATTTGCTAATAATATCATGTAGGGTGGCGTGCATGCGTTCATTTCTGCCATTTGCATTTGGGCAATAATAAGTGGTTGTAGTATGCTCAATATTCAGCTGGTGTAAGGTGGCTTTAAATGGGTTACCTATAAACTGTTTACCGTTGTCTGAAATGATTCGTTTTGGACAGCCATGCCTGGGAATGAATTCTTGTAAAAAAATTTGCGTGATGGACTGCGATGTGGCATCACTGAGTGGGTAACTTTCTGGCCAAACAGAGTATTGGTCAACTATGTGCAGGAGGTATTTGTTGCCTGATTGGGTGAGTGGGTAAGGACCTGATAAGTCAATGCTCACTGTTTGCATGGGGTAATGGGAAGGTTGCATTTCTTGAAGGGGAATTAAATGTGGCTTCATGTTTCTCAATTTACATGTTCTACAGGTGGCTACATATTCTGTAATGTCCTTGTAGAAAGTTTGCCAATAATACCTTTTCTTTATGACATCAATTGTTTTGTCTCTTCCCATGTGCCCGTTGTTATCATGAAACTGTAGCAATACTTCTGGGACTAGATGTGCTGGAATGACTTTTCTTAGTGTCCCTTCTTGTTTCTGATCAATATAGTATAGAATTCCATCCGTTGGGTGTACTGTAAAATCTTTACTTTTTGTTGGGTTTTCTTTCACGTATGTGAGCAGCTTGACAATTTCTGCATCTTTCGCTTGTTCTACTCTCATGTCAAACATCTCTTGGCTTTCTTCTTCTACTTGAGTGGCGGAATCTGAGGTACTTCTTCGACTTGATGAAGTAATTTCATTAATTTCTTTAGCATTATCGTCAATCTCTGAGGATGTGCCATCATTTTTGACTCTATTTGTTTTCACTTCAGTTTCATCATCATATTTAATCCTGGATAAGAGGTCTGCACAGGTGTTCATTTCGCCTGGGATATGTTCGATAGTGGTGTCGTAGGACTGTAAATTCATTGCCCATGTCTGTAACTTCTTTGGCTGTTCTTGTGTTTTGGTGAGCCAGTTAACCAAAGGTTGATGATCAGTTCTTATAATGAGTTTAGTTCCTCTGACGTAAAAGTCAAACTTTTGTACTGCATAGTGAATAGCATATGCTTCTTTCTCAGTGGTGGTCCACCGTTTTTGTGACTTTGACAATGCGTGGGATAGGAATGCAATGGGTTTCTCATTTGGAATGTTTGGTAGGATGGGTGTTTCATCTTCTAGTACAGGTTGGACCAAACAAGCACCAATTGCGTTATCTGAGGCATCGGCGTATAGTATCATGGGCTGAGAAATATCTGGATGTCCAAGCAGTGGGATGGTGGTTAGGGCATTTTTTAGATACTCAAAGGATCTCTGGCAGTCTTCTGTCCATTTGAAGCGTGCATACTTGCGGGTAAGGGCTATCAAAGGCTCTGCTGCTCTGGAGAAATTGATGATGTGGCGCCTATAGTACCCTATTGTACCAATAAATGAGCGTGTTTGTCTCACCGTCTTGGGGCTAGGCATTTCTCTTATGGCTTTGACTTTATCTTCATCAGGTCTGACGCCATGTCTATTGATGACAAAGCCTAAATATTTTGTTTCTGTCTTTAGAAACTCACACTTCGACAGTTTTAACTTTATTTGGTGATGCCTGAGTCTATCAAACACTGTTTCAACCTTGCGGAGGTGGTCTTCCATCGTGCCTGCGGTATGTATCAGGATATCGTCTATGTATGCCAGGGCAAATGGATGTAGACCCTTTAACACTTCATCCATGAGTGACATATATGTTGCTGGAGATCCTTTTAGACCAAATGGCATAACATTCCAAAAAAAAGCTTCCCATATGTGAACAGAATGTGGATTTCTGTTTTGCCTCAGGTGTCATGGGGATGCACCAAAAGCCTGACCTTGCATCAAGTGTGGTAAAGTATGTAGACTTTCCTAACGTCGCAAGTAGATCGTCTATCCTGGGGAGGGGGTAGGAAATGACTTTTGTGATTTTGTTAAGGGCACGGTAGTCGCAGCAAAAGCGACTGGAGCCGTCTTTCTTTGTTACGATCACTATGGGTGAGGACCATTGGGAACGGGATCTTTCGATGATTCCTGCCTGTAGCATTTCATTTATAGACCTTTCCACGAGTTCTCTGTTTTTCAAGGGCGTATGATAGGGTTTCATATGTATTGGCTCCTCTGTGGTTGTTTGAATGTCCATTTTGACAGTGTTAGTTCTGCCTAATTCCATGTCATTGAGTGCGAATACATCCTGGTGCTTTTCTACAAACGTTTTCAAACGTTGCTTATTATCTTCTGTGGCATTCAGGGTTGCAAGTAACTGAGCTATTCTCTCTCTGTATTTATGATCTGCTATGATATCTCTGGTCTGTCTTGATGCCTCCGTTTCATTCCCATAATTTTGGGACATTTTTCTTGCATCTTGTGAAAATCTCTGCTCCTGGTATGTGGCTTTCTTTTGCGTAGTTCTTTGCCGTTCATTGGGCTGTGCTTGGTACTGTCTCCTCTGCCATGTACTGTGTGCATTTCCATTTGTCACTGCATTTACTGTATATTCATTTCTTATTATATTTCTGGGGTAGTCGTTGTTGTGCCATTTTTTCTGATTATTTCTGCCGTAACTGCGCTTATCCGCGTACGTTACTGTATTTCTTCTGTTTGTGCTATAGGGCTGTCTTCTTTCCCTGGGCGAAAATTTTTCATTCTTTCTGTTTCCAACTTTGCTGCTATAGTATCCTCCTGTGGTATAGTCATATAAGAATTCTTCCTTTTCTTCGGAAATTTCAATTGGTTTTGGGACTTTATCATATCCACCTGTTTTTGAGTTATATTGATACTCCATGGGGCATGTATCACTGTCTTGTCGCTTTGGATATCCTCCTGGCAAGACAATTTCTGTTTCTCTGTTACTCTGTGATATACAGCACTTCATCTTTTCTCTTGGTGTGCTGGGGCGCAAGAATGAGTAATTATAGTCATTTTCATACTGTGGCCTTTCTCTTCTTATGTATGGACTGGTTCGTTTCTGCCATCTGGGTAGGGTATGCTGTGGTGTAACATAACTGTGACTGATGTTACTGCCTTTTTCTGCATAAGCCTTATAACTGTTTACTTTCCGTGTACTATGGTTATTTGTACTGCGATTTCGTGCATTATGTCCAGTGGGAGTGGTTGAGACAATTTGTGGATGGTCTCTATTGGTTTTGGTTTGTCTTATTGTTGACGTATCCACTTGCGCTACAACTGTGCCTCTTTTTATAGTGGTAGTTTTTCCTGACATATTCAATATCATGATGGGGAAATCTCTGGACTTCGAGACTTCAGCGATTCCCTCTGTAATTTGCAACAATGGGTCATCAATAATGCTTTCTTCTGCTAGGGGCTGTACTTGAATTGATTGCCCTGGTGTTATGTACTCAGAATTTTTTACTCTGCCTTTTGCTATGACCAGGGAGTTTGGAGCCACCGTTATGGGAGCTGTAATCCTTACTAAAGACGCTATGTGGATATCGTCCTGGAGATCTATGTACGTATTGTTGACTTTGATTTTGTGGAGGTCATAGTATATTCGAACTTTGTGTTTGTTAAAAAAATCTCTCCCTAGGATAAGATTTCTAGACATTCCTTTAGTAATGACAAATGGGTGTTCAAAATTTGTTTCGCCTAAGGAAAATTTTAGCCATGCTGTCCCAACTGAATTTAGTCTTTGTCCCGTGACTGAAGCTAGGTGTGTTTTGGACGGTTGAAATCGTACTAAGTGTTGGATCCTCTTGAACAGCTGGAACCTAATAAGGCTGATGGATGCTCCTGTATCTACCAGTGCCCTATATTGTTGGCCCTGTATAGACATGATGCAGGAACTGGGGTCCGGATGTATTTTAGTTCCATCATGCAACATTTCTTCATATTGTATTTTACTGGATGGGCCCACTTGACAATTTCTGTTCTGTGTTGTTTCTTTTGTTTTGGACCAGTTTCTGTGATTGTTGCCCTCACTAACGGTCCTGTTTAGTGAGTGGCGCGGCCGTTTCCCTGACGCATGAGGGGTTGAGGTGCGCCTCTGGTATACTGATTTCTGGTGTAATCACGTGGGGGTGGTGCGGGTTGTTGTGGTTGGTAACCTCCTCTTCTGAATGGTGCATGATTGTAATTTGCTCTACAGGACTTGTAACCATGTCCGAGCCTACCGCATGTAAAGCATCCGTTTGTATTGACATTATTGACGTCGTTTTGCCTCTGTGTGGGGGGTCTATAATTGCGGGGCCTATCATCTCGTTGTCGTGGGCGAGTCCATTGCCTCCTGGTATGGTCAACTTCCATAGGCTCATGCTCATCATAGTCCCTATATTCTGGTCGGGGTTCCCTACCTGCTCTTTGTTGGAACCTTCGGTGAAGATTTTCCTCCTGTATTGCTGCTTGGATTGTTTCAGCAATAGTCTTGGTGTCTTTTCTAATAAGATGCCTTCTGATATTTTCCGCTCTAAGGCCATCGGCAAATATCCCCACTAACTGTATTTCTACATCAGGTGTGGTAGGGATTTCTCCGCAAAATGCCTCTTCTGCCATATTGAGGAATCGATCTCCAAAAAGTTGTACCGATTCATCTCTTTCCTGTTTCATGCTTCTAAGGACTGACCAAGCATGCATTTTGTCTATGATTTCCCCATATCTCTGGGTGAGCTCTTTTTTTAGGGACTCGTAGGTTTCTGTGGGGTACTGCTGGGACCTCCTTCTTAAAAAATCAGTCACGTACGAATCAGAACCTAACAGAGCGATTTTCTTTTTCTCTTCATCCGTTGTTGCCTCTGCTAGTGCCGCAAATTTTTTTCCATGTCGGACAACCATCTTCTGAATTTTTTCTTGTTTCCATCGAACGGCTGAACAATGGATCTAACCTGTGTGAATTTCGCGTAGTTGTCATTTTTCTGTAGGGTTTCAGTAATTTGCCGTAGCGCTATTATTGTTGGTCCTTCCATATTTTGTCTGTCCTGGGGCTGCAGTGGTTGTGTATTTACGGGTTGGTTCTGTTGTTGTTGTTGTTGTTGTTCCACACCCAGCTGTTGAAAATTTTGTAGTAAATCGTCCATGGTCTATGATCGCTAGTTATTCGCTTTATCAAAGAGAAGTGGTCACGGGCACCATATTACCTTCATGTAACCGGGGCAGGTGTTCCTTAGGACTGGAACGGCACCATATTACATCATGTGGCAGTGCCGGTATATGCAGTATTTTCAGTTTACTTTACAGAGAGCAGATGTTTAACTGGCCTAATCACCAGAGATTTAGATTTCTCTCTTAAATTTGTGTTACCAGGTTCGATTTTCTTCTCTTAGGTGTTGATGTAGCGAATTTAATTGAAATGGATAGATTTCTTATCTAGATCTCAAAACTGTAGTAATTCACCTTTTCAACAGCGTTCGATTTCATGCAAAACTTTTAATATCTTTCAGCATGAAACTTAAAATTTCAACAAAGTCTGGAATTCAGAACATTTTTACAATAATAAGTATAATAAAATTCTATCATCTCATCAGATGCTTTCATCGATGCAAAAATCCCTTTTTGCATCATTTGTCTCGTAGGCCTACTCAATTGTCAAATATGGCGAACCTTCTCATTCCACCGTGTTCCTTCTTTTAAGTTACAGTCTTATTTTAGGTTCGACGACATTTACCCATCTCCTCAGATTTGTCCTTGATTTCTTTATCGTCATAAGCATTCCTTGAGTTAAATGCTTTCCAACACAAGAATATTTTCTACTCTACATGGTTTGAGGTGTAAGACTTTTTTTTGCAAATTGACTCAAATCCTCGAACCTAGTTCTGCTGCGACTAGGGTTGGGAGCTCTATTCAAAATACATATTTAACGATTGTCACTACTTACGCCAGTAAGAAATATATATATATATAACCACTCAATGTCCTGAAATACACATTTTATAAGAAATGTTGAAGTTTGATTTTCTCAAACTAAGAAATATGTAGAGCTGGACCAGATACGACCTCTTGAGTTGCGCTCTTTCATTCTACTGCCAAAATGGCGTCGTTGTTCCACTTTCCCCGGGGTAAATCTGAGCTATCCGATTGGTCAGGGGAAATCACCCAATTATTAGAAATGGCGTGTAGAAGCGACTCTACCCTAAATATGTGACACTATTTATTATTTTCTGTTTCTCATAAAATATAAAATTATGGGGTGGTCTGTGCTTCCTCTGTCTTGTAAGAATATAGTCTGTTTCCAAAGGAACAACTATGTACACATCAATTTGAGTTGTGCGACTATTGTCGCATGTTTTGAAAAGACAAAATTTTAGATCTACTTTCTGAGAAAGCGTTTTTTCGTTTACGGCGAGCCTACATGATACTTTAATAACCTTTTAATTTTTATTTTAACTTTTATTTTGTATTGAATTACACTATATTATTAAATATAATTTTTTTTTTAAATACCACTTCTTATACAGTAGACCCAGCATTTTTAAGCA
The DNA here is from genome assembly GCA_024509875.1 of Oreohelix idahoensis. Taxonomy (NCBI): domain Eukaryota; kingdom Metazoa; phylum Mollusca; class Gastropoda; order Stylommatophora; family Oreohelicidae; genus Oreohelix; species Oreohelix idahoensis. The sequence continues at coordinate 61,178 of JAMPIV010003499.1, forward strand.
ATGTGGACTAAAGTCGCTTTTGGGGGCCCCTCCGGGATTAGGGGTCCTGAAGCTAAAGCTTCATTAGTTTCATAGTAAATCCGCCACTGCTGGGAATGTGAAGGTCTGATGCTGTTCTTACAATGCTTATGACTTTTAACAGATGAAAGTCAATTAAATATCTGTTAAAGTCAGTTATATAACTGGAACCACCAGGCCTTTACACCCCTCCATTTTAATATAATTCTTGTTCAGAGTTTCTTCTTGATTTTGTTTGTTTTTTGTTTTTTGTTTGTTTATTTATTTAACGTATTAGCATAGTTGTGATTGTCCCTATTTACAATGATTTGACAAATGTGATGCCTCTTTCTCATCGGCAGTTGTTCATATTATTTGGAATTGAAAACAATATATATCCTAATTATAACCCATCAGAGGTTGAACGGGATATTTTTCTTCATTAATTTAAAAAAAAAAAATCTTACTCGACGCTTATTCCCGCTACTAACCCAGGCATTGTCGACAAAAAATGGCGTCACGTCATTCATCCTCGTTTTCTATTCTGACTCAGTTGACGTCACTCTATATAGAAATACAGGGCACTAATAGTACCCATCTGGTACGGGTGGATTTAGGCTGATTTCAATACCACCCCTATCGACACCCGATATATTATAGTTGTGGTGTAGGGTGTCTTATCTGGTTTTGATGTTGCTATGTATGTTGTAGTTGGATAGTCCACAGAGTACAGCACAGGCAACATGATGCGTAGAGTCATAGAAATGGTAACTTCGATTGTAGTTTTATACCATTTATTGCACGCCACAAGACAGTCATTGTATATATGTCATAAACAACATAGTTCAACGAATTCAGCATTCAATAATGATAGTGGTGCCAACTGTTAAACATGTAGGATCCAATCCTCATCAGTCATAGCGTAAACAACAGTTCAAGGTTCACAGTGTCATAAAGTTATTATTCATAAATCTGTCTAAATAATATGGCACAGAGCTGGATGCATTAATATTCATTACTATCAATAGTGTAACAGTGTCAGCTGCATATCATCAGTACACATACATAATAATCATTACTCCTCTCCTGATGCTGGCAGATCAGGTGTAATAAATAAGTCCGTTATCGTTTGCACGAGAAATAGCATTGAGGAGTACAGGTCGAACTGACCTTTATCACATTCCTAAGTCTAACCCTTTGACTTAGGCGTAATCGCTGGCATAGCGAATCCTGGAACACAGACAATAGTCCTGTTGGTCTAAAGCGACCCATATATGTAAATTGTTCAGGTATAAAGATACCGGTGGCGAAATCCTAATCAAAGTACCTCTCCATTTTGAATCACACAGGCGAGCAGAGAGCAACAAAATGTCGAACTACGAGATGGTATCGTAAAGTTCAATAAAGAGGTATTACCTTTCTTCGGAATCAACCACTAAAACATATGCCTCCAGGCGGCTTGAATAATACTGGGAAAAGTCTAGTTAGATAACTAACTCACAAAAGACTATGGACTTCCATATCAAAATCACAAGACGCCTTAGCGTCTTTTCCCTGCTCAGTACATCTCGATGAATAAACTGGGCGGAAGACGAAACTCAACTTCTCAAAGTCTAGACATGCGCAGAACGCATACAGCTGACTAACACTCACAACGAACGATGAAGAAGAACAATTTCAAAAAGCTATGTTCAAAATCACGCCTTAACTGGACATGGGAATACAGTCAATCCTGATTTCAATCATTCCAAGAAATAGTTGACCAACCATTACCGTATAAGGAGACATCGTTCGAAAAATGAATCAGCGAGTCAAGACACAAAATCAGATTACCAACGGGTCACCCAACAAGAGAAGTTAATCCTCATAGTACAATGTACCCATAATATAAACAAGGTTATCTGTCTTAGATTACAAAAAATTCAAAGTGTACAATTCATACACCATTTAGTTCCTTAATATCACAACGCATTTATATCAACACCAGTAGAAGCGCTAGAAGTAGGTCATGGCATACCACCCCTTGGTCTAAGACGGAAAGAACTAAGATTAAATTATTGGAGTAAAGTAGCACAAGAAGTGATCCACCCAGCACATAAAGCATTTGTCAAAAACCAACCAAGTGTATTGGACGTCCCCTTAAATAAAGTTCTCCAACAGTGTCGAGAACTATAGAAGATCTAACGCAGTTCAAAGAACTGTCAAACACAATTAAAAATAGTAATAAATTTAGAAAACTCCTCTTAGGCCGGTCCCAAGCCCGGCTGAAAAAGGAGGAGGGCGGCCTGTATGGAGGCCGTAAGGAGGCAGCCCCTCCACCATGCAAAATCACAACAGGCCAATCACCTGTTTGCTTTCAAACATGATTACACGAAATACAAGAGAGAAAACCGGACCGGACTGATTCTAATGGCGACAAACTGCAACGGACTACAGACTGCGACTTATGGAGCTTGGAAAACAAGAAGTATAAATGGGAAAGAAGAGGAGTTGGTGGAAAAGATGAGGAAAGCAAAACTAGAAATACTGGCTATTACGGAAACAAAGAAAAAGGGACACGGATTCGTGGATCTCGATGGCAACACGCTGCTCTACAGTGGTGTATCCACATCTTAAGTGGTGAGCAGGGCAAATAGAGAAATTTAGGGAATATGCGATACTCAGAACAGAAGCAAAGAACAAGGTGCTAGCAGCAAAACAGAAGTCCTAGGAAGAATTTGGAGAAAGGCTAGAAAAGGATGCGCAAGAAAACTATAAATTGTTCTATAAGACCCTAAAAAACATGAGGAAGGAAAAACAATGCCCTCTCAAATTTATAAAGGACAAGCAAGGCAAATTGCTTACTGCCCCAAAGGAAGTAATGGAAAGATGGAAAAAAATACTTCTCAGAACTAATTGATGGTGAGCAAGGTCAAGCATCAGAAATGATAACCACTAGCACAGAAGAGGAAACAAAAGGTGATGAAGATGACATAAAGATGGAAGAACTGAAGGCAGCACTGGAGAAAATCAAGATGGGCAAAGCAGCAAGGCATGATGGTATAACACCAGAAATGGTTAAGTACATTGGAGCATCAGGCAATCTATTAATCATAAGGGTCCAACAGGCAGCGTGGTGCAACAAGACCATACCAAAGGATTGGGAGATTGCCATCATAACACCACTGTTCAAAAAGGGTGACAATCGACAATGTGGAAACCATTGAGGCATATCCCTTCTCAGTGTCCCTGGTAAAATCTACTCTAGAATCCTAGAGCAGAGACTCCGACGCCTAGCTGAGCCACAATTGGATGAGGTCCAGTGCGAATTCCGAGCAAACCGAAGTACTCAAGACCTAATCTTCACACTCAGACAGCTGAGTGAAAAGGCACTTGAGTATAAGAGTGAGATCCATCTTTGTTTCATAGATCTGGAAAAGGCGTTTGACAGGGTCCCCTGGAGCAAACTTTGGGACTGTTTGGCAAGGAAGAACATTCCAGCACCTCTGATTCATGCTATATAGAGCTTCTACATGTCTTGCAGAAATTATGTGAGGACAGCAAACCATAAGTAAGAAGAGTTCAGGACCACAACTGGTGTAAGACAAGGTGATATCCTGTCACTTTATCTTTTCATACTCCTCATGGACGATATTATCAAGTCATGTAAGGAGAGAACAAGAAAGTATTCAGTGGGGTACTGGAAGATGATACAGGTATGTATTTCAGAGCTGGCATTTGCTGATGATGTTGCCCTGATTGCTAAATCAGAGACACATCTCCAATCAAACCTGCAAGTCTGGAAGGAAGAGCTGGAGAAGAGAGAGATGGCCATACGCAGCTCTAAAACAAAATCCATGGTGATATCACGAGAAGAAAGAAGACATCAGATTAAGCTGGGAGAATAGGTCCTGGAGCAGGTGGACCACTTTAAATATCTCGGAGCTATTATAGACCGAAAGGGAGGCATCAAAGAAGAGTTGGTCACTCAAAAAGCAGCAGCTGGGAGACTTTTTCAGGCCATAAATCGAGGATTCCTCAGCAAAAGAGAGGTGGGTAAGAAAACGAAGCTGGCTGTACACCGCTTCACTTATGTCCCAGTCTTGACACATGGATGCGAGTCATGGGCAATGACTACAACCCATAAAAGCCAGATCCAAACCTCAGAAATGAGGTATATGAGGAAGGTGGTTGAAGTAACAAGAAGAGACATGGTCCGCAACCAGACGATACGTCAAGGCCTAAAATTCCACCCCCTGCAGACCCACGTAGAACAGTCCCAACTAAGATGGTTTGGCCATATCTGCAGAATGGGAGAAGATCGGCTACCACGAAAAGCATGGGAAACAAAGAGCCAGGGATCCAGACCCCCAGGACGACCCAGAGTCCGCTGGGAGGACAACATTAGACAATCTTTGAAGGACCGAGGACTAGAATGGAACCAAACCAGGAGGAAGACAGCCGATAGGATAGTCTGGCGTTCTCTCTTCCAAACCTCTACACCTCACGGTAGAAGGGGAACGACTAAGTAAGTAGGTAATAAATATAGAAGCAAAATACCACCCTGGGAACTAAAAACACCAATCATAGACTACTCACTTACTGAAAAGATCAAACACAACATAGAAGATAAGGAAGCCAAAATGATAAGTAGAAAGCTCATAGATCAACTAACAAAACGAAGTCTGGCCGTCTACACTGATGGATCCAAGGGTGATAGTGGGCAACTAGGTGCAGGAATAGAAATACCACAGTGGGGAATTAAAAAGAGCTACAATGTAACTAAAAGGGCTTCGATTTTTACCACAGAGATGGTGGCAATTCTAAAAAGTTAAGAAATAATAGAAGATAAGCTGTTACGATATTTACAGACTCACCATCATCACTACAAGCACTAGAACACCCAGGTATGTGTAGCCGGCCAGACATAAAGGAAGAAATTTTAGCAATTAATACATCACTTGGGAACAGAGGATGTAGTGTGAGGCTAGTGGGGGTTCCAGCACACATAGGTATAGCTGGTAAGGAGTTGGCAGACCAGAATGCCAAGAATGGAAGAATAAGTAAAAACAATATAAGAGCTGGACTGGGAAGGTCGGAGATCAAGAGCCAAATGAAGCTAGCTATAAACGAGGAATGGAAGACAACACGGAAGAACAGTAGGAAAGGCAGACACGCGTTCAAACTGCTGAAAGAACCAACAAGGACGTGCCAGGTCAGGGAAGAATTAAAGATACCATCGAACAAAAACTGTGGCGTCTCCGTCTCGGTGCAGCATACTTTATGATAGAGGAACCACACTGCCAAGACTGTCAGAAAGAAAATGACATAGACCACTACCTGATCCACTGTAAAAAGTACGAACAACAAAGGCTTGAATTAAAAACTTACTATATAAATCACAATATAGACATGACAGGGAATACGGTATTAAGTATAGATGCCCCAGGAGATGCCCAATCAATACTTAAAAGATATATACATAAAACAATGGAAAACATAAGGTTAATACTTCAGAAAAGACATTCAACCAAATAGAAATTAAGCAACAAGAACTAACAAATCATTTTAAAAAATAAATAAATAAAAACTTACTAACTACTCATAGGACAAGGAAAGACAACGAGGTATTAAAAAAACAACAACTCAAAAAGAACAAATACTAATACAAATTAAAAACAAGGGTAAAGGACAGTAGTTATCTATAAACAATACAAAAGAGAAAATAAAATGGACAAATACTAATATAAATAAAAATTAGCAACTGCAAAAGACAACAGTTATTTAAATTGAATACTCATATAGTAAATAAAATGACACTAAATACCCCAATTATAACCAATTTTCAGGTTGAACAGGGTAGACCAAGATGGAACGAGAAGAGGCAATATCGGTCAGCTGTTAAGTGCCCGCTCTCCACCCATCACTTCTTTAAAAAACAACAACAACGATTATGCTTTATATTTTACTAGCAACAACCCGCCAAAATTGGCAGGTTTTTAATTATAGTGTGTTGTTTCTGTTACATGTATTACATTGCTGCTTCTTCTATAGTGTCGCTTGCTCGCTGTGAATGACGCAATCATCTCTTCCTTTTAGCCATCTTATCATTTTGATCCACAATAATACGTCTGCAATACTTTACATTAAAATTTTGTCTTGAAGAAACAATTTAAAAACTTACATTTCAAGGTTATTTTTAAGAAAAATGATAAGTTAAATCCTTTTCCCGATTGAAACTGGACAGAAGAGTATCTTGATTGTCTGTTGATTTAATGCTCACTGTCACACGTTTCTATTTTTGCGAGAGTACATATAAGGGGAAACAATACAATTGTTGTCTAACTTTCAAACACAGTTGCACCCCCTTAGCTGTGCTCGAAAGTGAATGTACTCTTTCGAAAAATAGAAAAAAGTGCGCAAACGACGGTGTGCAAAGTGTGACAGACCGACCGACCGAGGCACCATACGGCGGGAATTATAGTATTGGCTTCTGCAAAAATGGTTTTGTTGTTAGAAGAAGCGCACAACTTTTTTGAGGGAGATTATTACTTTACTTTATTTAGTAAAGTATTCACCTTTCTTTTTATGTTTAAGTATGCAAGTGAAACTACGCGTGTGTGGTTTTATATGTAATGTATCCCGTTATATCATTATTGTATAGACGGAAGGCCATTAGTACTGTACATGCATTCATTTGACTACATTAGAGCGTGTGTGTGGGGCTACGTATGTGCATGGATGCAAATGTATGAATTTGAGCGTGTATGTATAACTCAGCTATGTAGATTTATTCACGATACGGCCCTAAGAATGAGTTACATTCATTAAATTTGCCCTGAAAATCGTTTTGATGTGCGTGCGATGGATAACATTTTTTTTAAACTTCTTTTTTTCCAACTGGAAATAATCATAATGTCTTTAACATTATTAGATTGCAATTTAAATAGATAGACAGATAGTCAGACAGACAGACGGACGGACGGGCGGACGTACATATAGACAGACAGACAGACAGACAGACAGAAAGATAGATAGATAGATAGATAGATAGACAGACAGACAGACAGACAGACAGACAGACAGACAGACAGACAGACAGACAGACAGACAGACAGACAGACAGGTAGGTAGGTAGGTAGGTAGGTAGGTAGATAGATAGATAGATAGATAGATAGATAGATAGATAGATAGATAGATAGATAGATAGATAGATAGATAGATAGATAGATAGATAGATAGATAGATAGATAGATAGATAGATAGATAGATAGATAGATAGATAGATAGATAGATAGATAGATAGATAGATAGATAGATAGATACACGGGCGGACGGAACATACGTGACGGTCGGGGCAGACGTCCCATAAGGCACAGATGGGACAGAAGGGACAGTCGGGACACGTTATGTGTATGTGTGTATGTGTGTGATGGGTACATTATTTTTTTTTAAATTATTTTTCTTCTAACTGGAAATAATCCTAATGCTATTTTATAGCACTTTAAACCTTCCTAAAACGATTCGCAACGAACCCTTTGGGTTTGACTTTTGGTTCAGCGTGCAACGCTTTTTGGAAAATAGTTTAGACAATATAAAAAACGCAATGCCTACCACCGTCTACCCACACAACAAAACATCATAACATCTATCTACCACTACCGTCTACCCACACAACAAAATATCACACAGTCTATCTACAACTACGGTCTATCCACACAATAAAACATCAAAATAAATATCTACCACCACCGTCTACCCACACAACAAAACATCACAGAATCTACCTACCAGCACCGTCACCCACACAACAAAACATCACAACATCTATCCACCACCACCGTCTACCCACACAACAAAACATCACAACACCTATCTACCACAACCGTCTACCTACACAACAAAATATCACAAAGTCTATCTACAACTACAGTCTATCCACACATAATAATAATAGCCCCTTCAGTCATAACTGACTATGGGAATGCGCCCCTGAGGTGACAGCGCTCAGCTGCTTATTTTCCTGGTGCTCCTTTCGACGTTTTCTCCTCACCTCTGCTTCTTGTGTGAGCCTCTCTTCGCCCAATCTGAGGTGGCGCCGTAAATAGCATCGCCACTTAGTGCGATCAGCAGCTTCATCCTCCCATGTTGCTGGATCCATGTCCAGTGCCCTCATATCTCTCTTGCACACATCTTTGAACCTCAGCTGTGGTCGCCCAACTGTTCTCTTGCCATCTGCTAATTGTCCGTAGAAGATATCTTTTGGGATGCGACCATCATCCATGCGGCGAACATGGCCAAGCCAGCGAAGTCTGCGCTGTCTAAGAAGCGTATACATACTTTGAAGGCCAGCACGTGACAACACCTCGACATTTGTCACTTTATCTTTCCACGAGATGCCGAGGATGCGGCGTAGACACCGCAAATGGAAGGTATTGAGCCTTCTTTCTTGCTTAGCATAGGTCGTCCAGGTCTCGCTGCCATATAGGAGTGTGCTGGTGACGCAGGCATTATATACCGCAGCTTTGGTCTTCATTGTGAGCTTAGAGTTTCCCCAAACACGCGATGTGAGGCGGGCAAAGGTAGCTGCAGCTTTGCCAATGCGGCTGTCGATTTCTGTATCCAGTGAGAGTTTGTCATTGATGGTAGACCCTAGGTATGTGAAGTGGTGCACCACTGCCAATTCATAGTTATCGATAGTGATAACTGGTGCAGCACCCACATCCTGACTCAGCACATTCGTTTTCTTTAGACTTATTGTGAGGCCAAAGTCCTTGCATGCTTTAGTGAAGCGATTCATCAAGCTCTGAAGCTCCTGTTGGCTTTGAGTGACGACTGCAGCATCATCAGCGAACACACAACAAAACATTAAAACATCTACGAAGCTCCTGACCGGGTTGGAAGGAAAGTCCTCAGGTTCCCCAGCCTCGCAATGACATGTCATTGGGCCGATGGGCTGAAAGCCCAAGTGCCGCTGGTTAAGGCAAAAAAAAATCTACCACCACCGTCTACCCACACAACAAAACATCACAATACCTATCTACCGCTACCGTCTACCCACACAGCAAAATATCACAACATCTATCTACCACCACCGTCGACACACACAACAAAACATAACAACATCTATCTACCAATACCGTCAACAAAATATCACAAAGTCTATCTACAACTACAGTCTATCCACACAACAAAACATTAAAACATCTATCTACCACTACATTATGACAATATAAAATACTTCTTCTTGTTCTTCATTCCCCTCCCTCTCTGTCTCTCTTTATCTATGCATTCGTTCAGCATTTGTCTTGTATGTTATATTTGTATAATGAGTATTCACCATTAACAGTCTCAACAAATAACAAACTATTAACCCTTACATCATTACTTTCAGCAAATCAACCTGGACTACATATCGAGGGTAAGCAAGTTTTTAATAAAGATTTATTTTAACTCTGTGTACTGATCAATGTACGAAAACATGAGAGTAGTAGTATGTCAGGCGCAACTTAGGTCGCATTCAGGAGGCGCGCAGGAGGCGCTCCAGGAGGCACGTGACTTTTATATAGCAAAAACGCCAGGAGGCGCGTGACTTTTATATAAGCGCATTCACGAGGCGCGCAGGAGGTGGGCCAGGAGGCGCATGTCTTTTATATCGAGATATATTTAGACAATAGGAATATATATTTAGATAACAAGAAGAGGATATATTTAGACAACAAGAAGACTTTTCGATAACAAGAAGACGATATATTTAGATAATAGGAAGGGGATATATTTAGACTTGAGTTTTATATAGAGATATATTTAGATAATAGGAAGATATATTTAGATAACAAGAAGACGATATATATTGAGACGATATATTTAGACAATATATTTAGACGATAGTTATACGACATTTAGACGTATATATTTTACAACAGTTATTCGAACAGTTAGACATATATATTTTACAACAGTTATACGAACAGTTATATATAGGTAACAAAAATGAAGTTTAGTTAATATAGTTTATTTGTCAAATACTGTTTTGTAGTAACAAAACATATAGGAGCATATACGGTAACAAAAATATAGGAGCACATATATATATAGTATTTTTTAACATTACATGAGTATGTACAATTGAGAAATAACACATAGGATCACACATGTACAGTACTTTGTTATATACATATTTATATTGGAAAGACAGTGTGTATTTCAATTAGTGGTGTTTTGTTACAGTAGTAACATTATCACAGAGTGTAAGACATATAATATGGCACCGGGGTACAGGTGCAGACCAGACTTTGAGGGATATGTGTCGTCACATTATCGTCACGTCGTAAGAAATAGAGAGGTGCGTATTGTGTATACCTATAGGTACCTGTGTGTGTACATAGTGGAAGAGAGAGAGTTTAGATGTTGAGGGGTGATGTGGTGATGTTGTCGAGATGGACCTGTCGGTTGATGTAAAAGTAAGACAGGGCGTTGCGGTGTTGTTCGTATGTGTAGATGGAGGATTTCTGTGCTCGGAACCCGATATTTTTCCCGCCCTGTGCTTGTTGTGTGTTGAGTACTTCTAAGAATGTATTTTTGTCGATTTTGTTGGGGTGTTTGCTGAGTCCTTTTGTGGTAGTTTTGTCGTAGTCCCCAAAACAGTGATAAGTCTTGCTGCACAGCGAAATCATCCCGCTGCCTTCGCATTCTAATTTAAAAAGGCCCGGTGTCCGTTTGTTGAATAATATGTGTTCGCGGCATTTCTGACAAACGGCGCGCGTTTTACCCTCGGTAGCGACGAAAACGGGTCTATGTTCGGGGCATACTTCGGCGGGGAACCACTGGTGGTAGGTACTATAATATTCACGTCGCATAGCGGGCTTAACAACGTCCTCTAGGTTGTCTGAACTAAGGGCCAAGTAAAGACTGTCGGTGTCTGTCTCACACAACTGAAAGTGTGACCTATCTATAAATTTATCTAAGCAGTCATAGTAAAACTCTAACATTCTCAATTTAGCGTATTGGTACACGAAAAATCCTATCTGCACGGGGAGGTCCCAACTAATTGTCTGTTTAAGTCTTTCTACTTCAAAAATGTCGTCCGTCACTAACGTCATTTTCCTAAATCGGGGAAAGTTTATTAGATCAGACGTATCCTCTCCCGTCGTGTACGAGACATCTACATGCTTCGCCTTATTGGTCAACGTTTTACCATAGGCGGCGTTACCCTACAGTTTCATGGTCTCGCTGGTTATGGCGTAGACAGGATCTGTATCACCTTGTCGACGCGCGTTCGAAACAGTGTCCCCAAACTGCTTGAAACACGTCACAGGTGCATACTTAATCACCTGGTAAATACAGGTGACTTTTAAACCTTTGGTCAGGTACCATCGAAGCAAAGGTGTCGCCAACAGAACTTTTTACCCACATAACTCCCGATCAACGTTCTCCTGAGGGTAGTCAGGAGGTTGTGTTTCTCGGCGTATTCACTCATGAAAGACCCAATATCATCTCTCGTGACGTCAATGTTTTTGAAAATGGGCGTCATTTCCGAGAAATGTTCTTTTAGGGAGTCGGGGACATGAATGTCACACTCGACTAGGCCAAACAAGGTCTCGTCTAACACAGAGGCGAGAATATTGCCTTCTGTTAATGGGTACCGGCATTTGGTGTACGAGGGTTTCACGGTCGGGAAGATGGCGCGCAGAAAACGACCGATTGATGGCTCGGTTTTCTTCAACTACCGCCACTCGCATTCCCACATTTCTACCAATTTGATGTCGCACTCGTTCTTCAAATAATAACCAATTTCCAGCGTCTTTGCGTACAATTCAGTCAAAATTTTTTTATTGACTGGGTTAACGTCACGACCGGTAGTTAGTGGGCATTCAGGGTGGCCATGGAAAAGACACCAGTGGATCTGGTAGGCGGTACGAGAGTATTTGTCCTAACCGTCTACCCTAATGTACCTATAACCCAACGACATCTCACGACCGTTAAACTGGGTTTTCAACGCCACCTTATTTTTGAGCGAGATCCAACTCAACCAGTCACGGCACTGCACGGTATATTTATGGAGTTTGTGGTGCTTGAAACCATCCTCCCTGTATCGTCTAACGAAAACGTCAGTGGGTATTTTCTGCATTAGCGCCCACAAATAAAGGGTGTTGGCATCAAAACCTTTAATGCATCTTCCCCATCTTCCCCCCTCTAATGCGGGTTTTGCCTTGTTCGTGGAGCCTATGAAATATAATGGAAGGTCCCCGGACTATGTTTTGGCGCAACGTGTTATGCAAATCTGCCTCCCGCTCGCAGCATAACGAAAAAGAGACGTTGGATGGGAGGGTTTTGAAGAGATATTTTAACGTAACACCGGGCACGGAAATCGCGTCTTTGAACATATCTACGCCTAGGTCCGCGTAAAAACTAACTTGTTGTTCTAACGCCAGTAGGAAAGGGACCACGTCTTTGTTATTGTACCATGTGAGAAAGTCACGCAACGTGGTCATGTGGTTATCGGCCCACACCTTCTGACATTCGGCGTACTCGTCGACGGAAATGATAGTATTCTTTAGGGTGGAAAAAAATGCCGAGTGCAGTGGTAACGCCGTTTCGTCTAATTCTGCTAAATCTGTTATGTACTCGTAACAAATATATCCTTTAGTTTCTTTAACGTTAAGCGCCGCGAGATACTTGCTATAGCTAAACCGGGGGCTAAGCAATTGATTATATCTAAAAACTTTAACTCGCGAGTGGCAATACACATAAAATTATTATTTCACTTGACTAAAAATTTGAAGTCTTCACCCATGAAATATTTGATTAGATAGGGTTTGATAACGTTGACATCATACTTGCCAGAATTAAACCCTAGTACGGGTAGTTCCTGTAAATAATTATCGAGTCTGTCAAAAAGCCCTTCTGAATTACCGACCTTCTCTAAACCCTCGAGTTGTGTGTATACGTCGTCAAATAACGCACGAAAAATCTCGTAAGAAGCATTGGAAATTTTGATCAGATAATCAGCCATCCTATTCACCAAGTCTTGTGGATCACTCGTTGTGATAAAACACACGGGTTTCTCAAAACCAGGGACGTTAGAAGCCACCGAGCAAGACAGGGGGATGTGTTTGGCTGTGTACGTAGTGGCGTTACCACTGGGCACTACCGTGTTATCAAAATAACATTCGTAGTCAAACGTGGCCCGATAGGGAAAGACGAATTTTGTATCTACATCTATTCCCAGCTCATTGAGCGCTTCCCAAATGGTCTCTGGCGGATTGTAGACACCACCTTTAAAAATTTTCTTTTTCTTAGAGCCGGCACAGTCTTTCATATTTTTCCATGTCCCTAAAAATCTTCCACAATTTACCGCACTTGAGACACGAAAAAGAATGACTCGCCCTATCAATATCTGCAATATACATGAAATGGTTTTTAAACATTAAAAGACGCAACGTATCCCAAAAACTATCACTACCTCTAAGTTTGGGGGTCAGGTTTTCCGCGTCGTCAAACTCGAAAACGTCAATATTTATATTAAAACATTTTTCTAAGGCTGGAATATCAATTAAACTAACCCCGGGGAAATCGATGAGGGACGTTAGTCCCTGCTGTGTTTGCCACTGTTCGACGAGTCGGCGCGTGGGTTTTCTAACATCCTTAACGGCACCACCCCTAAAAACGGCTAAACACATAAAAAAGCAAAAATTATCACTGTAAGGTTTTGAATGTGAATCGTGTTGTAATGTGTTGATGTTATTATTGTCGGTGATGAAGGAGGGAATTTCTTGTAATAAACAGCCGATTGGAAAGTATTGAAGATGGTATATATAGAAAGAAGTAGCATGAATTGCATCAACAAAATATTTCGTGTTTGGTCTGTTTAACTGGGCGTGTGTGATAATGTCGATGTCGTGTAATTGTGAGACAAAAGCTTTGAAATCTGTAATGTTGTTGACTACGCGAGGCTGTTCTAAGACACTAGCATTATTGTGAGACGAATGAAAGAAAGGAATGTCGCGAGTTTCTCTGTGGCGCAAAATGGAATGAAAACTGTAGTTAATTTTGAATCTTTTTGTCTGTTGTGCAAATACAGGGAGCAAAAGACTTGCCCATTGAATTGAGTGTTCTGGTCTGTGAAAAAATGTGAAAATAGACAGATACTTGTGTTTGCTTGAATGTGTTTTTATGGCTTGCCAGTGGTCAACATATTTCTGTTTAATATCAGCTGGTAGAGCATCTAACAAGTCTTCCTCAGAGGACAAGCGAGGTCTCTTTATATGGGTTTGGTGGGTACTGGTCATTGGTCTTTTCTTGGTCTGGCCTGCGGCATTTGTAGAGGACGATGGGATGGGTGTTGCAGTGGGTCCTGATGCTGATATTCTTGATGAAGCTGCTGCTGATGATGAGTCTGTAATGGAACCGGCTGTTAGTGTCTGTTGGTGCGCTGCTGGCATTCTCGAGGTTGATGATGATGATGATGATGATGATGATGATGATGAGTCTGTCATTGGTGTGGCGCCTGATGTTGCTACAGGGCATGAGGTTGACATCTCCATTGGGGTAGTGGTGGGATGTTTCTGTTTTAGGTGGACTCGTAGATTATCACCACGAGAAAAGTCTTTTCCACAAATGTTACAAGAAAAAAGAGGCATAGAATGGGCTGTCTTGATATGCCGTGATAGATTGTCATGTCGGTTGAACGTTTTCCCACATCGGGCACACATATTCTTCCCCGCTGCTGTGTTTTGTACCACTGTGTGTGCTTGTGTAGTGGCGCTCACTGGGGTGTCTATACGTGGTGCGACAGGGCCATGCTCACTTTCTATGTGTCGTTGTTGTGCATCAGGACTTGAAAAGACTAGAGGACAGACACGACAGGCGTATCTCTGTTCCACATGGACCGTTGTCATATGGCGCGTAACGTCACTATTCCTGGGAAAAAGAGCGACTGCAGATCGAACAGACGTAGCCACAGTTCTTGCTTTGAGCTGACTCCATCTGTTGAATAGAGGATCAAAAAAGACGTTATTCACAAATAAAATTAAATATATAACAACATATATGTAACAAGCAGTTAAATAAAACACAGACAATCTGAGAGAGAGAGAGAGAGAGAAATAAAGAGAGAGAGATACAGAGAGAGAGTGAGAGAGAGAGTGAGAGAGAGAGACAGAGAGAAAGAGAGAGAGAGAAAGAGAGAGAGAGATAAAGAGAGAGAGAAAGGGATAGAGAAAAAAGAGAGAAAGAAAGAGAGAAAGAGAAAAAGAGATAAAGAGAGAGAGAAAGTGAAAAAGAGAGAGAGAGAGAGAGAGAGAATAAACAGGTAAATAATACACAGACTTATACATAGCTAGATACATAACTATGTAGGTGTACACACGGCTACTCTGCATTATAACCAGGAAAATCTTTATTCTGTAATGTTAACATATCACAAAGGCCCGCGCGTGCGCGTTGTGGAAACAAAGATATTGATTTAAAATCCACCATGTTCGCGAGACAAGTGACGATCTGTCCTATCTTTTAAAATAACGAAAATATAAATATTAACGTGTTTTGCTAGTTTGTACCAAGCAACTTTCAACCATGATTGCTGGTTATAGCAGGGCGTCTTTCCTTGTGTAGTTCAGTATTGCTTTTAAATCCAAAAATATGCTATTTTCTAAACTATTATGTTTTTTTTTATTTTTATTTTTATTTTCACTGGCTGGTTAATCTGTATGTAGTGACTCGGATCCTTATTGTAATACATTTGTGTTTCAATCCCATTGCTTTTTCTTTTATTCTGTGAAATTAAAATAATTTGCCACGAAGTAGTGGAAACACAGTTATTGAGCTGTAGGCTCTCTTTTCTTTGTTTCACGACAGATAATAAAAACTAACAACAATGACAACAGAGTTATAATCTGACTCTCTCTATTTTATGTTCACGTCGCATATCGATTGACTCACAGACAGGTGTGCGCCACGCGCTGAACGACACAGTATGAACAAAACAGGGCTCATAAAAAACTTGATATTGATTTTTTGTTTGTGTCCACCGTCAGGTAGTTATTATAGCAGATACTGTGTGTCCGGATTTACATAAAGAATAATGGCACCCGTTGCAGGTTGTAAGTATCACGGACAATTTTTCAAAACCCAAATATAATTTGATTTCACACGAATTTAGTTTGTAGATCAGAAAGTATTACAAGTGCTAGTGTAATATCGATGATGACTCATACTATATGTATACAATGAACAAAGCACTTGCTTAACAATAGACGAGAAACACAGATAAGTTTTAAACTAAGGAAATTGATCAGAACCAAGTCTTTTTTTTTCTTAGTACATAGAAAATAAGTCTTAACTTATCGCGAAAATCAACAATTCGTTAAAAAAAATCACATGTAAGACTTTAACACCTTAACAAAACACGCACAGATAAAACAATAATTTTCCAGAGTCTCTGCTATGATTATATTTAGAAATACTAACTTGGCGTAGAACTCTGAACACAGAAACAAAACAGATAAAAATTATCTTTGTTAAAACAAAGAAGGTAAAAAAGATTAACTTCCTAACACAAATCACGAATTCCGAAAACAGACACTTTTATATATTAGTTAAATAGGGAAATAACATATATCTAACAAACAAATAAAAAAATAAAAATAATAATAATACATACCATGTAAGAGTCAATGTTTGCTTTTTTTCAGAAGGGTGCTTTTTTTTTAAACAATTGGAGATCTGTACGCGGTAAGGTTCTGTTTGTTGAATGAAACATGTCTAAAAACAATTCTTTATTAAGACAAAGATTTGTCGTTCGCACTGCGCATGTGTCCACAAGTTGTTCCGGGCGAAAACTTCACGTGGGGTTTTGTTAGTCACACGACGTACTCAGAGCGTTTTAGAAAAGAATCTAATTTAGCATTTTCACTTTTTTAAAATTAAGATAATTACGCATGAAAAAATGCATTAGACACAGCTGTGGGTGAATATTAAGTAGTCTCTGATCGGAAAATACAATTAAACAAAGCCAATTTCTTTTATAAAAAATCTTAGTACAGATGTGCATCCGCTTTTGTTCCACGTCGAAACCCGTTATCAATCATTACACGAACTTTAATTACGGCCAGATGGGTACGCATAATTTGATCCCGTTCGGAAAAAGATTTTTTTACATTCGAACAAAGCCAATTTTATTCATAAAGATCCAATGACAGATGCGCGCATGTTGCTAAAAATTAAGTATTCCCTGTTCGGAAAATGACTTTTCACATTGTAACAAAAGAGGACCTTTATAAAACGGAAATAGTACAGATGGGCAACCAAATATTCAGAACTAGCGCGGCTTTGTTCCACGGCGAAACCCGCTATCAATCATTACACGAACTTTAATTACACACAGATGTGAATAATTAATTTGATCCCGTTGTATCAAGTTCAAGCATAAAACTAGCGCTCTTTTATCAAATTTGTTATGGATTGGTGACGAGAAAAAGTCATTAGACACAGATGTGGACAAGTTCTTTACAAGCAAACTTTCGAACAAATTTTTTTAGTTATAACTATTCGTCTCAGTATTTGTCTGTTAGTGTTGTATGTAAAATATATATATATTGTTTCAGAATACAACTGTGTGAAAGTATATAACTTAACACTTTATTAGAATACTCTTCAAAGATTCAATATGATCTGATATCTAGATGTGGTAAACAGTCGGGAACTATTTGTTGTGAATGGTTCATGTGATTGTGTGAGTAACGGATGGATCTCATATTGTTTTACACCAAGGGTGTGAATGTTTTTAGCACGATTCTTACGTTGTTGAAAACATAGTGATTCTCACGTTCTTGAATTTTTTTAGCACGATTCTTACGTTGTTGAAAACAAAGGGGTTCTCACGTTGTGTAGGGTTTTAGGTATAAAATAACTGTCTGTAAGTGTAATCTATCATTGTTAGAAAGAGTCATAGTTTTGATAGAGGGGCGGGGGTCTGTGTGTGTGTGTTTGTGTGTGTGTGTGTGTGTGTGTGTGTATCAGTATATAACACAGACAATGTTTTGTTTGTCACGAAGCGCCCCGCCCGTTCATAACCCATAATTTCAATTTTTCCCAACATTTTACGTTCATGAGTCACGAAACAAACTAATATTTGTAAAACTACGAATGTTTAAGAGAATTGGTCATGACAATTAATCGGTCTCTGGTACCGGGGAGGCCAGATGGTATTTACGATTGAGCGGTGACAATGAGACATTCACATAAAGAACAAAGTGATCGAGCTGTTTTACATAGTAATTCACAGCAGGAATATCTAATTCACGTGGAATTATCTAACGACAGCTGGGCTTAATTAAGGTCGTGATTCAGTACCCTCCACAAAGAACCGATCTGTGAGCATCAAGATACTACTGTCTCTCTCTATATAAATACAGTTGTCTAGTTGACTCGCGACAGCAAACAGAACTTACATATTTCTTTAAGAAAAAAGTGAGTTTTAAAATGGCAGCGAGCTTTAGTGTCGAATATCCTACCATAGATTTTAAGTTAGCGGACTTAAAAGAGATGCTAGAAGTAATACCTGATACCCCAAGATTTGTTTTTATAACGGGAGACATTAGTAACAGAGTGAGACTGGTCTTGATAGAATGGCTCTCAGCTGTTTGTGGTGCTTATAAATGTCAGAAACAAACATTTCAGTTAACTATCGCTTATTTAGAACATTATGGGAGTAAGGAACAACTAAACAGAGAAAATGTTCAGTTTGTCGGGTTGACATGTCTCTTCATAGCTAGCATTGTTTAAGAAGGGGGTGTGTTTAGGGGGCGCGATCTGTTGGAGCTATATTGCAACATGCGTACCCCGACTGAACTTATCAGTCTAGAACGACATATACTAAAAACAATAAAATTCACAGTGAATCCGATGACAATGTTATCGTGGGTAGAAATCTATCTCGGGATTATCAGATTAGAGGCAAATGTCCCTGTTACAGAGGTAGAGATTTAACAAATAATTACGATGTGTAACCTTTCACTATGTGACGAGAACTTGTTAACGTACAACTATCACATTTTGGCCCTCGCTGTTTTATCATTTCTCTACGACATTTGCTATCTGACGGCGATATCAGGGTTAACCATGTCTGAAATACCCATTTGTCTGCCCTATATGACGCCGTATTTTCAATTCGTGGTAGTGACACAAACAGTGGGGAACAGCGGTCTTCACACCCATGTCATTCACATCCAGACAGAGAGCATGTAAGACCATGGTAGGTATTTTCTACAACAGACTATATATGCTATATATATATAAACCACCTTTGACTCTTGTGTGGTCTGCACAATATTTCTATTTTCTTTGCTAACTTTATTTCTTAGTTACAAACCAAAAAAGACAACTCGTCTTGGATGTTTTTCACGTGCTTTGTAATCAAGATCGCGATATCACCGGGTCGATAGTAAATTAACATATCCCACATGGGCGCTAACACGGCAAACGACGGGTTCTTATCGATTATCCAGACATAAAGCGTGTTCTAAGTTGGGTTCGCGTAGAAGGGGGTGAGCGATGGTTGTTCTTTGGTTTTGAAATATACAACAACTTGGTTGTAATGTAGACACGAAATAAATTTTGTTGGATCCACAAAAGGTGGGAGCTACAGCTTGTAAATGCCTAGGTTTGTAGTTCAAGGTTCTGTTAGAATATCTCACTTTAAAGTTAATCAGAATCGGGTGTCTAGTTGGTAGGACGAAAGAACCCGAATGCTATTATCAGCTGAATAATGAAAGACATACGAACGGTGACTCTCAAAATATGGTACGTGGAAGGTCTATTTGGGGATCAATGAGATGACAACTATGTTCCTTATAATCGAACACCTTCTTTGATATTGTCATATCCTTGCGGTACAACCCTTATCTACAAAATATCTCTGGGGCCTCAATAATTTGTAAGAAGTCAAACTTTGATTACCAAGGGGGCGAAGTTTTTTTGACAAGGGGCAGTATTTTTTGACAAGGGGAAGAAATTTAATTACCAAGTGGCGACATTTTTTTTTGACAAGAGGAAGAAATTTGATTACCAAGGGGGCGAAATTTGTTTGACAAGAGGAAGAAATTTGTTTGTCAAGGGGAAGAAATTTGTTTGACAAGGGGGAGAAATCGGATGCGGCGTTCGTGTTCCCGATAATTTGAAGACTGATGTCACCGCCACGCGACTCTATATTGCCGCTTTTTCATGGGCGAGCGCGCGCGCAAGCATACTTAAATTCAATTCACATGTGCTAGCGTGGTATGTCTAGCTTTTAACTGTTGGTATCTAAAGATAATTTTAAGTTTATATATTAAAAAAAATATTAATAAATTGTTATGTGTTAATTTAGCTGTGGAGATAGATAGATCATAAATACTAATTGTAAGTCATTTCGATGCTAAGTATAAAATAAATATAGAGGAATAGTATTTAACAAGAGTAACGATAACTCGTATACAACAACCTATTTGTAGCACAATATGAACAAATAAATCAAACATAACGCAAACCAGATTACCGGCCGGGGGCGGGATAAGCTTGGAGCAAAACAACAGACACATGCGCGCGCGCGCACACACACACACACACGTGCGCGCACACGAGCACACACACAAATTAAGGAAGGAGCAGCAAAACGGACAGAACATGAAAGGAACAATAGTCCCAATTTACATATCACTAAATGGGTATTGACATGAGTATCGTTATTAATCGTGATATAAAATAATAAAGATACAACTACCCCGTGTACATCAATATGTAATTACATTCACCCAACAACGGAAATTCCCTGTCATATTTTTGAATACTTGGGGTCTATCGTATGTCCTGCTTATCTATAGCTATATACACATTTTTTATAGTAACTTTCTCCTTTTTATTTTTTACTTTTACAGATGCCTTCACGTCGTCGGAACATTCTCACCTCCATCTTAAGTTACCTCCATGCGAACCGGTCTCTGTATTGTGATGGGTGTCTGGATGAACAGCCGAATCAAGAAGCCCATTCCTGCCTGACAGCAACGATCGAGTATCTGGTTAATATACACCTAGAGGACGTCCTCCTACGGGTGGTCCCACATGACCACCTTGTCGACCTATCCATACAGATCGTACGGAGAACCCTGTTGCGTTATATTCACCACCGCGCGACTCGACAACATCATCAACCAGACTAAAAACACCATCAAAAGACGTGGGCACAAGAACCCTAAACCTTTTTCTGTATAACATTTTTTTGGTGTATTTTCCCTCTATAAGGTTTTACCCGCCCTTTTATCGGAGTTTCCCTCACGACAATACGGCCATGAGTCATACACTGACAAGACCAACCCACACAAAATTTTCACATCAACGTCTCAACAATCGACTAACATTTCGACGAATCAAGCCCTATCTAACACAAGTTTACTCACATCGACAACGATACAACTATCGATCGGTTGTTCGACGAATCACGCCCTGGCTAACACGAATCTAGTCACAGCGTCAACTAGCGATTAGTTATTCGATAAATCAAATCTTGGCTAGCACACGCCTCAAAAAACAAGATTGAACTGGTATTCCTGTATTTAAACAGACATTTGGAAGACCAAGACACCCATACTTTACTAACGCCGTGGTGTCATAACGACAGATACTTACACCTCCTTGAAGATGACTGCTCCCATCAACTGGGTTTACATCAAAAACTGCGATGAAATGCTTAAACATTTGTTGACTTTACGGGGCGAAATCCTCGCCGAAATTGCCCGACTACAGACACCACGCACGGATACCTATCCTACTACTTGTAACGGTAACACATTTGACCAGTACATCAACTCCGGTTGTTACCAACCAATTTCCCCAGAAACGAGTTGTTTTCCTAACCCTTGTACAACCACCACAGACACCCACCTGGCCGATGTCACCAATCTACCACCAAAGACGCAGAGACCTACTACCTACCCCAGTAACACGTTTGACGAATACATGAACTCTAGTTGTCCAATATCACCAGAACTGAGTTGGTTTCCTAACCCTTGTACAGCTACCACAGACAATCACCTGGCCGATGTCACCAATCTACCACCGAAGACGAAGAAGAAACCTACCAAACGGCTGAGACTTGTGCTTTAGCTCGCTATTATTTGAAAAAAAAAAAACTATATTAACTAAAATTCTTTTTGTTACCTATATATAACTGTTGTCTAAATAACTGTTGTAAAATATATATGTCTAACTGTTCGTATAACTGTTGTAAAATATATATGTCTAACTGTTCGTATAACTGTTGTAAAATATATACGTCTAAATGTCGTATAACTGTCGTCTAAATATATTGTCTAAATATATCGTCTCAATATATATCGTCTTCTTGTTATCTAAATATATCCTCTTCTTGTTGTCTACTTCCTATTATCTAAATATATCGTCTCAATATATCGTCTTCTTGTTATCTAAATATATCCTCTTCTTGTTGTCTAAATATATCTTCCTATTGTCTAAAAATCTTTATATAAAAGACATGCGCCTCCTGGCCCACCTCCTGCGCGCCTCCTGAATGCGCTTATATAAAAGTCCCGCGCCTCCTGGCGTTTTTGATATATAAAAGTCACGCGCCTCCTGGAGCGCCTCCTGCGCGCCTCCTGAATGCGACCTAAGTTGCGCCTGACATACTAGTAGGAAAACATGTATGAATATTAACGCACGTAAAACTGTTGTACCATTTTAACTTTTAGCAAAAATTCATTTTTTAAATCTATGCAGCCCTTTATGCAAGCATTTAGCGAAAGCCCTTTTTTATGCACGTATTCAGCAGCAATTGCGTTTCTAGTATTATTTATTTAGACAATATACTCGAAAGACTGCATTTAAAAAAAAATATTACCAAAACGTATCTTTTACACACCAAAAAAGGTTACAGAGAATACTCTGAAAGAAAGAAGAACCCAATAAGTGTGAATAAGTTTATAAGATGATTAGGAAACATGAATGAATGAATTATTGTTTGTATGTCCACATGTTCAAACCTTTGAACCCAGGTAGACTAATTTTCATACTCATCATCTAACCATCCATCAGGTGGCTGCATGGTTCCTCAAGCGTTCCTCCAGCGCAACCTGTCACTAAAGGAAGGCTGAAGCAACGTTAGAGTTATATAAAACAATCTTACTAAGAGTGTTCTTTAGTTTGTTCATGTCGTACCTTTGTTTTTGTTTTCTTACCTTAGGTCCAATAATTCTAAGCTTCACCTTTAATACTGACACTACTTAGTGGTGATCACTTCCTACATCTGCACCTCTTCTTACTTTCACTTCTTATAATGATTGCCTCCGTCTCCCGTTGATCATAAGAGATCTATCTGGATTCTGTCACGGCCATTTGGTGATTTACATGTTAGTTTGTGAATTTCTTTATGTGGGAAGAGTTCCTCCAATGACGAAGTTTTTAATGCCGCAGAAGCCTATCAGTTTATCACAATTATGACGTACAGCATAGCTAACACATCTCCCCATTACTCTTTCGTTGTATATATTATCTGATCCAACTATAGCTTATAGATTACCTATTACTATGATAATATCGTATCTTGGTGTAGTTTCCATTTCGTTTTGTGGCTGTCTTTTTCTTTCACTACCCTTTATCCCTTCGAAAATTTATTTTCTGATGTGCTTGAAATTTTACGTTCAATAGGTAAGAACTTTTAATATTTTTAGATTTTTGGCCCTAGGTCTCTTTGTTACAGGACTTACTCTACTCTCTCTCTCTCTCTCTCTCTCTCTCTCTCTCTCTCTTTCTCTCTACACTCTTCGCGATTAATTTTCTGACCTTTATACGAGTACATGATCGTTATAGTCACTATTTTTTTAGTCATTAGAGAAAGTCTTTTAAAATAAAGGACAATTTATTGCCTCCAAAATAGACCTTTTCATATTTCATGCAATTTACTATTTCTAAGAAGAACCTGTGTTTTCTTTTTCAGGAAGGGGATTCAAAAACCAACCCAATGGTAAGGAAAACGTTCGCGAATATATTTTTAAACGTGGTTAGGATAATAGTTGACTAACATTTCTGAAAATGAGATATCAACATCTTTACTGATAAAGAGTAGTAGTATAAGAATATTGCAATGAGATAAAATAACTTAACCAAGTTGTTATTGCATGCACAGAAAAAGAAGAACCGTATGTTGTTGACCCCCTTCTGATGGTGAGTAGGTCGACATTTTGAATCGATTATTTCAGCTGTTATAAAAGCCTTTGTTTTCTTATTTTATTTCATGTCATTGATTGTAGATGTTTGACAATCTATCTAATATAACACTAGCTGTAAACATTGTTTAATGTAGTAATCAAACTCACTCTTGACAAGACTAAAACCTTAAACTCTGCCTCTTTATCACCTTGCCAAAACTAACTTTTGATTTGTTTAAAATGGTGAGATTGATAAATGGTTTCACTTTCTCTAGCTCTGGGTCTCGAATGAAACAAACTCATTCTATTTTCTTTTTCTCACTACCTTTTCATCCACTTGTTCTTTTCCTCATGTCCACATAATTAATCTTGTCATATCTTTTCAATCTTTCGCTTTGGCGGTAGCATCCATTTGAAAGTCGTTAGCTTTCTTGTCATAGTTTGTGTTGTTCACTGTGTTTCAGAGCAATACTCTAATACAGTGTTTCTCAAACGCTGCTCCACGGCACACTGGTGTGCCACGAGAGAGCCAGAATTGTTCTGCTAAATTTTGATTGTCAAAAATATGTCTAATATTCCTCTACAAATAAACAAGGTCTGTGCCTCCAAATAGACTCGCATTTCACATTGAAAACAATGCACTTGCATAATAAAATTTAACATCTCTCTCAAATTTGTCATTTTTGTCACGCCTTACTATAATATATATACAGTAGAACCTCCATAGTTGACCACCTCCCTACATAGACCACCTCCCGAAGTTGACCACATTTTCATAGACCGGACACGCACCACATGTACTCAATGGAAGACGACCTCTATAAGTTGACCACCTCTGTAAGTTGTATCTTGACCACTTGGACTATGACACACAATAGTAATTTACCCTCTATTACTTGACCAGTTTTTAAAAAATCAGTGTCTTTGAATTTTGTCGGCACAGGCTTTCTGACCGCTTTTCGGATGATTGATAAGGGTGGATTTGAGCTGAAGTGGTAACTTGCCACCCTTATCGACACCTGGTATTAAAGTGTAAGATGTAGGTGTCTTCTCTGATTTAGGATGTTGCTGTGTATGTGGTAGTGGAACAGTTCACAGGGTTATCACACAGGCAACATGACGTGTAGAGTCATAGAAAGGGTAACTTCGTTGTATAAGTTTCTTCCATTTATTGCACGCCACAAAACAGTCATGATACTTATGACATCAACATAGTTAACGAGTTCAGCAAGATGATATGGCACATTGAAAACAATTTCTGTAGTCAGCAATGACAGCTGTTGTATATATGCGTCATAAGACATCACAGTTCAATAGATTCAGAAATTCATAAATCATAGAGTTCTAGTTCGTGAAGCTGTATAAATAATAATAATTTCTATAACTTCTGCAACAGTGTCAGCTACAGATCTTCAATGTTCATAAACAATAATAAATGCTCCCATTCTGATGCTAGCAGATCAGATGTATACAATCAGTCCGTTCACTGTCTGCACGTGAATAGCATACATGGGCTACAGGTCAGCTCGACCTTTATAATGTTCCTAAGTCTAACCATCTGACTTGGACGTGATCTCTGATATAACGAATCCTGGAACACAGACAATAGTCTTGTTGGTCTAGAGCGACCCATATATATTTAACTAGTTCAGGTATACAGATACCGGTGACTTAATCCTAGTCAAAGTACCTCTCCATTTTGCATCACACAGGCGAGCAAATAGGCGACAAAATGACGAACCTCTAGATGATAGCATAAAGTTCGATACAAGAGAGGAATTACCTTATTTCGGAAAATCAACCATGAACATATGCCTCCAGGCAGGCGTGAATAATACTGGGAAATAGTCTAGTTAGCTAACTAACTCACAACGACAATGTATTTCCCTCAGAGAATCACAAGACGCAGGTCGCGTCTGCTCGCTT
Source organism: Oreohelix idahoensis (assembly GCA_024509875.1). Taxonomy (NCBI): domain Eukaryota; kingdom Metazoa; phylum Mollusca; class Gastropoda; order Stylommatophora; family Oreohelicidae; genus Oreohelix; species Oreohelix idahoensis. Next base: position 87,277 of record JAMPIV010003499.1, read on the forward strand.
CTTAAACCATTTCTAAACTGCCGAACTGGGCGGAACACACAGAACGAACTCCCAGCTTTTGACATGCGCAGAACGACAATCTCTGAGTTGCCGTTCACAATAAGACGATTCTAAGAACATTCGAGATAAAAGTCTTATAGAATCGCGCCTTTTATGGTCATGAAAAGAAGCGTTAAGAAAGGTTTCAGACATCTACCATAGTTGACTGGTACTACCAAATAAGGAGATGTGGTCACGCTTCGTTCAAGAAATTATAGACCGAACGTGTCTCTATACAAGAGAAGGCAAACTCCTAAAAAATTGTAGTTTCGATAACTCGGATTATGTCCCTTTGACCATAGAAACCATAATACACACTTCAGTCAAAAAAATGATCATACATATGAAAAATGTTTATACAAACGAAAAATAATAATGATCCGTGCGTAACATTACCGCACCCTCCCGGGAAAAAAAAAAATGAAACATTTTTTTTTTTTAAATCCTGGAGCCGGAAAAAATCTAGGCTCCTAACGCACGTATGATGCGTGGATATATACCTAACAAATTAGCTCAACGCATGGAGCGACACTGAGATCATATCTCAGATCCTTAGAGAAAAAATTTATCTAAGTATACGCTGATATATTCCAGGAAGGTGCCACCAACACACGCCACAATGATGGCAACAACATAATGACAATCAAATTATTCTCATACCAATATATGAAATTAAATATATTATGTGTTATCATACAATGTGTTGCAAATAGCGGTGTAATTTACTAATATACCGCACTATATTATTACATTATATAAAGTAACAGTAATTAATAAGTAATACATGTGTTGATCTTCGGTGACATAAAACATTCAATAGAAGAAGATGTGGACATCATCCGCTCCCAATGTAGGACAGGACTTGATATCCTCAAAGTTCCACAATGGACATAAACTCGCAGACTTCAATGATGTGCTGCGAAAATATCAATAACACAAATCTTAAAGACAACTGGTAAATTTCTTAATACAATCCTGAAAATAATTTATTTAAATGTGGCCGAGTGATCTTTTGGCCCGTATATCACTAACTAAGCCTTCTTAGATAATTACATGGTACAATGTTATAAATTTCCCTCAAAAAAAAAAGTGAGACAAAATCTACTAACATGTCATTATAACATTGGACTGTATATCAGGAAATATATATATATATGACAGAAGAATCATGTGGAATCGTGTGGACATCTGGACAGAATGTCTGCCATTACATTATCCGAACCACGGATAGCTCGAACCGAGAAATGAAATGGTTGAAGAGCTATGGCATAACGAGTGGACCTCGAGCTCTTCAAGTTTTTGCTCTGAATAGCAGTAAGCGCTTTCTGGTCGGTTTCCACAATGAAATGTGCGCCTAGAAGAAATCTTTGTAACTTCAGAATAGACCATACCATAGCCAATAACTCACGGTCTAAAACCGAGTAATTCTTTTCTGCAGCGTTTAATTTCCTAGAGATATACATCACCGGATGCAAAGTATCAGAATACTCCTGCATTAGTGCTGCCCCAATCCCTGTTGACGAGGCGTCACTTCGAAGAACAAAAGTCTTCTCAATAGTAGGTAACTTAAGAATAGGTGGAGATGAAAATAGGGCTTTAACCTGGTCCAATGAGGATTGACATTCTTTAGACCAGCGGATCAGATTAGGCGACCCTTTCTTCAATAAAGTAGAAAGCGGTGCCATAATGGAGGACAGATTCGGAATGAATCGTCCGTAGAATTGAATCAAACCTAATAGACTCCTTACTTGTTTCTTCGTCTTAGGGACCGAAATGTTAAGTATTGAAACATTGTGGTCCTCTGTCTTTAAAAGACCATGACCAACCCGATGACCTAGGAAAGAAATCTCGCTAAATCCTATAAAGGCTTTAGAGGGTTTTGCAGTCAAGTTATACTCGCGAAGAGTAGACAGTAATTCGTATAAACCCAAATAATGATCTTCCCAAGAATCACTGAATAGACAGATATCATCTAGGTATGCTATGACATCTGTACGATATGCGAGAATTCGCCGCATCATGCGTACGAATGTAGCAGGGGCGTTCATAAGACCAAAAGGCATGAAATTCCATTGGAATAAACCCCTAGGTGTAGAAAAAGCTGTAAAAGGTTTGGCACGTTCAGTTAGCGGGACTTGCCAATAACCTTTAGACAAATCTAGTTTGGTAAAGAATCTAGAATTAGAAAGTTTATTGAGTAGCTCTTCTAATGAAGGCATAGGTTCAGCATCGAACTTCGTAACTTGGTTCAATTTGCGATAATCTACGCAAATGCGAATGTTATTATTATCCTTCTTTCGAACAATAACCATAGACGAAGAGTATGCTGAAGTGGATGGTTCAATGATTTCCAAACGTATCATTTCATCCAATTCTTTTTCGACTTGAGACTGGAAATGGATAGGTATTGGATATGGTCTGACTCTGATAGGATTGTGATCAGTTAGCACAATGTCATGTTCTATGACATGTGTGTGTGTCCCGGGATGTCTGTAAGAACATCCTGAAATGTTTGCAACATCGAAGAAACTTGTCGATGTTCCTCAGCGGAAAGATTTGGAGAAACGGTCACGTTTTTCCAAGATTCCGTAGAATAAAGTGGGACCATAGAAAGAGGAAGATTGACATCAGAAAAAGTAGTTTCCTCATCCTGTATAACTGACAGAGATGAGTACTGACCATGAGTTGCTTGTGAATTGTCCGTAGCCTGGAAAATAGGCTGCAAATAGTCAGGTCTTTCATAAAATTCTGTGAGCATATTTATGTGGAAAGTTTTATGCTTTCCATCAATATCGACAACATAGTCGACATCAGAAATTTTGGAGACTATTGCATATGGACCTTTCCATGCAATTAGAAGTCTGTTCTCCCTTGAAGGAAGTAGAACGAGAGCTTTGTCACCTGGACAAAGTTGTCGTAGACATCTATTCTTATTTGCAAACTGCCTTGCCTTTTCTTTAGCAAATTCTGAAGACGAAGTTGCTAGTTTGCATGCCTCGATGATCTTTTGCCTAAGAGCAATGACGTACTCATAAGAAGATTGAGTCTCATCGCTAATATTATCGGCAGTGATTAGATCGTGAAGTAAAGACATAGGGCCGCGCGGTTGCGCGCCAAAGACAAGTTCAAAAGGGGAAAACCCCGTATGTTCATTGGGGACCTCTCTATACGCAAAGAGAGCCGCGGGTAAGACCCTGTCCCAATCCTGAGGATGATCCTCAGTTATTTTACCAAGTAAAGTTTTCAGAGTCCTATTTAAACGTTCGACCAACCCATTAGACATTGGGTGATAGATACTGCTGAGAGACCTTTTAATGTGTAGCATAGACATTACCTGTGACATAGTGTCTGATATAAGTTGAGTGCCATGGTCTGACAATATTTCTCCGGGAAAACCCAAGCGAGAAAATATCAGCCAAAGAGCGTCTGCGATATCAGCAGTTGAGATGCTCTTGAGAGGTATTGCCTCTGGCCAACGTGTGCACATATCGACACATGTAAGGATAAATTGATGTCCTCTAGCCGACTTAATTCTAAAAGGACCGATAATATCTATTGCCATTTTTTGAAAAGGGCGAATAGGAATGTCAGCAGCCTGGATAGGCGCAGCATGTCGTGGTCCTTTAGATTTGACCTCCTGACATACTTTGCAAGAGCGACAGTACATTCGTATGTCCTTGCTCACAAATGGCCAAAAGAAAGCCGCAAGAACCCTCGACTTTGTACGGGAAAAACCCATATGTCCAGCACATTGCGAGTCATGAGCATGTTGCAATATTTGCAATCTCATGCTCTTAGGCACAAGAATTTGTGAATGAGTGGACGTAGTCGAGTCTTGTACCATACGTACAAGTACGCCGTTCTTCATAGAAATCCAAGATTTCCTATTAGTGTTCTGATTAGGATCACCTTTTTTTGCTAGAATGAAGAATTTTTGTAAAGAAGGATCTTCTTCTTGCAATTTGATAAATGAGTCACGTGTAATAGTCAAGTGACTATCTTGGTCATTTACTTCATCATTATTAGTTAATGAAGTTTGAGGTGGATCCAGAGCATGTGCTCTTGTGACCACCGCATTGGTAGCTTCAATGTTTTGCTCTTCCCAAACAGCAATCTGCTGTGGGGTACATTCCCTAACTCCGTGAATACGACCAATAATAAGGTCCGCAATAGGGTTTGGAAGTAGACACGCGTGGACCTCTCCCGTGAAGAAAGGAGTAGCAATGTGTATTATAGCAGTAGGATACTTTTCTAACGTGCCACCAAATGTGACACATTTGATGACTTTTCCTGTAGCACAGGATGGATCTACAAGAGATTGCCTAACGCCGACAGTAGTACATCCAGAATCAAACAACACTGAGACTGGATTACTATTTACTAGCCCCTTATGTAATATAAGAGAACCTCTCCCATCATGAGCAACATTAGCAGGAAGAGCGGGCAAAGGATGACCACAGCTTAGAGTACTAACGGTTTTCGGATCAAATAAAGTACTGCATTGGATACATTTATTTGCCCTACCAAAATCAAAAGATGAGCATCCGATAGCATTATGGTCTTTATCATTATTAACCTGTTTATCTGCTCCCTGAGATTCTTGTTGAACAGAGTTTGTCTGTTGATATCTTTTTCTCTTATGTTGCGATCTACCGCGACCATTATTGCCTCTGCAATTATCATTAAAGTCCCTACTGTAATTTTTATCCTGGTTTGAGTTCCAGTTTCCATAACTGTCATTACTATCTCTATGCTGTTGAGAACCTCTATTATCTTGGTATTGAGGTCTCTGCATAAAATATTTCCCTCTATACCGATTACCTTTGTGAAAATTTCTAAAGTTAACCGGAGTAGAATAACGTGTAGTATTAGGTTGTCTCCAGTTCTGGGAAGAAGAATCACCCTGGAATTGATCACTATGGTTCTGGGCATAATTACGATTACTCTTTTTATTGAAATTTTTCTGGCTACCCTGAAATTTACGCATAAAATTTGGGCCATAAGGTGCTGCCGAAGCAACTGGCAGACCTTCTTTCACCTTAGAGTTACTAATGGTTATGTGCGGATGCGCAGTAACATACTGGCTACAGTATTCTTCCATTTCTTTTATGTTTTTAGGCTTACGCTCATGAAGAAAAGATAGAAAAGCTTCATTAACAGAAGACATAACCTTATCTCTAAGTAGTAAATCCATAAGAGCTTCAAATGTATTTTCTGTCTTAGACAACTCAACCCATCGTAAAAAAGTAAGACGGATGCCTGAGATGAATTCAGAGAATTCAACTCCAGTTTCTGGTAACATGGTTTTAAATTTAAGACGATATCCGTCCTCGTTAAGTTGGTACTTCTTTAACAATGCCGCCCTGACAACCTCATAGTTGTTTTTGTCAGGCACATCTACCATACTCAACAAAGTCAAAGCATCACCTCTAAGTATCTTGGACAGATGATACACATATAATGTTTTATCTATATTATGCACATTACATGCACTTTCAAATCTATCTAGATAAAATGTTATATCATCGATTGAGGGATTAAATGCTGGTAGATTAAGCTTGAAATCCTTAGCATTAGTCTTATTTGACACCTTATTTGCATCATTAGCATTACCAGTGTTCAATAACTTTAACTTCTCTAACTCTAAAGCTAAGACTTTTTCATCATGTTCCATTTTTGCTTTTCTCTCATCAGCCTCTCTTTGTAACCTTCTTTCTTCAGCCTCAGCCTGTAACTTTCTTTCTTCAGCCTGGGCCTGTAACTTTCTTTCTTCAGCCTGGGCCTGTAACTTTTTTTCTTCAGCCTCTATTTCAAGTCTCTTATTTTCAGCTTCTTTTTCAAGTCTCTTATTTTCAGCTTCTTTTTCAAGTCTCTTATTTTCAGCTTCTTTTTCAAGTCTCTTATTTTCAGCTTCTTTTTCAAGTCTCTTATTTTCAGCTTCTTTTTCAAGTCTCTTATTTTCAGCTTCTCTTTTTTGTTTTTCCATTTCCATTTGAAATCTTTTTTCCTCCACCTGCATCTGCAGTTTCTTTTGTTCTATTTCAGCCTCTATTCTCTTTTGTTCAGTTTGTTCTTTCATTTTCTTTTCTTCCGACTTCAATGCCTTGGCATATTGAACAGTCGCAAATTCTTCCAATTTATCACCTGTCTTCCCAAGGGCTTTACCCTGCTCAATAAAGTACTCAAATGTAGACATGATGTCTAAAATGTGAGTACAGAACCTGAAATAATTAATTATCTTATTTCAATGTTAAATAGCAACAAGACTTAATAAAGTGCTTGTATAATCTCTATGTTGAACCCAATCTCTGTGGGAAACAGGAGTTGACACCAACTTGTATTATCAAATGTATAATAATATCACAAGTCACCTCTTAATTAACAGTGCACTACCCAAATCAGTGCATAACCATCAGTTATTTATCATAACTGCACTACAATAGTGCATAAGCAAAAAACACCAGTTAGTTATGATAAGTGCACTATAGACCAATAGTGCATGAGCATATATTAACAATAGTGAAAGCTAACTATGCAAGAACTATGTAAACAATAACAAGACAATGTAAACAATAACAAAGGTCACCAACAATGTAAACAATAACAAAGATCAAAGTCAATGTAAACAACAACAAAGATCAGAGTCAATGTAAACAACAACAAAGATCAGAGTCAATGTAAACAATAACAAAGATCAGAGTCAATGTAAACAATCAACAAAGATCAAAGTCAATGTAAACAACAACAAAGATCAAACAATACGAAAACATTCGCATAAGTCAAATACACAAACAGCAAAACTAAAAAGAAATATGCGAAGATATGACTAACAAATGACGCTACAGTGTATACACAAAAATATACGTAAAGAACTGAATAATAGCAAAGGGGAGACCTACAAATACAAACAATCGAAATCGAAACTAAAAAACACAAAGAAAGAGAGAAAAGAAAAAAGAAAAAAATATATATATACAAGAAACAAAAATAAAGCACAACTCGTCACAACTAAACAGATATAGCAACGATTGTCGCTAGCAAATTTCACTGTAGGAAATTCGCACAGTCCCTAACGAAAACGCTAACAGTAGAACCTCTGTGACGTGGTATCTTCTACTGAAAGACACCGCCCAACCGAGAAAACCCGCTGAAATATAAACATATAAATATACAAATAACAAATAACATATAACATATAAACATGTATCATGAAAACAATAGGAGAAAGTGTGAAAGTACAGAAGGCTCAGTTAGAACATAAGGGCACAGTTCACAAACAAAACAGGCCACTTAACTTCTATAAATCCAGCGTCAGCACGGTGCAGAACAGGATGTAATCAGCATTCTGAGGATAATGATCCAACGTTGATTAACTTCTGCTCCCATAAACAGCCATGACGAAGGAAATGAGCTTCTAATACTGCAACAGTTGTTACGGCACTTGACCTTCTGAATCTTCTAAATTGATTTAACCGGCACTTGACCTTCTGAACCCGCAACAGTACCCCTGAGACCGGAACAGTTGTTACGGCACTTGTCCTTCTTTTCACCAGATCAGGAAATCCATTCGCTCGGTACTTGTCCTTCTAATTTTACATAAACTTCAATATTGCCGAGCAGCGCCGGGTAGTTTCAAAATCAGCAACTGTCAGAAAATCCGGATACTTTCAATAAAATTTCTTGTAAGGTGGTAGTTGATGCTGTAGTTGTATCTAGTATGATGATGATGTCTGGGTTTGCTGACCCCCTTGATAGCTGGAATCAGAGTGAACCAACCTATGGCCACCAAAAATGATATGGTGCGCCAAAATATCAGATGATAGAACCAGCTCTGGCCACCAAAAATGATAAGGGTGGATTTGAGCTGAAGTGGTAACTTGCCACCCTTATCGACACCTGGTATTAAAGTGTAAGATGTAGGTGTCTTCTCTGATTTAGGATGTTGCTGTGTATGTGGTAGTGGAACAGTTCACAGGGTTATCACACAGGCAACATGACGTGTAGAGTCATAGAAAGGGTAACTTCGTTGTATAAGTTTCTTCCATTTATTGCACGCCACAAAACAGTCATGATACTTATGACATCAACATAGTTAACGAGTTCAGCAAGATGATATGGCACATTGAAAAACAATTTCTGTAGTCAGCAATGACAGCTGTTGTATATATGCGTCATAAGACATCACAGTTCAATAGATTCAGAAATTCATAAATCATAGAGTTCTAGTTCGTGAAGCTGTATAAATAATAATAATTTCTATAACTTCTGCAACAGTGTCAGCTACAGATCTTCAATGTTCATAAACAATAATAAATGCTCCCATTCTGATGCTAGCAGATCAGTTGTATACAATAAGTCCGTTCACTGTCTGCACGTGAATAGCATACATGGGCTACAGGTCAGCTCGACCTTTATAATGTTCCTAAGTCTAACCATCTGACTTGGACGTGATCTCTGATATAACGAATCCTGGAACACAGACAATAGTCTTGTTGGTCTAGAGCGACCCATATATATTTAACTAGTTCAGGTATACAGATACCGGTGACTTAATCCTAGTCAAAGTACCTCTCCATTTTGCATCACACAGGCGAGCAAATAGGCGACAAAATGACGAACCTCTAGATGATAGCATAAAGTTCGATACAAGAGGAATTACCTTATTTCGGAAAATCAACCATGAACATATGCCTCCAGGCAGGCGTGAATAATACTGGGAAATAGTCTAGTTAGCTAACTAACTCACTAAGACAATGTATTTCCCTCAGAGAATCACAAGACGCAGGTCGCGTCTGCTCGCTTCTTAAACCATTTCTAAACTGCCGAACTGGGCGGAACACACAGAACGAACTCCCAGCTTTTGACATGCGCAGAACGACAATCTCTGAGTTGCCGTTCACAATAAGACGATTCTAAGAACATTCGAGATAAAAGTCTTACACAGTCGCGCCTTTTATGGTCATGAAAAGAAGCGTTAAGAAAGGTTTCAGACATCTACCATAGTTGACTGGTACTACCAAATAAGGAGATGTGGTCACGCTTCGTTCAAGAAATTATAGACCGAACGTGTCTCTATACAAGAGAAGGCAAACTCCTAAAAAATTGTAGTTTCGATAACTCGGGACGGCAGAACATTTTGGGGTTAGCAAGACCACAGTTAGCAACATCCAAAAACGTAAACATGAGTACTTGGAGAGATGTGGTAAGGAAAGCGGAGATCTACAGCGGAAAAGGAGGAAAACTCCCCTAGATGAAGTCAATGAAGCCACATTAAACTGGTTCAAACAAATGAGGGCAGTTAACGCCCGAATCTCCGGGCCGATGATTCAAGAAGTTGCTAAAAAATTCGCAAGGGAATTCGGGGTGGCAGAAGATTTCCAAGCATCAAGTGGTTGGCTCGAGAAATTTAAACTGCGACACGCGATCTCCCAGAAAGTGTTGTGTGGTGAATCCAATGAAGTTCCAGTAGAAGCTGTGGAAGAGATCATCAAAAAGTTTCCTTACTTCGCCAGAGGCTTCAAAGACGACGACATCTTTAATGCTGACAAGTGCGGACTCTTTTTCAAGGCGATGCCTGACAGGAGCCTCGCCATGAAGGGTGACAAATGTAAGAGCGGAAAACTTTCCAAAGAACGTTTCACAGTTATGCTTTGCGCTAGCTCAATTGGAGAGAAACTAAAGCCCTTGGTGATTGGTAAATCGACAAAGCCACGCGCATTCAAGAACCTGAAGCCCGAAGACCTCCCCGTCACTTGGAGATCAAACAAATCCGCATGGATGACTGGCGCCCTGTTCGAGGAGTGGGTAAGGGGCATCGACCAAGAAATGAAGAAGAAACGGTCTATTCTACTGACCTGGCCACCCACAAGTGGAACATCTCACAAACGTGACACTGAAATTTCTGCCTCCAAACACGACCTCAAAAACACAACCTCTTGACCAAGGCATCATCAAAACATTTAAAATGCACTACCGGGCCCAGCTCCTGCAGTGGGTCATTACTAAAACACAGATCTGTGGTCCGCCTGTGGAAGCAACTTCATCCGCTGCATCAGTTAACGCTCTGGATGCTGTCCTCTGGATCAGTTCTGCTTGGAATAAAGTTCAGCCGGAAACGATACAGAAGTGTTTCAAGAAATGTGGATTTGTCACAACCCAAGAGCATGACGTTTTAGCCCCATCGGACAGTCCATCGCCAATGGCAGAATTCGAAGGAGTAGATTTTGAAGGTTTTGTTGCAATGGATGATGAGGTGGCAACCTGTAATGAACCTGACCCAGAAGGAATTTTCCAAGCGATATTGACCGAAGTACAGACAAGCATAACAGTGCATGAAGCAGCTGGTGAAGTTGAAGAAGCAAGTGACGATGACACAGAAATTGCAGAGACTCCAAAAGAAGAGGCTGTCAGGCATCTGATAATGCAGTTGAAGTCCTTTGCTGTGGAAAAATGCCCAGGTATGTTGAGTGGTGTAGCCAGCGTTGAGAGTGCTTTCTTCACTTATGTTTGTAATAAGAATAAGACACAGACCAAGATTGACTCCTTTTTTCAGAAAGAATGATTAAACCAAGATAAAACAGATGTTGATGATTTGATATGATGTTGTGATTATGTATGATTTCCTATGATACTGTATTCTCCAATATAAGCTGTTCTAGGAAGTAAAGTATCAGAACAATAGGCCTCGTTCCGTATGTTGACCACCTCCGTATGTTGACCGGTTTGCTACAGTCCCTTGGGTGGTCAACTTATAGAGGTTCTACTGTATATATATATATATATATATATATATATATATATATATATATATATATATATATATATATATATATATATATATATATATATATATATATATATATATATATATTCTTTGATTTTTTTTCTTTGATCCTTAGCCGCCGACCGTCAAAGCAGTCAGTGGCCATCACGCCTAGTGGCGTCTTGTAGGGCAACAACAAGTTGATTCCACTTTGCTCGGTCGGTGGCCATCCTTCGTACAGTACCCCAACCTTGGTTCATTCTTTGCATCTCAGCATCCACAGTCCTCCGCCAGGTTGTTTTTGGTCGGCCTCTGTTTCGTTTTCCTTCAGGGGTCCAAAGCATAGCTGTTCTTGTAATGGCATCGGGGTCTCTTCTGAGGACATGGTCAACCCAGTTCCAGCGTCTGCCAGCTATGATGGTGTGCATGTCCTCTTGCTTGCTTCGAGTAAGCAGATCTTGGTTGGTGATGATATTCGGCCAAAAGGTTCGGTGAATTTTTCTTAGGCATGTTGTGTAAAAAGAGGACAATTTCGACATTTCCTTCTCTGTAACTCTCCAGCATTCCGCACCATAGAGAAGCACAGAAAGCACACAGCTCTGATATAATCTTAATTTATGTATATATATATATATATATATATATATATATATATATATATATATATATATATATATATATATATATATATGGGACCCAAAGATGCAGCAATAGAGAATGCAGTCAGCGACCCATAGCTTGACTGCTTGCATCAGGATCAGCGAACCAGAGCTGGTCAAGACCGTAATCCACCTCCACGTGGTGGTCCTGGAAACAGTCTGCAGCAGTGCAGTCTGGCTGAGCGAGCACGGATCGAAGAGGGAAGGCAAACCCGGTCCCAAAAAATGCCGTGCAGAAGTCGGATGTGTCGACCGAAAGGTGCAGATATCACAGCTACGGCATAAACAGACACAACGCAACCACCGTCCTTTTCAGACCGAACGAGGAAGAAGAAGAAGAAGAATATATATATATATATATATATATATATATATATATATATATATATATATATATATATATATAGAGAGAGAGAGAGAGAGAGAGAGAGAGAGATATATAGTGATATAATTTGAATATAGTCAGTGTAGTTTAAACTTTAAAATACTATAAATTTACGATTAAATTACACGAGGGTCCAGCATTAAGAATATATATACAGAAATTTACGTTGTCAAGTGGGCCACAGTCTGAAAAAGTTTGAGAATCTATGCGCTAATAAATAGTATTAGTCTATAACATGCTGTGTATTCATCATAGACGCTCTTTACAGATCATATACCATAACTTTTTTTTTTTAATGAAGATTTCTTTTTTATTTACTTTCAGAACAACCCGCAACACAAGAACCCCGCAGTAAGCGATTGGTTAACGAATTTTATTTTTAAGTCTGTGGGAAGAAAAAAGTTCCTGTGGAATAAGAAATGAGAAGATGCAGGTAACTGATAAGACATACTTTGAGGAAACATGTTGATAGCCTTGCAAGTCAGTCCTTGTTCTGGAACCCTCAGGATTAGAGAAGTAGAGGGAGAAAGAAAATCGTATGTAGGAGAAAATGGAGACAATATTAAAATTGTTGATGAGTCCATCAAAATGGCACAGGATAGGAGATCTTGGTATACATCTGTTGACGGTGTCGTGAGTTTTAAACGTGATTTTTTGAGTAAGACAATTTTAGTGAACTGCAAGGATTTTAGAGAAAACAGATAATATTCAAAATTAGAGATAATCTTAAGACAGCCAGGAAGAAAATCTATTAAAGCTATCTCTCTTTTCCAAGCCCCACAACTCACTTATGTATTCTTAAGTTTCACTCGCGCCCTCATCTTTCTCACTGAAAGTCCATAAATAGAAAAAAGTAAGAGCTTCGAAGTTACATAATAATAGATATGGATGAAGGTCTTGAACAAGCGCATCAACCAATAAGATTACATTTATTACATAAAATAAATTTAAAACAATAACTATGTGGAGTATAGATAACAACAAATCCAATGTCACACAATATCAATATTAATCACCAGAAAAGTAACAATTGTTAATTGTCCTCCATCCAGAGCAAGGAACCACTGCATCCTGTATCAGTGGCTATACTCTTCCTTAGTCTTGTGTTACTATAATAAACTCTATCCTTGAGCTGGGAAAAATAACAAACTCCTATGATCTATAGCCGCTTATGTATGCGTAAATGTGTGCTGTATCTTTTAACGTTTGTGTAATTTATGTTGGTATGCAGTGACGGGTTTACGAATAGGCAACACAGGCTTTTGCCGGAAGCCTTGCGCCTGTACATATATAAATATTTACTTATCTATACAAACATAATTAAAGTAAGACTACAAACAGATATAATATAAGAAACTCTAATAAAGAATACCATGATTTAATAAAAAAGAACTGAAATTCGAAACTTGTAGTTTATTACGAAACATTTTCTACTCGACCACAGATGTCATCACTTTCGAGGTAGCCAAAAACCGAAGTAATGAATGCAGGAAATCTTTTTCATTGTCTGTTGTGATTAATATCAGATCTAAGAGACTTTTATATTTGGACGTACGCCCTAATATAACCAATTAGGTTGAACGGGACGCGCCTCGCCAATACGAGGCAAAACTTTATTAAAAACAAAAAAAATTGTCTCTTGTTTTGTAAATGCTTTTATCTCAATATTGACTCAGACTAATTGTTAGGACAAAGCATGGGAAACAAATGAAAACGTTGTTAAGGACAGATAATGCTTATAATAAATAATATTTAAATAAAAATAATGTTTCATTAACTTTAAAAACAAAATTGTGACATAAAAATCATTCCCCTTGCATGCAAGAGTTAACCTAACCTAACAGTTGACCTTACGCTTATTCCATATGCTTGATATCAGATCATTCAACCTTCAAAATATACTTTTCATATATTTCATCAACTAAGAATGGATCCAGATCGGGAAAGAAACTGGGATCCGATATAATGCATTAATAATAATAATAATAATAAATTCTTTACGCACCAAACACGGCGCATAAGGCAGAAACCAGTGCTCTCCAGGTTGTACGTTGTGACGCCACTCCTCTTAGCTCTTGCACATTGTTTAATCCCAACGTTCTTCTTTCTCTTATTATTGTTCTTCTGAGTGTTTCTTTTGGTCTTCCTTTTTTCCTCTTACCCTCAGGAACCCAAGTTAGTGCCTGCAATGTTATTCTGTTGTTTTGCATTCGTAGGACATGACCGATATATGACCATCGTCTTTTCCTTATATAGTTGGAGACATATTTCTGCCTAGAGTCTTCTCTTATTTGTCGATTAGTCTTGAATTCTTTCCAACTGATGTTCATGAGTTTTCTAAGACATTTGTTCTCGAATGTATTCAGCTTGTTCTCCAATGATTTTGTTATTTTCCAACTCTCACAGCCGTATGTTAACACTGAGATAACATTTGAATTAAACAGACGAAGCTTGGTATGTATATTCAATGATCGTAATTTCCAAATGTTAGATAATCTATTGAAGGCGCTAGCTGCCAAAGCAATTCTAGTATGAATTTCTCTTGTTGTGTCACCATCCTGAGTCATTTTACTGCCTAAATAATTGAAACTTTCAATTTTCTGTAGTTTTTCCCCGTTCAGGATGATATTAAACGTCCCCTTAGAAAAGTTCATAACTTTAGTTTTAGAGGCATTTATTTGGAGACCTATTTTAACCGAGAGATGACACAAATTATTTACTGCTTCTTGGGATTGTCTGGGTGTTGAACTTAAGAATGCTAAATCATCTGCGAAATCCAGGTCCCCCAGGAATTTTCCATTTGCCCATTTTATACCTAATTGTTCATTGTGGGTATAGTTTCTCATAACCCAATCAATAGCTATTCCAAAAAGTAGTGGTGGCATAATACAGCCTTGTTTCACCCCTGTTTCTACTGTAAACCATTCTGTATTCCCTTTATTTGTTCTAACACAACATCTTGCATTGTCATATAGCGCTTTGATTATATTCACATATTTTGTTGGAAAACCATAGATTGTAAGTATCTTCCACAATGATGGGCGGTGTAGACTATCGAAGGCTTTTTGAAAATCGACGAAGGTGATAATAAGTGGCGTTTGCATTTCCACTGATTCTTCTATAATTGTTCTTAGTGTGAATATTTGATCAATACATGATCGTTTCGGCCTGAAACCCGCTTGTTCTTCTCTGATCTTTTCGTCAGCATGCAATTTAAGTCTTTCTAACATCATGCAACATAATAATTTTCCAGGTACTGATAATAGAGATATACCACGCCAGTTATTACAGTCTGATAGATCACCTTTCTTCGGTAACTTTTCAATAATACTGTCTTTCCATTGTTGTGGTGGTTGTTCTTCTCTCCATACTTCATTTATAATATCTACAATTCTCAAGAGGTTGTTGTCATTAACTGCTTTAATCATTTCGCCTGAAATTTCGTCAACTCCAGCAGCTTTAAAATTTTAAATCTTTTAACGGCTTGTTTGATCTCGTCCAGCGTGAATTCATCGCAAGTTATTAAGACAGAAAAAGACAAAATTTCCAGGGATTATTGAGAAATGTAAATCATGGACAATTTGTTGTAATACTTTAGCACTTGTGAAAAAGATGTCAAAACAAGATATATCACTACGGCAGACATACCTGTCTAACGTTTTGAAACTCAAGCAAAATATTTCTCATGGGATTTACCTGTTGCCTCCATTGTCATTGTTGACTTCACTTTCTTTTATATTTGATTCAAATCCTGAACAAATATAAACTAAAGTTTTTTTTCTAAGTTCGGGTGGTTCAGTAGTATTTCTGAATCACTTAGTGAGCAAAAAAGGTTTTTGATTGAAGGTTAACGAATTTAATATTCTTGCTGATGAAAGTAGTTACACTTTCAATATGGGTGGCTCCATTAGACATCTTGATATCGGTATTAATGTTTCCATGAGTTGGCTTCTTATGCTATTGACAATATTTCAGTATTCTGTTAGTGATGCAAGCTATATTTCCCAACATAAAAATTGTTTTATTGTCTGCTAAGGGTTGCTCAGGTTGGAAAACCACTGGTCAAAAATTAAAGGAGCATAATGTATCTACAGATTATGTTTGCTAATGACCCTTGAAGTCAGTGCTGTTATCGGTAGTTGTCATCACAGATTGATTGAATGTGAAAGGGAATACTGGCATTTAGTGCTTGAACGTATGTATGCTATTGTTCAAGGGCTGGCTGAACAGTCATTAGATTTTGCGGTCATCGAGAATATATTCATATGAAGCTAACATTGACAACTTACTTACTTGATTAAACTCCTTACCCATTTAGAGCTGAGGAGACTGTAACATGAGGCTATCTAGTTTCGAACAAATGGAATTTGCCTCGAGAAGCAAGTAATCCAAATTGTATAGACACATAAGTGATACTTATCTAGTTTCACTCCACGATTTAACTTGTTTGTTTCTTTCATTTTGTTCCAGCCCATAGACCTTTGGTAAGAACAAGGTAGACCTACTATGTGGAATAACAAGTGAAAGTGTCAGACATAAAGCAACTAAACAAATTGTCAGACCTTTCGGATATTGGTACAAGTATGGTCTCGTATATACAAGATCTTGTCTTCTTCTTCACTTCTGCTTGTTGAGAATGTCGAGACCACTGCAGTTGATTTCTTTGCAGGTAGCCTGCGGAAAAGCATGCATATGCTCTTTGCAGTGGTCACATGATTTCTGAAGCAATTTGGTTTCCATCATGATGTTGCCACTCTACGGTACCACTTCTTTTAGTCAACTATTTTGACATACCTGAGGGATCAGTAGTTTTGTTCTGACTAAGTCTCCTCAGAGACTACCCGATTATAAAATGGGACATATGCAAAATCTGATAGCTTTTAATTGTCTCTTCTAGTGTCGTCTTAGTCAGTGCCATTCTAGTCACTAAATTGTGTCAAATCTTTGTTGCGTTATTTATCTTTAACAAATTTCTCTTTCCCGTCAGTCTGTACCAAGTACGGCAATAAACATATAACGATACATGACAATATTATGGTTTTGCTCGTTATGTGTTGATAAGTTGCGTGCAAGTTTTAAAAAATTATAACAGGAGTCTGAAGCCGGTTCCAGCGTCATGGCCATATAACTAATTGTTATTTTGTCCGCTGGCCATATATATATATATATATATATTAGACACTTCAGTCGTAACTGAGTATGGAAATGCGCCCCTGAGGTGATAGATCCAAGCTTCTTTTTTTTCTGGTGTTCTTTTCGGCGTGTCCTTTTCTCTTCTGCCTGTTGTGGCAGCTTCTTTTCGACCAATCTGAGATGGCGTAGCAGGTAGCATCCCACTTGGTGCGATCGGCAGCTTTACCTTCTCAAGTTGCTGGATATATGTCTGTGCCTTCATGTCTGGATATATGTCTGTGCCTTCATGTCTGGATATATGTCTGTGCCTTCATGTCCAGATATATGTCTGTGCCTTCATGTCTGGATATATGTCTGTGCCTTCATGTCTGGATATATGTCTGTGCCTTCATGTCTGGATATATGTCTGTGCCTTCATGTCTGGATATATGTCTGTGCCTTCATGTCTGGATATATGTCTGTGCCTTCATGTCTGGATATATGTCTGTGCCTTCATGTCTGGATATATGTCTGTGCCTTCATGTCTGGATATATGTCTGTGCCTTCATGTCTGGATATATGTCTGTGCCTTCATGTCTGGATATATGTCTGTGCCTTCATGTCTGGATATATGTCTGTGCCTTCATGTCTGGATATATGTCTGTGCCTTCATGTCTGGATATATGTCTGTGCTTTCATGTCTGGATATATGTCTGTGCTTTCATGTCTGGATATATGTCTGTGCCTTCATGTCTCTCTTGCACACATCTTAGAATCTCAGCTGTGGTCGCCCAACTGTTCTTTTGTCATCTGGCAGTTGTCTGTAGAAGATATCATTAGGGATGCGACTATATTACATGCGGCGGACATGTCCAAGCCAGCGTAGTCTGCGCTATCTAAGCAGTGTATACATGACCTAGATATAAATACAGACATTCCACGAAGAGAAGAAATCATTACCGCTATTAAAGGGTTAAAGAATGGAAAAGCGCATGATCACGACAATTTAAATGCTGAATCATTAAAGGTAGAACATGAACTAGCAGCATAACTATTGGAACCACTATTTGCACAAGTCTGGAAAACAGAGACAACACCAACGGAGTGGAGTAAAGGAATAATTGTCAAGAAGGGCGACCTTGCAGACTGCAACAACTGGAGAGGAATTAATCTCCTCTCAGTTCCCAGTAAAATACTAGGCAGGATAATTATCCAGAGAATTTTAAAAGCAGTATACTATAAACTGAGGAAAGAACAAGCGGGATTCAGAAAGAACAGAAGCTGTGCAAATCATATTTTCACCCTCAGGAACATTATAGAGCAGTGCTCAGAATGGCAGGGACAGTTATACATTAACTTTGTTGATTTTGAAAAGGCTATTGACAGCATACACAGGGACAGCCTATGGAAAATATTGAGGGCTTATGGAATTCCCAGCTGCGTTGTGTCCATTATAAAATTCTCTCTTTTAACTTTACATGCAGCGTTAGGATGAGCAACCTAACTCTCGAGGTGAAGACAGGAGAACGACAGGGATGCCCCTTATCAACAATCTTATTTTTGACAGATATACTGAGTGATGTACCAGTCAACAGAGGGCAGTCCAAAAGGAATAAGATGGATAACGTTTTCTACACTGGAAGACCTGGAATATGCAGATGACACTGCACTACTCGCACATTCACATCAACACATCCAATAAAAAAAACAGATAGCCTGAATAAGTATGTCCAGCAGGTTGGCGTGAACATGAATCTAAAGAAGACAGAGGTCATGACACTCAATGTGGGAAATCCTGAGCCAATAACAATAAGGAACCAGAACCTAGAACAAACAGGCACATTTACATACCTCGAATGTATGTTAACACCAGAATGCAAAACTCTCAAGGACATAACAATAGAATGAATAAAGCGAGAACAGCCTTTGCTAGTCTCAACTACATCTGGAAGTCTTGCCAGTACAGCACAGACACCAAATTAAGATTATATGAGATATGTTTACTGTCTGTGCTTCTCTATGGAGTGGAATGATGGAGAGTAACAGAGAAGGAAATGTCGAAATTGTTCTCCTTCCACACAATCTGCCTAAGAAAAATTCTCCAAATCTTTTGGCCAAATACCATCACCAACCATGCACTGCTCGAAGAGGGAAGGCAAACCCGGTCCCACAAAATGCAGTGCTGGAGTCGGATGTGTTGGCCGAAAAACGTAGATATCGCAGCTACTCTGTAAACACACACAACGCAACCAACGTCCTTTTCAGGACGAAGGAGGAAGAAGAAGAATACCCAAACGCCACTTACACTCCACCACAGTGGAACGAGTGCATCTAAATGGCGAGGAAGTCTAAATTGCAAACTCTTTGGTGTTAACTAAGTACGTAAGTAAGTAAGTCAATCGTGATTGACTCTTTATATCGACTGAATTCGCTTCTCAACCCTTACTATAGCAGTTTTCATGATAATATAAACAAGCAGAGATCATTTCTAGATGACGAAAGCCTCAAATTAGCCATCTATATGACTTCTTGTTGCTGAGTTATTCTAAGTTAAACTTTCTCATCATTTGTAGATGTCACGGTTTGCCTCCCCTTAACTCAGCAGTAGTGGTCCAACAGTGGCTAAAACTCAAGAGTAAGTGATATGGGTCTTCAAATGTGTCTACCTTCGCACATGATTACTCTTGGCAGAGTTGTAGGTAGAAGGATAATGATGCTTCTACCTCCAGGTAGTGTCACAAGATATTCCGAAAAGAGAGAACAATGCTGCATTATCTGAGCACGTTAACTCTAATATCTGCCGTCAACTTTTGTGAAGGATATGGTTATCTTATAATTTGTTAGCTCGGTCAAGCCCCCAGCAGAGTTAATTCAGCGAATTTTATCTTATTATTATTTAGCTCTGTTTACATGTATTTAAGAAATTGTCTGAGACATACGTATACAACACATTCAAAATTATTAAATCAACTTTAAATTTGGCTAGATATAAGTAACAACTTTTTTAATAATCAATTAGGTTTCATCAGGTATTAAAAATCAAATAATTCGTTAAAAAAATTGGTCATCATCACATGATGTTAATGGGGATTAATATACGGGGAAGTTTCACTTGGGAGCTTTTATTTGTACACTTAGCTGCTGGGGATGTCTGCTCCAACTGGTGTTTTGGTTCTTCGCAGATAGGTGACTGGATTGCTCGAGTCCCTGGTCAAGACTAAGAGTTGCAGCACGTTCCAAGTAAAATCAGGAAGTAGCTGCAAAGCAGGTCCAGCGTCTCTAAGACCCATCTGATGATGGTGTCTGGCGTCGACTTCAGGCCACTTAAACCCTCACTTGTTCCAGAAATAGTACTCTCAGCTGGTACTACCAACTAGTATGTCAAAAGAAGAGAAATGAATACACTCTGAGTATTGAGTTTCCCGACACATAATTATGTTCATTTCACCAACCCATCTATCTCAGAACGTTTACCGTCTCTGAGAATTAATCTTAATCCCAGTAGGCAAAAAACTATCTTTACATTTAAAATGAATAGTGCTATATTTAACTTTAGTTGAAAATGGTAACAATATAGTGTGACTATGTTTGCTTTTACATTGGTTGAAAAGGTTGTAAACTTTCATTACAGTTAGAGTAAATATGTTTTACATTTACACTGGATGAAAAGGTTGAAACTTTCATTACATTTAGAGTGAATATGTTTTACATTTACACTGGTTGTAAAGGTTAATATTATAACAAGTATGTACATCATTTCTTCCATCATTCCGTCACCGCTCTATATGGAACTTGGGACTACGTTTGCTTTTGGTTCTTTATAAGAAACTCGCAATAAAACAGTCACCAGCCCTGGCAGTAGTGGTTCATGAAATGATCTTTCTATATGTTGAGGTTGCCAGCCTCAAATGACATGGACATACACTAGCAATTTTCACATATGAATATTCACATGTCAATATATACGTATTAGTTCACATGATAATAATGAAAAAAATATAGAATTCAAAATGTACAACTTACGCCAATCTTTAGGCTCACAGACTGCTGGATCAGAGAAATAAAGGCACCCTGTAGAGGCCTCTTACACTTGATCAGGGGTGTTGTTACTTTAGCAATAAGTTTCCACTTTGACTTGTGTTTCAGTTCCCTCAGATTCCGGTTGTCCGTGTAAAAATATTAGTTTTTCTGGGCTATACGTCCTCAAGACATTCAAATAAGGGTCAGGTCCGATAAATGAAAACTCATTTTAGTCGCGCGAGGTAGATTTTCACAGTGCTTTCAACCGACTAAATTGTCAGGTTATATTGCCCCTTTCGTTCCTGGCACGTGTTCTTTACTATTAGACGAGGCCCAATCAGAAATGTAGTTATGTTTACATCTCGAGTGCCGGCCAATAATTTCAAACATGCGTGTTTAGTATAGTGTATTTCAAAATATTTCCATTTTGAAATTTATGTGCATTAATTTAACTCTTTCAGTCCCAAGCAAAAAAGTGGGTTTGGCCCAAGCAAAAATGGCCACCCCAGTGCATTTTTATTGTTGTTGTTTGGAAATAATTTTTTAAAATGTTCATATGCATAAATAACTTTGTTGTTGTATATGAAACTGAAGGTAATTGGATGTACTTTACTCTTGTGCTACAAGTATGAAAGCTTTCATTGAAAAATGATTAGTTATTCAAGGTAAAATGGAGGATATGCGCTTTAAAAAAATGATTAGTTATTCAAGGTAAAATGGAGGATATGCGCTTAAAAAAATCGCTTTAAAAATCTAAAATAAATAGCTCAAAACAGAAACACGTTCACTCTTAAACACGTGCGGTATTTAAAAGAATGTACTTGCAGTCGGAAATGACGTTTTGGGTGGTTTGTGGGTAGTTATAATTAGAAGCAGTCTCAAACAGAGGCACATATACTAAAGGCTTTTTAAAGTCGATTGGGCCAAGCGCGTCTAACCCCTGAGCCTTTATAAAGTCGATTGGGACTTAAAGAGTTAAAGGTCATGTCTTCCAAATAAGGAATGAAAACATCCGATCTCGGCAACTTTTTCTCAAATACAACGTCTTACTTTCATCTAAAGTAATGTCTTTGTAACAAGGTGTACAGAAAATGATTAATGTCATCTGTTTCAGCTGAATGCATACCGACAGGTCGATATTTATAGTGGGGCACTCCTAGGTAAACATGACACACGACTACTATACGAAAATTGACCAGGCCCATTGTGGTTTTACCTGCGTCTTAATCAAAGCAAATCCGAGAACCGCAAAACAAACATGATCATTTATCACTGAAGGGAGTGTACAATTGATAGGAAAAAAATCTAATATCTGATTGATAGCAGAGAAAGAGACGGGCGACCATGGAAATTGCATATAATTTAGTACACAAAAAAAACCTAAATACTGCCGGAGAAGAAGAGACACAATAATAATGTGACAGTAGAATAGACAAAATAACGTTTGTGTTCTTGTACACTTTGCATATTTTTTTGTCATTCATTTTGAACACTACTTTTACAACAGATCCGATTAAATCAGTTCTCATTTCCACATCGAAAGTAGGCTGAGATGTATCTCCAATGTCTAGAGTGCTCTTCTCTTGATGATATATTCCCACGTTTAACGCTCTCTTCCTCTTACATGTTTGTCTTAAATTCTATCATTACAGTTATCATAAATGTGTTATTGTTAGGATGTTTTTTTTAAGTTTTGTTAATCTCACCTACCGATCCATTTTTTCACCCAGCTTTAGCTATACAAGCTGGCTTGATTAACACAAACAGCCGAACTCAAGATTAGAATACAGAAAACAATTTCATCAAACACGGTCAAACACAAAAATCGGCAAACCCACAATATATGTATTAAGACACCACAACGAGTTTAACATTTAAAATGCAAATATATAACGCAACACTAGACACTGTTATTGATCATTTGATCACCATGCAATTCATCCTGCATTCTCTTCATAATGCAGTTTAGAAGATATGATATACATTATATATACAAACTGCTTTTAAGGCATTGCAGAAAATATATAAAGCACTTTTACTCCATTCATCAATTGTTTCAACTTTATCCAGTACATAAACTTTGAAAAAAACAACACAGGCATTGGACACAATGCGACGTTCCACGGCATGGATCTCGTAAATCTCATAATCTCACAGTTATGTATTTGACCAAACTATTTAAACTGTCTAACTTTGATCTCATTCATTACTTCTTGTTTCATTCTTATCTTTTCCAGGGCCTTTATTTATTTTAAAATAAATTATTTCGTTAAAATAAAGAACAACTTTTAAATTAATGCTGTGAAAGCAATGACACTTAGAAGCGCTTATGTGCATAGGTATTTCGATCACAGATCTGTAGTGATTAAAAAGTACATATTAATACAGAAAACGTGAGAAGATAACATAGATAAGCAATGTCAGACAGAGATGTCAAGAACCAGATGAAAAACACAAATGTAATATGGACTATGAGATTAAAAAAAAGTTTCCAATACACAAAATCTTGAAGAGAATATAAATACAAAATGCGACTGCCGAATTATAAATATAAAAGAAAAGCAAATAAATTATTGCGCAATAGGCCTACATGTGATGTTTGAAGAAAGAAACCATACGATGAATGAAAGGAGAACTGAAGCTAGTAAAGATGTATGAAAGATAAATATGTGATAGACTAAAGAAAGACAAAAATAAACAAACAGACGCATTTCATCTCGTCACAATGACAGCTAATATCACACACCAAACTGCGAGAACAAAGCATATACTATTAATATACTATTAACATATGGAACTCCCTAATTTCTGTGTGCAAATTAATGTCAAAATTTAAGTACGAGTCACAAGGATTGCTACAGAGAAAAAATACAGCATGATTTTCACGAATACAGTAACAATAAAAGTATAGGGCGAAAAAGAATACAATATGTTTAACTCATTAACTACCGCAAGCCGATGGGGGCGGCTTACGAAAGAAACACATTTGGACGGCAAACCGGTCCCATCGGCTTTCTAAGTTTAGTAAGATAACGAATGAAATATATGACGAAACACATTCTGATCTGGTTCGAGATTTTAATTTAACACCGGAAAACGACATTCCAAAGCGTGGGTAAATTTGTGCTTCTCAAAAGTGATATTATATTCATATTTATTACACGTTTCAGGTTAGTTACCAAATCGCAAAACTGTTTACTATGGCAACGAATGATATCGCCACAAAAAACGCACGTACACCTCGTCTAACTGCTGAACAGGCTAGAAACTTATTTCAGCAATTGATCGATAGTTCTAGCGATGATGAGGACAGTGAAAACAATGTGGACATTTATTCAGGTAGTGAATTGTATAATAATAATAATAATAAATTCTTTAAGCGCCAAACACGGCGCATAAGGCAGAAACCAGTGCTCTCCAGGTTGTTCGTTGTGACGCCACTCCTCTTAGCTCTTGCACATTATTTAGGCCCAACGTTCTTCCTTCTCTTATTATTGTTCTTCTGAGTGTTTCTTTTGGTCTTCCTTTTTTCCGCTTACCCTCAGGAACCCAAGTGAGCGCCTGTAGTGGTATTCTGTTGTTTTGCATTCGTAGGACATGACCGATATATGACCATCGTCTTTTCCTTATATAGTCGGAGACATATTTCTGCCTAGTCTTCTCTTATTTGTCGATTAGTCTTGAATTCTTTCCAACTGATGTTCATGAATTGTATGGCAGTGATGATAACACTAGAAGTGAAAATTCAAGCAATGAAGATATTAGAAGTCCTGGGCCATCAGTGGGTCGTAAAAGAGCGAAAACCTCGGTTAGAGTTACCAATAGTGCAGGAAATAGTGCAGGAAATACTGTAGGCCTAGGCCTAACTAAAATAAGAGAACAATGGGATCAAGTGACTGAGGGTGAAACAACAAATAGTTTTTATTTTGATCCAACTCATGAACCAGGTTTGCAAGCAAATCTTGATGCAAGTTCCTCTGTACTTGATTGCTGGCTTACATTGCTGACACCAGATGTTTTACATTCTTTGGTCAAAGTAATAAATGATTATGCTGAAGTAAAGAATTCAAAACCCCCATCTTCAAACAGATCTTCGTCTGCTGCTTGGAAACCTGTCACTGACTATGAGCTTTTGAAATTTTTCGCAGTAACAACTGGGATGGGTTTAGATAAAAAGCCATCGGTAAAAGATTATTGGGCACATACACCTCATAATTATACACCCTGGTATGGCAATATGTTTTCAAGATCTAGGTTTGAAATAATTTACCATACAATGATGCATGTTGGAGATGCTGATTCAGAAGGGAAGGACAAAATAGAGCCTTTTTTAAATTTGCTCGTTGCGAAGTTCCAGGATGCATTTTATCCATTTCAGAATTTAGCCATTGATGAAATGGTTATTGGGTATAATGGACGCTGGAAACACAAGCAGTACAATGCAACAAAGCCAAGCAAGTATCACATTAAGACCTTTGGATTGTGTGATTCTGCCACTGGATATGTCTATTCTGTATTGACATACTTTGGGAAGAATACATCATATATTCTTGCTAATGACTCTACAACAAGTCAGGCGGTGAAGGTATTTGATTTCTTGCTGCAAGGAATTGGGAAGGGCCACCATGTATTTGCTGACAGATACTACACTGTGGATACACTGATAACCTATCTGTTGAGTAGGGGCATTCATTATACTGGCACAGTCAACATCAACAGAAAAAATTTTCCACTTTAACTGAAGACCCTCTCCCTCCATCACCGAGAAGCCAGGTGGTACAAAAATGGTGATGGATCTCAGATATGTGTTGCTTGGCGAGACAAAAAGGCAAAGAAACCATGTATTGTTGTGTCCACTGAAACATCAGTTGAGATGGTGCAAGTCACAACTCGACATCACAACTTAGTCGAAAAACCCAAACCAGTACACCAGTACAATTTTTGCATGAATGGATGTGACCACAATGATCAAATGGTAGCTTACTATGGCAATTTCCAAAGAAAAACTAGAAAGTGGTGGAAGAAAATTTTTTACTGGATTATAGAGGTGTCCCAGGTAAATGCCCATATATTGTACACCCTCAGTCATGCTGATGAGAAGTCAGTGTCATTGAAATTTTTCAAAGACAAACTGATTGATCAGTTGACTGAGAAGGCTGCCTCCATAACTCCACCTGATCTAGTAGATACCAGTAGCAACAAGAAAGGTAGGAAATTGTTAGGAAACAAAGTTAAAAGATTTGAGGGTGCAAAGCACATTGTGGATTACACCGACAAAGATAGGAACTGTATAGTGTGCTCAACACCTGCGAAACGAGTCCGAACCAATTTTTATTGCATCGGTTGCCCCGAAAAGCCCCATCTCCATCCAAAGAGCTGTTTTAGGCTGTACCATACGCATGATCCTTCAGCTGTAACTTACTAAAGACATTGACATACTGTAAATAAGTTATAGATAATGTGCTTTGTCAAAGGAGCTATTTATTCAAAATTTCTGAATTTTTTTGGAAGTGGTGTAGGTGTGATAATGTAAGTCATTAATAGTGTATTTATTAGCTATTGTGTGTGTTCTTGGGCTTGTTTTTCTTGCCATTGGATATACTACATGAAAATCACCAAGAAAAGAAATTAGCTGCCTCAGGAATAAGCAAGTTCCAGGTAAGTTGATAATTTAAAGAAAATGTTGCATGCTTTTTCTTTCTTTCAATCATTTTACATTACTACTAATATCCACCATATTAAGTAAACTTTCCTTTTATCAGCTTTAGGCAACAGTACATTCATTTGTCATCAAAATGACATATCAGTAATAAAAATCTGTTTAAAATTAATAAATCTGCAGCTTAAGTTCTCCAAACACTTACAGGGAGAAAATGAGGAAAAAATTTCAGACCTTTTTTGGGAAGTGGCATAGGTGTGATAATGTAAGTTACCAATAGTGTAAATATTAGTCAGTGTGTATGTTCTTGGGCTTGTTTTTCTTGTTATTGGATATACTACATAATAATCACCTTAAAAAAGGCATTACCTACCATAGAAACAAGAAATTTGAACATAAGTTGATAATTTGGAAACAAATTTGAATTGATTTTTGTCTGTCAATCTTTTTATATTACTATTAATATCTACCATACTAAGTAAACTTTCCTTTTATCAGCTTTAGGCAACAGTACATTCATTTGTCATCAAATTGACATATCAGTAATAAAAATCTGTTTAAAATTAATAAATCTGCAGCTTAAGTTCTCCAAACACTTACAGGGAGAAAATTAGGACAAAATTTCAGACATTTTTTGGGAAGTGGCATAGGTGTGATAATGTAAGTTACCAATAGTGTAAATATTAGTCAGTGTGTGTGTTCTTGGGCTTGTTTTTTTTGTTATTGGATATACTACATAATAATCACTTTAAGAAAGGTATTACCTACCATAGAAACAAGAAATTTGAACATAAGTTGATAATTTGGAAACAAATTTGAATTGAATTTTGTCTGTCAATCATTTTACATTACTAATAATATCTACCATATTAAGTAAACTTTCCTTTTATCAGCTTTAGGCAACAGTACATTCATTTATCATTAAAATGACATATAATTCATAAAAATATGTTTAAAATTAAGAAAACTACAGATAAAATTCTACATACACCTACAGAATGAAAATGGGAACAAAATTTAATTCGGCCACAGTGTGTTTTTTAATTCGGTAGTTAATGTGTTAATAAATAAATGCTAATCGTAAAACTGGATAGAAAGTATATACAAAAACAAAAAAAAAGGTGTTCTAATGATTTTAAGAACTGCGCACAAAAGAATCCTCATATTGCTCATTTTCTTGATTAAACATGTAACCAGCAAAAAAATCACAACAAAATAATTGATGTCCAAAAAGAAAAAAATACAGAAAAGCAATGCACCATAAATGTTTATTAGAACACTAATTTAAAAACTTGCGTGATTAGAAATCTTTTCATGGTGAGTGTTCAATGTGCAAGAAATATTCACATAGCTTTTCAGGAAACTACGGAAGCGGCACGCTTTGTACAGTGTTTTTAGCTCACGTTATCGCGAGTGCCCATTATAAGTATTCCATTTATTTGCCAGCAAAACACTTTGTCGAATTTCAAAGATCTTTTTGCAAATAATACATCAAAAACTGACGAAGGAGTTTTAAGAAATTTAGTTTCGTAATGAAAGAGCCACCCATTACTATCTCATGTTTTTCTGAACTAGGAGACTATTCAAGCCAAAGGCCTGTTTTTATTTTTAATAAATACGCATCACAGGCAGTAATTAAGGTCCACAATTTTACACTCCACGCATCAGTTTAGAGCCAAACGATACTGGACTTCCTGTCATCTTGAGTCGTCGCTAGTTTCCTGTGATATTAGCTTCTACCATGACACTCAGCAAAGCAAAGCGAAATGTTAACCTATCAGAAGCAAACTTTGTTTTTTTTTTTTAAATTTTTAATAAAGTTTTGCCTCGTTTAGCGAGGCTCGTCCCGTTCAACCCAGTCGGTTATATTAGGGAGCATGGCCAAACATAAAAGACCCCCATGTCTGGAATTTTAACCTTTGTTCATGGTTCATAGTTCATAGTTCATAGGACTCGTTCTTTTTAGGCAATCATTTAAAGATAACTGTCCAGTTACCAAAACAAAGTTGTAGTGAAAAAGCTGGTATTTGATTAGTCAAATTACACTTTATTTACTGTTACAAATGTCCAATTCTTCTACGTGTGTTGAAGAGGCTGAAAGTTTAAGGTGTTGACCTTAATTCTTCTCCCGTAGTGTATTGACGTGTATATCTGCTCGTTATATAATTAAAGGGCATCATTTCAACACGATGACTATAGTTGAAGAATAGTGGGATTTTATTTGAGTAAGAGAACATAGCTAAACGTTGGACTGAATACATAATTGAACTGTATAGAGTGAACAAGTTAGAAGGTATAAAGGACAATAATCAGGAACAACTATCAATATGTGAGTAAGGAGTCTAACCATGTGTGCCCCGTATGTGACAGGGCCTGTAGGGCCAAAATAGGACTAATTAGCCACATGTGATCACGGCACACATGTGTCACAACTCAAGTCTGAAGCTGTCGAAATCTTCGCTTGCGATGGGCACCTCTTGTGATTATTATTATTATGTCACTCAAAGAGGGAATAATTTACTTGAGAATAATCTCACATTGATGAAACCTTTATCATATGCTTTATGTCCCACAGAGAAAACCTGTCACTTATGTCAAATATAATGTTCGGCAAGATGGATATTTTGGGAGTAAGTCAAAATGAGGGATGGAAAAAAAAGTAAAGGATCCCGTAACACGCCCATTGGGGCATATTGTGAATATGGTGTTAGGCCCATATTTTTTTGACTATCGGCACACTAGGGGTGATGTGGTCAGCATCACGCCGGCCGCTTTAACCTTCACAGAGTTGCTCTGGTACCAAATTCATGAGGCTGGGTAGACCCCGGAGCCGTTTGCGGTCTAAAAAAAATCCCACCTCAACTGGGGATCGAACCATGGACCACAGAGCTAGGAAGCCAGTGCACTAACCACTGTGCTACCGTGGCTCCCAAGATGAGAGATGGGGTGATTAGATAATTATTGAAATTCTGAAATTTTGGGTAGGACGGGACACATAGGTAATTGAATTCACAAGTCCAGATTGTAGCTACAGAGGTAAAGCTGCGAAGTAAGTTACCTTCTCGCTAGATCTCTCCTGTGCCATACGGGTGTTTACATATATGAGTGACGTGTGCATTAGGAATGCGATCCATGTTTAATTTGTTCCCACTGACTTCAATGAGTCAGAAAAATGGTATGCCCTTAGAAAATTTCCCACAAAATATAACTAAATAAACATTCGTTATAAAGACACATAAAATATAACTTTAATAAGAATATATAATTATTATCCAGTGTGAATGAGTTGTATCAATCAGTGGTTCCTAACTTTTTTTACATTTAAGGACCACTTTTCCAACTACATATACGTTGTGGACCACCAGCTAATGTAGTATCGCAATGCCATAAACACTTGTTTTTATTCAATTGATGAATAGGTCTATATTCAACAACACAAGTTCTTAATTATTTGCCAGATGACATGAAACTTGTAAGGTAATAGTAATGATAAATAAATTATACATACAATGTATTAGTTACATACATACTGGTTACATTCATATTGATTAAATACTATATATTAATACAATTCAATGGTTAAAATTACAAAATATTCAATGGGAGCCTTGTGCTTGCATTTCGCTTACTAGATTTTCAATATTAAGCTTCACAGAAGTTAAAGGCAGTCTCAAAGCTGGTTCTACTTGCAAACAGTTTCTGTGTTTTGTTTTTATAACACTAAAAACGTAGGGTGGATCAGAGAAAAATCAAAGCACGTAATTCCAAATGGATAACACAGCCGCGGACCCTGATAATGCGCAGCGGACCATAAGGGTTCCGCGGACCACAAGTTGGGAACCACTCGTACAAATTAGTACAAGGTGCATGCATATTACAAGGAATGTCATGTATATCTGTCAAATGTCTATTTCAACATGTTATGATATATGGCGATAATGGCTGCCTGAAATAGTACTGGTGGCGCTGTGATGTGTTTTCTTCAATTACCAACGTACTTAACTGAACGTTCTTTCTGATTTAAAGTTCAGTCATATAGATGGATCTATCTTGCTGGTGACGTCCTAGATCTAGACAAGACGATGTTGATGCTTTTGTGATCATGGCAATCTCTTAAGAAATCACTTTACAAGACAGTGCTTCTACTGAAGAAACTGCTTGTAAGTGTCGCCCCATTCTGCTTTGTGCGAAATGATGCGGTTGTGTATTTCCATATGCGGAACTGAATAGAAAAAATCACGCCTTTTGTATAATTTAGCTGTTGAGGAACCTCAAAGATTTCTACCGAGAGCTGGCTTCGCCATTCATTATCAGAGTCCTCATGTTGATAGCACTCTCAAGAGGCTGTGATAATCTCAGTCATGGGAATACGTCTTTGTGACGAAATTCTCGTCTAAATTCTTTTGTTCTCTTTTTCTTTACCAATCCTCTCCGGCCGTATTTACTCGACCATCCATTTTAAGTACAAATTTTCAGTTTATATTGCTTACGCTTTCATCGATCGAGGTTATCATGTCACCCCACCCGGTTGCCCTGACCATTTAACCTGGTTTTTGTCACCACGTTGACATGTTTATTTTAATCGTCAGCATTAAACGGACTGAAAGTCTACCTATAACGATTTGCTTGGTTAAATCGTCAGACTCATTGTGAAAGCTAGAAGAACGAATGATAAATAATCAGAGATTGTCTTTGCACAAGCTGGCAATTTAGATAATGTGTTAATTTTGCAATATTGCTTTTTTTTCCTTAACAAGCGGCACTTGGGCTCACAGCCCTTTGGCCCAATGACATGTCATTGCGAGGCTGGGGAACCTGAGGACTTTCCTTCTAACCCGGTCAGGAGCTTCGCTCCTTCTCATCAACAGAGGGTTTATCTGAGGAGCCATTCAGGTTATTCAGTCAAAATCCCGGTCGATGACACTCCTACAAATGACCATGCCGGGCTTGAACCTTGAAAACCTGGTCGCTAGCGCAACGTTGTAACCATTACAGCAGCGCGGCTCCCGTGCAATATTGCTAAGCCAGGCTGTTGGCAAACATGGATGGCAGAAGTTAACAATCGTGATATTGGTGCTGGAGGATCGACGTAATTGTTCCCGCTCAGACGTTTTTGAAATAAACAGCTATGAGAAAGTAATACCTTGGTAGAGATTTACTAGAAATAATATTTGGATAGATTGGTGATGTAGCGATCTTGGTAAACATAACAAATAACACGGGTGGCAAGACCTTATATGGTCATGGCGAATGAAAATAACATGTAAGGGGAATATCTGATGTTGCTATGTAGTAATATTCAACATGAGGGTGGGGGGAAACTCCTTCTAAAATCAGACGCCTACTTTGGTTGTCCTGGCATCGGAATTATGGACGAAACTACTTCTGATTGGATCTGTCCCCAACGGAGAGACATGTGTGTGGAAGTTAAAAATTCGATTATAACCTAGAGTATTGTAAGACTGCTTCGTTGCCTTCCACTTTTGTCAAGGAGAAATAATAGAGAGACAGGAACACGTAATAATTAAGACCCAGTATAGGACAGGACAAAGGACTGGAAGTGATTTTCAGAATTATAAAGTAGTAATTCCAGTATCATCACTTTGCGCCCCAAGTTCTAGGATCCCACTTCAAGTGCACCCATTTAGAAACCTAACCCACATAAAAGTCTACGGCATCTTAAACAGCTGCCCGAAATATTACGGCCGTTGTCTGTGGAGAAACGTTATTTTCCCGATTTCGGGGTAAGTTGTAATATGTTCATTTTATCATAGGATATTTTGCATTCGACACATATAAATGGCTTCTGGGTATACAGTTACACATGGGGCTGATAATCTCATTGTCAAGACCACTGATACTGTGGATTTAACAATATTAGTAAATTTCATCTTTTGTAATAACTTGTTCTAACATAAATTTGACTTTCACAAAATATGTAGCTATCAGTCAACAATGTAACTCTGTTCCACCAAAACAAGTGAGTGGTAATGTA
This sequence comes from Oreohelix idahoensis, assembly GCA_024509875.1. NCBI lineage: Eukaryota > Metazoa > Mollusca > Gastropoda > Stylommatophora > Oreohelicidae > Oreohelix > Oreohelix idahoensis. The sequence goes on from JAMPIV010003499.1 coordinate 119,908, forward strand.
TGTGGAGAAGAATGTCGTCAGTGAATTTTGCGCGACTGATGATAGTCTTGGATGCACCTGCACTGTCATTGCTTTTGTCAAAAAGTGTATATCTGATCAACATTTTCTTCACTAGAAAATTTGCAATTGTGAAGCAAAAATAGGTACAAGGTTTTGTTCTCAACTTTACAAAACAGTTTGCATGGTTAATGGATAAACAATAAAAGTCAAAACTGTTGCGATTAATCATTGGAAGGGATTTCTAATAATGTAAGTGCTGTCAGTACAAATGCGTTTCAACTTTAACATAACAATATTATTCATGATGGTATGACATCATAACAAATGTGTATCGCACTCTGCGAAATATTCTTGTCTGTCCCAACATCATGGGCTCTATATGGGCATCGCTACTGTGCAATGCAGTGTTACTGCGATGAGTATGTTCTACTACAGGCATGTTAAGGTGGCGTTAGCGGGGGGTACAAGAAGGTAGGTGATGCGATGGGGATGGGGAGTAAATGTAGTCATGGGGATGTTCTAAGTAACACTTTTCTGGTTGATATCAGGAGGACTCATGTGGTTTTCACCATCAGGAGTAGTGTTAACAGTACTCTGTTTCCTACAAAGTATTCGTCTATAAACTTTGTACTTATATAGCAGACAAATCAGTATAGTAATAATAACAATGCTAATAAAGATTGCCAAACCAGACTATCTAGTTTGTCTTATCATGCTATCTGGTATGTGAATGGTATCTAGTTCATTAATCAAGGAGGACATATCAATGGTGTCTAATGGTTGTAGTGCTGGAGGAAGGACAAACGTGGTCTCTGGATGGAGGGAGGCAAGAAGAGGCTTTCAGACCATTGAGGAAGAGTGATTGAAGGCTATCGATGCATTCTCTGAAGGTATGACCTTACGTAAGACTGAAGAGGCCTAGAAGGGCGCATCAAGTCTAAAAGAATTATCGGAAACGGAACAAGTGGGAGGAAGGCTGAGTAAATCAAAGGGAGGTTTGAGCTGGATTGAAGAGTAAATGAAAGTATTATTTTGGTGGCACCTTTTTGGAGAGGGTGATAGGTTTGTAAAGCGTAAAAAGCCATCAGTGGAGACTCATTCGATAAATGATGGGGGATATGTGTGTGAAAGTAACAGTTCTTGTCCATAACATTAGTGTTCTCAAGATCATTTTCAAACAATGCAATTATACATGAGTGATAAGTACGTGTATCATAAAATGAGCGATTTAGTGCACAAAATGAAAGTAGCGTATCAATACATCTCTCAAAGTTGTGTTTCGACACAATAACAAAATATGTTTGCGCCTTGTTGATAGCAAGTGCATGGGTTTGAGAATCATATATTGCTAGTGGGTGCTTCTCAGCATCAGTCGTAGAAGATAGGTGTGAAGGAAAAGGTGTGGGGATAGAGTGAACGCGATACAAGTCATACACGTCATCAACAACGATGAGGGGAATACGAACTAAGATAACTAGATCGGTATGCGTCAGGATCACAACCATTGTGAGAGATTTGAAGTAAGAGAAAAGGTTCTGTGGAGGAATATCTGGTGGTCGAATAGTAGGGGGAAGTAAAACGGAGAGTTGGTCAAAGATGGACTGCAAATCGGAGGGTGTGAGAAGTGAGGGTGGTAATCTGTGGATCTTTAACATTTCTATGCGTGACTCAAGGGAAGTCGAAGTATTCATGGCATGTGTAAGCAAATCAGTGGCCTTGTATAAAAAATTCAGCAAAACGGAAAAATAAGAAAGTATAAAAGAACTTTCTACTAGAACTGTTGGTATCGCCTACGCCTTCAGATTATTATTTGCTAACGAATAGCCGAACAAAACGGTACCCAAATTTTTCAAATTCGTCCTTGACATAATCACTTTTCCTAGTTCTAAGAAAATTGTGCCTAAAAATGCATTGTGGAACGAGGAGGGGAAAGGATAGATGAAATGCTAATTCGTTTCGCATTGATTTTAAACTAAAAGCCAATACCAATACAGGGGCAAGCCTTGCCTTAGGGGTTTCCCCAAAATACGAGGAAAAAGTTAGAACATGCAGACAACTCGTGTCACAAAAACAACCTTAGCTCTTATTTCAAAGGACGTAATTATCACGTAAATAGAGAAGACAGCACATGGAAAAGAATTGAACGTGTAGTAGACTAAAAATAAAAACACTAACATAGAAAAAAAAACTGTTTACTTCTGAACCAAGCCACCTAGTCCCATATAAATTGTATATTCGTTTACCTTAAGACTTGCTGACAAAGAATATGGTAATAGTTACGCAAATAGTCCATTAATTAACTAATTATAGCCATAATACTATAGTGGACCCGACCAGACTGTCAAGTAAAGATCATGCCTGCTTATAATTTTTTATGGCATGTTTTGAAAAAACGACTTTGGGTAAATGAGGTTAAAAGGTACGGGATATTTGATTGGGTGGATTTTAAAGGAAGGCGAAGTATGATTGGTTGACCTAAAACTAAAAATATATTTGCCTTGGAAACATATTGGGAGTTGTTATTTGAAACGATAGATTCAAAAATAAATGTAAACATGGTCCCATTGGACAAAGCAGTAGATACTGGTACGAAACGGGGACTGTTCACTGCCATTTCAAGTAAATTTTGTGCAAAGCAAGATCGATGAGAGCAGGCGGAGAATTTTCTAACATAGGAAAAGCCTGGACATAGGGCAGATCGAAAATGTGCCATATTCTATTGCCTAGTCATCGTTTAACTTGTGTTATTTCCTTGCATCTGTGAGGGTTTTGGTTGCTGTCAATAACTGGTGCCAGACTAAAGTGGGCCGATATATTCATGCCACAGTCTTGCTTTTTTCGGAGACAATTGTAAACCACCATCATTCTTGAAGAAGTGGGAGCTGAAGGTTGTCGTTCAGCGAAGTGCAGGAAGAGTCCTACATCATATTACAAAGATATGTGCATGTTTCGGCACCTGATCGCTCAACTAACATTATATTAGAAAAGAGACTGGGAATAGTGATATAAACATTCCATCAGTGTCCATAAAAACTTACAAACAACATGCAGAGATGATGATAATAAACAATCAACCAGTGTATACTAGAAGTCACCTCAGTTTAACAATACAACTACACCCTTATATAATAATATGTGTATTATGGTCAGAAGACCCATTGTGTAAATTGATTGATGTAATTAATTTCTATGATTTCACTTTGATTGTCAGTGCTGATTCCAAATAAATCAGATTCAGGACAATAAATTGAAAACATTAACTTTACCAAACTTTCAACCACTGACTTACTAAAGATAGTCTTTTAAAGTGTAGTTCGTATGTGATTGTCGTGGTACTGTTCTGTTGTATTAGATAATAAAATAATTTGTGTAATTTTTTATATGTTTAGTTGGTTAATGCAACCTTACACTAACATTTCATAACCCTAGACACCAAACGTAGTCATCTTACATTCTATCTAGAATAAGTCTGAATGAGATCATAGCGGTGGTAGTAGAAATATGCCCTGGAAATTTACTCTGATATTTATTATATTCAGGGACCTTCACAGCTGACCTCATTCAGTACACTAAGATTTCTTAACAACAAACTGTATTAACATCAAACCCACCACTTATATTGGGGTCTCGCTCCTGGGGATTGAACTTTTCATAACACCAGCTATATTGGGTAGTTTGCTTCTGGGATTTTAAATTCTTAAAATATTATCAATTATATTAGGAATCTCAGATAGTATAAAACTAAAAGCATTCCTTTTTGGAGAATTTAAATAGTGGTTGAGCTATCAGTGTCTGTGGTTGTTCTTAGATATAAATAGAAATTGTTAGTTATAATTAGAAATTTGTCTAGTTAGACGTTTTAAAGGTTTGCCTAGTACAAAATGGCTGACCTGGCAAAGTTTCGATCTGCTGCTGTGGAGGCTGCTAAAGAACTGGGAATGGAGGGGCAAATTATGATTGCTTATGTCACAACTGAATGTGACAAATTTATTGAGCGTGAAGAAAGAAAGTTTGAAGCAGAAAGAAAGTTAGAGTCTGAAAAAGAAATTAAGAGGCTGCAGATTGAGGCTGAAGCAAAAAAGTTAGAGGCAGATAAAGAACTTAAGAAGCTGCAGATTGAGGCTGACAAGGAGGCTAGGGCATTGGAGGCAGAAGAAAAAAAGGCAGAGAGGGAAGCAGAAAAGGAGGAGAAGAGATTACAAAGGGAACATGAGTTACGACTAAGGGAGTTTGAGTTTCAAAGCCATGCTCCTGAAAATGGTGCCAGTCCCTTTACCTCAGATGCCACTGTTAGTCAAGGAGCCTCAACCTCAGCTATGAGTTTTCATTTAGACCATTTTGTTGAGAAAGACGATGACATAGAAAGTTACCTAAATAGATATGAACTTTTGGCTACCACGTACGGTTTAGAGAGAGAAAGGTGGAGCCTAAAGTTATCACAAGGGCTTCGTGGTACAGCTTATGAAGTTTTTTGCCACGATGAGAAGGGATTATCTCGCACAGTGAATCTCCCTACAGTTCCAGTGTGGTTCTGTTAAGAAAACCCACTGGAGAACACAGGCTGTGTATAGATTACAGGAAACTGAATGCTGTCACAGAAGGTCAGGTGGATCCATTACCTGATACAAATCAGTTGTTTGCCAGGCTGAATAGAGCTAAATATTTCTCTAAAGTGGATCTGAGCAAAGGCTACTATCAGATTCCAGTAAGGCCGGAGGTAAAACCTTATTTAGCCTTTAGCACCTCGGAAATCAGGGAAACATGACCCCTGACCCCAAGAACATGGAAAAGTTAAAAAAAAGCACCAAGACCACAAACAAAAAAAGATGTGCGATCTTTTGTCTCATTATGTGGTTTTTACCAAAAGTATATTTAAAACTTTAACTCCATATGTGCTCCATTGACTGATTTAACGCGCAAAGGAAATCCTGATATAATTATTTGGACGGCGCAATGTGAATTAGCATACCAAGAATTGAAAGACAAGCTCACAAGCAGGCCTATTTTGAAATTACCTGACATAAGTCAAGAATTCATTCTGAGAACGGATGCGAGTAATATCGGTTTGGGTGCAACTCTATTACAACGGTCAAATTCACTTGATGGGGAATTAACCCCAGTAGCTTATGCTTGCCGTAAGTTGAATACAGCAGAACAAAAATATTCAACAAGTGAAAAAGAATGTCTGGCAGTTATCTGGGGTATAAAAAAGTTACAGATTTATCTCTATGGACAATCATTTAGAATCCAGACAGATCATAAACCACTCGTGTGTCTGTCACAAGGCATGAAAATGCTAGATTATTACGCTGGTCTTTGCTCTTACAGCCATTCCAGGTTATCATAGAGTACATTCCCGGAAAAACTAATGTGGGAGCTGATTTTTTAAGCAGACATCCCTACGACGAACATCAGAGTAGTCATCAGGCATAGATAGTAAATTCATCTATGTGTATTTGGAAATAGGAACTGACATATGATCATCTGTTCTAAAGGGGGGACATGTGTAGTGAATTTCTGAATACAATATCTAAATTAATATATAACAATATAGGGCATAACGGCAAAATAAGAAAGTATAAAAGAATTTTCTACTAGAACTGTTGGTATTGCCTACGCCTTCAGATTATTATTTGCTAACGAATAGCCGAACAAAACGGTACCCAAATTTTTCAAATTCGTCCTTGACATAATCACTTTTCCTAGTTCTAAGAAAATTGTGCCTAAAAATGCATTGTGGAACGAGGAGGGGAAAGGATAGATGAAATGCTAATTCGTTTCGCATTGATTTTAAACTAAAAGCCAATACCATTACAGGGGCAAGCCTTGCCTTAGGGGTTTCCCCAAAATACGAGGAAAAAGTTAGAACATGCAGACAACTCGTGTCACAAAAACAACCTTAGCTCTTATTTCAAAGGACGTAATTATCACGTAAATAGAGAAGACAGCACATGGAAAAGAATTGAACGTGTAGTAGACTAAAAATAAAAACACTAACATAGAAAAAAAACTGTGTACTTCTGAACCAAGCCAACTAGTCCTATATAAATTATATATTCGTGTACCTTAGGACTTGCTGACAAAGAATATGGTAATAGTTACGCAAATAGTCCATTAATTAACTAATTATAGCCATAATACTATAGTGGACCCGACCAGACTGTCAAGTAAAGATCATGCCTGCTTATAATTTTTTATGGCATGTTTTGAAAAAACGACTTTGGGTAAATGAGGTTAAAAGGTACGGGATATTTGATTGGGTGGATTTTAAAGGAAGGCGAAGTATGATTGGTTGACCTAAAACTAAAAATATATTTGCCTTGGAAACATATTGGGAGTTGTTATTTGAAACGATAGATTCAAAAATAAATGTAAACATGGTCCCATTGGACAAAGCAGTAGATACTGGTACGAAACGGGGACTGTTCACTGCCATTTCAAGTAAATTTTGTGCAAAGCAAGATCGATGAGAGCAGGCGGAGAATTTTCTAACATAGGAAAAGCCTGGACATAGGGCAGATCGAAAATGTGCCATATTCTATTGCCTAGTCATCGTTTAACTTGTGTTATTTCCTTGCATCTGTGAGGGTTTTGGTTGCTGTCAATAACTGGTGCCACACTACAGTGGGCCGATATATTCATGCCACAGTCTTGCTTTTTTCGGAGACAATTGTAAACCACCATCATTCTTGAAGAAGTGGGAGCTGAAGGTTGTCGTTCAGCGAAGTGCAGGAAGAGTCCTACATCATATTACAAAGATAGGTGCATGTTTCGGCACCTGATCGCTCAACTAACATTATATTAGAAAAGAGACTGGGAATAGTGATATAAACATTCCATCAGTGTCCATAAAAACTTACAAACAACATGCAGAGATGATGATAATAAACAATCAACCAGTGTATACTAGAAGTCACCTCAGTTAAACAATACAACTACACCCTTATATAATAATATGTGTATTATGGTCAGAAGACCCATTGTGTAAATTGATTGATGTAATTAATTTCAATGATTTCACTTTGATTGTCAGTGCTGATTCCAAATAAATCAGATTCAGGACAATAAATTGAAAACATTAACTTTACCAAACTTTCAACCACTGACTTACTAAAGATAGTCTTTTAAAGTGTAGTTCGTATGTGATTGTCGTGGTACTGTTGTGTTGTATTAGATAATAAAATAATTTGTGTAATTGTTTATATGTTTAGTTGGTTAATGCAACCTTACACTAACATTTCATAACCCTAGACACCAAACGTAGTCATCTTACATTCTATCTAGAATAAGTCTGAATGAGATCATAGTGGTGGTAGTAGAAAGGTGCCCTGGAAATTTACTCTAATATTTATTATATTCAGGGACCTTCACAGCTGACCTCATTTAGTACACTAAGATTTCTTAACAACAAACTGTATTAACATCAAACCCACCACAAATAGTTAGGCTTTTTGCCAATGTTATATTTTGGCTTCTCCTGATTTGTAGCTAAGTCTTGTTTGGCATGTTGTAAGTCGCCATAATTAGATTCAGTAGCAGTACCAAAAAGGTACTCTAGCGCATCTCCTATAACAAGAAGTATGGGTCACCTAGTGCGATTGGCTTGTCCAATTTTCTGAAATCGTATCATGAGATCTGTAAGCATTATCCTAAGCATGTGCACTTCAAATTTAGTAGCTGTGAATAAATCAATATAATTGATATTTTGAGAGGACCTGAAATCACTCATAAGTCTAATGATTTAATGTTCTAAATCCTGCAAAGTATGTGTAAGTTCATTCAGTTCACTTATAATTGATTTTTTTTTCTAACCAGCGGCACTCGAGCTTTCCAGCTCTTTTGGCCCGATGACATGTCATTGCGAGGCTGCGGGGTCAGTGGACTTTCCTTCCAACCCGGTCAGGAGCTTCGCTCCTTCCCATCCACACGGGATTTATGTGCAGGAGCCGTTCAGGTTATTCAGTCAAATTTCCGGTCGTAAACATTCCTTCAAACGCTGACGCCCGGGTTTGAACCATGAAAACCTGATCGCCAGTACAACGCCGTAGCCATTGCACCAGCGCGGCTCCCAATAATTGATTAAATAAAGAAAAAAATTGTCAGTACCCATGAGGACTAAGAATCACTGATTTTTTTAAAAGTTCAAAAACTGTTGCGTCATGCCAGAGCATTCTGTTATCGGTTATAGGTTGTACTGGTGTAATACTGACATCTATCGCGGCTAATACTACCATGGGCAGTAGTATGGTGATGAAAAGGAGGGCTGACATTTTCGTGTAAAAAAAAAGAAACCATTTGGCCTAAAAATAAAGGTGGTGTAACCATTCGGCCTAAAAATAAAGCTGGTGAGAACTAGTGATGTGGTGGTAGAACTAGTACTGAATCTGCGCTCTAAAGGAGTTTGGCGAGTTCTAACAGTGCTATCTCACGTTTGGATAGGCGACAGTCGTACGTTGTCGTTGGCGTTGAAAGCGTTGTGTTTATCGTCGCTCGACATGAAGTTGGTAACGATGGTGTGGGAGTAAGTGTTGAAGAGTCGATTTGCTTCTCTGTGCAGGTCGACGTTTGCAGAGGATTTTGTTTCTGACATGCTCTTGTGATGGTCGTATATATTTCACAATGAGTATGGAGTCGTCAGAGGAAGGCACGTACGGACGTTTGGCGGCTTACCGAATGTCAGTGAAGGGTTCATCTGCCATGTTGTCCTGATTATCGGGTGGGCTGAGTGTGTATATGTCGGATTCTACTGTTTGTGACGTACGTCTAGTTCGATAAGTGAATTTTCCCTGATTTGATGGATGATTAAAGGGACTTTTAGCTTTTCATAACATTAGAACCCCTGAACATTTGTTGTAACTTTGTTGTTTCGCCAGAGCGAACCGATTCCACCGGGGCTCATTAAGTATGCGGCATGAGATATAAAGACACTGAGACGATCCCCAGAACAGAGAAGCTAGTTCTCGCAGAAATTTCTCATCTCCGTGCGAACACTGAACCGCTCGCAAGATGGACCAGAGCGGTCAGAAGAAAGCGGAGGCAGCGAACAGAGCAACGTCTCGCAGGAAGATGACACGGCAGTGCGAACCAGAGTAGACGAAGAAAGCTTCTTGCAGACCTCGCACTTCTGTGGCAACCGGCAGACTTGGCTAAAGACTGAGAAACAGGAGAGACGAAGATCGGAAGCCAGGGGGCGATCGCGGTTAACACGACGGCTAGAAACCTCGACTTTTCGTGGGTTCTAAAGAGGCGCTAGAATCTAACAGGTCCCACTCATCTTGAATTCCATTTAGATATATACAGATCCTGAAGAATGCAACTTTATCACTCGTTTCGCCAGAACTTGACAGAAGCACTAGCATAGTGAAATCCTGTTTGATTCACTCTGGATACTCAACTTATTTGCAGTGAATACTATTCTGTGCTAAACCGTATAATATATCTGTTTTAAAGTGATCAGAGGTCTAGTTCATTCATTCATTTTATTTCACTGGATTTTGTGATTAACTTAAAGCTATTAAATTAAACTTATCTCAAATAGTTCCAGTGAAATAGGTAATGAAATATCTATTATATTATTTCCCCAAATGATAGATACTTAAATGCTTAAAGTAACATTTAAAGACGCGAGGGAATTTATAACTAAATTTAACTGAGTTTAGTTCTAGTTTTTACGTATGTTTTAACTATTAAATTCGCGTGGAGTTCTTCCTGAATTTTATAAAAATTATAGACGCGAGTGTATAAATAGTTAACTGTAAATTTATCGCGCTTGTGGAGGGTTTTGATATTAAGAAGAATGGTGTGCATATAGTTGTACTTGAGTGAGATCAACTGTGAAGGTCTCTGAGGTAAACAATGGACAACTGTGTTACAGAGTACCTTTCTTGTTACCACCCTACGATCTCACTCTAAGTTATATTCTTTCTTGACAAGCGTGACTGAAAGCTACATAAAAAGTCTAGGGTATTGTAAGAGTGTTGTTAAAGAATCCCAATACAGAAACATATACAAACAAATACTAATTACTATGATAAACTCAACTAACTCCAGCTGTTAAATTTTATATTTAAAATTTCTTTTGTTAAACTTTATTGGTCCTGAGCCTAAAGTTGTTTTGGTCAGGACTACAGTTCAATGAGAATCAATTTAGATGGGTAGATATATTTACAAATATATATAAATATATTTACATTCAACAGACAATATGTCCATAGTACTTTGTTACAAATTTTCAAGTTGATGTTAAATACTCTATTTACTACTGCTACTAGAAGGCAGGTTGGGGATTATCATCATCCGAATGTTCTTTTGTTTCACTAGGATTGTTTATGTTAGTCTTTTGGAGGAACGTTTTTGTCTATACAGGAGATTTTTCTTTAGTCGTGATAAGTTGTCCCAGGCCAGAGATTGCACTTATCAGGTTCCTGGAATCACAGCAGTTGCAGTTGGTTTGGCCAAACACTTCAGTCTCCTCTGGTCTTGAACTTCTTTAATACAAGTAGGGGCCAGAGACTCTTAGAAATCGTGCTGAATTTCTCTATCATCGAGTACCAGCACCAGACAAGTGCCAACAGGAACCCCTGTCGATGCAAGTTATGGTTCTGTCTTAATATCAAACTAATTCCTCCTAATTTACATGTAAACATACATTCAATACAAAAGAACATGGTCAGCTCTCTCTGACAACCCTGCTTCTCCACTTTAGTTTGATGGAACAATTTGTACCAGTTTTCTTTTCTCTTCCCTAATGGATGCTACGCCTCTGTCATTCCTGCCGTAATGTTTTCCATGCAATAAGATAGGTGTAATGTTCCTGTATGACCATCATATATATAGTCCTGTAGTTTTAAACATTCTTAGCTAGTCCCTTATATGATGGATCAACATCTAGGCCATGCCTAAGTCTGCCATGGAACCATTTAATTACAATCTTTTACATGGCCTTTTCTTTTTTCACACAACCCTTTTTAATTAAAAAGTCAATAAAATCAATCTTACCACATATCAAGGAAATATAAACAAGTAACGATGAATTAGGCAATAGAATATGGCACACTTTCATCACTGCCTCTGTTCAGACTGCTTTCTGTTGTTAGTTAGTTTAAAACAAAGCACAAGTCTGCTCATCGCTGCTTGTTCCTCAGAATATTTCGAAAAAATGGCAGCGAGCAGCCTACTATTTCGTTAAAGTAAAAGGCTTTGGCCAATGAGACCAAGCATCTCTTTTCTTGAATGAAACTTTATTTTAATAAAAATATCTCAAACCACTATGTGTTACTATTACCAACATATTCTTCATTTAGTCTTATTTTCTGGAGATCAAAATATATCCCAGCTTGGTGTTTTGACAGAAAATCTCTTCCTATGATAAAATTTCTATTCATGCCTCGAGTGATAACGAATGCATGTTTAATTGTCTGGCTGCCAATCTTAAATGTGACATTGGCGGTGCCTAAGGATTTCATTTCCTCCCCTGTTACTGAGGCCATATTTGTTCTGGAATGCTGGAAATGTGCGTATTTCTTTATTTGCTTATAAAGTTGTTCCCTTATGAGGCTTACAGATGCTCCCGGATCTATGAGTGCTCTGTAATTCCTGTTCTCAATAGTGATCAGACAGGAACTCGGGTCGGGATGTACGGTGACTTCATTTTGAGTGATATTAGTGTGAACTAATTGTGGTTTCTCTGTTATTGAGTGGATTTCATTCATTTGTCTTCGCTTTTCATTTAGTACATGGGACCTTTGGATGGAGCTTTTGTTGTTGCTACCTGTGCTTCGGACACGGCTAGAGATCCCTCCTAACGCGTGCCAAGTCCGTTTCCCTCCATTATACAACCTCTGGAGAAACTGTGCTTGGCACTTTGTTGTCCATAAATGTAATTTCCCTGTGGATAGTGTTGTTGACTTTGGTAGCGTCGCGGTGTGCAAATTGATGTGCCTTGAACTTTATCTTGGATAATAATTTCAATGGGTTCTTTGCCTGAGTATTTCCGTTGTGGCTGTAATAAATTGTCAAGCGGAAATATCGGTTCTCTGCCGTACAGCACACAAAATGGGGAAAGTCCGGTTGTATCATTAGTATTAACCCATATCGCTTCAAGTGCTTGATTGAGGTATACATCCCAGTACTGTGTGTTATCATGTATGTACTTCGCTAGGACGTCATGCATGGTCGAATGCATGCGCTCGTTTCGGCCATTGCAATTTGGTCTGTAGAAGCTGGTAGCGGTGTGTTTTATGTGGAATTTCTATAACATGGCCTTTAAAGGCCCGACGAATTGTTTTCCATTGTCGAAAATTATTCTTTGTGGGCATCCGTGCCTTGAAATGAACTCTTGTAGGAAAATTTCAGTAACTGTGGAAGATGTTATATCTTTAAGTGGGAACGATTCCGGCCAAACGGAATACTGATCTACCAGATGAAGAATGTATCGGTTGCCTGAATGGTCCTGAGATATCGATGGAGATTGTTTCCATGGGAAAGTGATTTGGTGACATCTCTTGTAGTGGTGCTTTGTCGGGTCCCATGTTCCTTTCTTTACAAATTTTGCAGGTTGCTACATATTCCACTATATCTCTGTACATAGAGGACCAAAAATGTCTCTTCTTAATAATATCTGTAGTTTTATCGCGGCCCATATGTCCGTTCTCATCATGAAACTGGGACAAAATGTTTGTAAACACCCTTCTTGTTTTTCATCTATGCGATATCAGTACCTCATCAAATGGCAGGATAGTAAATTCTTTCACTTTGTTGGGATGATATTTCACTTGTTTAATTATCTTGATTATTTCAGCATCTTTACGTTGCTCTGAGTGGAAGTCGAAACCTTCTGCATTCTCTAGATTTGAGTCGTGTGTGTCTGTCATACGGTTTTCAGAACTGTCATGCTGCTGGTTGAAGTTAATTATGTTTATTTCCTTCATGTTTTAATCTATTTCAGTGGAAGTTTCAGGACCCTTGTTAGGAGTGGTTTTCTGTAGTGCGTCCTCTGGATACGGAGTTCTTGAGAGTAGGCCTGCACAGGTGTTAGACTTTCCTGCAATATATTCTATCGTCGTGTCGTATGACTGCAAATTCACAGACCATACTTGAAGCTTCTTTGGTTGCACCTGTGTTTTTGTGAACCAATTTAGCAACGGCTGATGATCCGTTCTGATAATCAACTTTATTCCTCGCACATAAAAGTCTAACTTTTGTATGGATCAATGAATTGCAAAGGCTTCACGTTCAGTGGTTGTCCAAAGTTTCTGGGTTTTGCTTAGTGCGTGGGATATAAATGCTATAGGTCTTTCATTTGGGATGTTAGGAAGGATTGGTTGCTCGTTATCTGTGGTGGGTTGTACCAGACAAGCTCCAATAGCTGTGTCAGATGCGTCTGTGTATAAAATCATGGGGCGGGAGATGTCCGGGTGGGCTAGTAATGGTATGGTTGTGAGTGCTGACGTCAGGTATTCAAAGGATCTTTGACAGTCATCTGACCATTTAAAACGAACATATTTCTTCGTTAAGGCGATCAGGGGCTCAGCTATTTTGGAAAAATTAATGATACTTCGTCTGTACTATCCACAACTGCCAAATAAACCTCTTATTTGTCGTACGGTTCTGGGACTGGGGATCTTTCGGATAGCTTTTACTTTGTCCTCATTGCGCGCTTTTACCATCCTTCTGGTTGGTCAGTCTAATATTTCTTTATTTATTTTATTGGGTCTTATATGCCTGCGCGCAACTCCCGCCAAAAAAATTTTAGTCCATAACCAAGTTTCGTTTTCAATTTGATACTAGCGTATCTCCATTCTATTTCAATAAAACCTCTGCTCGAATGATGATATGGTTGGTCAGTGACTTGGTTTGCTATATTTATGTTGCTGCTAATTTAGGCAATCTTTTTTCATCAGTGACACGTAATCTGGCCGTCCCTCGTCTACACCGCACAAGCCGCGTATAACTTTTTTTGTGTGTTAGTCATTAAAACAAATACTGAGATTGGTTTTAAAGATATAAGTCCTTGTTTACATTACTATTAAGAACGCTGTGCACTTTCAGATAAAACAGACTTCTTGCAATATACGCTATCATATACGCATAAACAGGGCTCTTATCGCCGACTTGGGAAAGGCGACAAAATGTATTTAAAAAGTATAAAAACAGAATTCGCTATCAAAGTAAATGGAACAGTTTTAAAACAGGTCAATAAATTCAAATTCCTGGGCACAATAATAACAATGGATGGAAGAAGTGAAGAGCAGAATAGCTCAGGCAAAAGTAGCAATCTATAAAATAAAGAGTATTTTATGCAACAATTCTATGTCATTGAAAGCAATGAATAGAGTTCTTCAGAGTTATATAGAACAAATTCTGATATATGGGAGTGAGTCAAGGACAATTAATAAACAAGTAGGAACGGCATGAGAGGCCACAGAGATGTGGTTTTAAGGATAATGTTAAAAAATACCATGGACAGCCAAAAAGAGTAAGAGGATGTCCTGAAAGATTCCAATGCACAAGTTAGAAACAGGCAATCCACTTTTTTGGGGGCATGTTATGAGAAGTGGAAAGCTAGAATATATCGTAACAACAGGTAAGATAGAAGGGAACAGAGATAGGGGAAGACAAAGAGAGCAAATACTGGACAGTTTGACATCGTGGCATGGAAAGAAGTCAACAGCAGAATTGATAAATTGTACTGGAGATAGGAAGTTGTGGAGAGACATTATCTCCTACGCCACTTGGCAAGGTACTTGAAGAAGAAGAAAAACATTAACACTTTAAAAGAAAGAGAGAAATGAAACAATTCTTCCACATAATAAATTATTTGCTTATTATGAAATTTACAGTTTTCCAGCATGAATATATTATTCACTTAAAAAAATAAAAATAAAAACAGAGCAATGGGCTCCCATCTGAAATTCACGATGAACAAAGAAGAAAATTATCTGCAATAAGATTTTAAAAACATAAATGTATTATGTTTTTATAAAACGCTACAATGAACACCACATGCGGACATTACAGTATGACACAACTCAACAGAGTGAAGCTAAGTCTTAAGATAATACTACACCACGCATGGTAGTGAGAGAGGGCATCACTGCGAGAAATTGCACCATCTTGAAAAATCCCCAGGCCAAAAGGCCGACTCTGCGTACAAATACACCCATAACATTGATCGTCTACATCAGTGGTAGGTAACCCAGTAGATGTGGGGATGTACTTTCGAAACACTAATATCTCTAAAGATCCACCATCATAAAATAATTTCAGTTTTCAGAGTAACTGGTATTTGGAATAAATAGTCTATATGTAACTTTTATCTCTGCGGCACGATCTGCTTTTTGCAGCCTCACCAACTGTGAGGCAGAACTTAAAAACTAAATTTTTTTCAGAATTTTAACTTCACTTATAGGAAAATTTGGCTTTCTATCTTACACAGTTAACGAATAAAGTGATTTATAGTCAGCTAGCTTGTGGGTTTTCACTGGGAAGGTTGTGACAGTAGGGCTTGGCGCAAATTTCCCTACCTTATTAATTCTCTCCTCCCCCGGTCCTGGTCACCTAGAGAGCTACGAGATGATGTCTTGTGATCTACCGGTGGGGTTACCGATCTCTGGTCTAAATAGAAGACCTACATCGGTGTTTCTTAACCTTTTAGAGGTCTCGCACCCCTTCACAGCACTTCAAGAAGCCTCGCTCCTACTTTAAGCATCTTAAGAAACCTTGCTCCCCTTAAGGCGTCTTAACTCTTTGACTCCGGAACAACAATCAGATCGTTGGTCAGATTGTTTTTAGTCTATCTCGAATTAAAATTACGGCACAGGGTGCAAAAGAATTGCGGAGTCAAAGATTTAAGAAGCCTCCCGCCCCTTAAAGCATCTTAAGAAGCCTCGCACCCCTTAAAGCATCTTAAGAAGGTGAAAGTGAGTCGCACCCCCAGGTTAAGAATCACTGACCTACATGATCAACATCATCACCATGGTCACATTTCAACTCCTGCACTAGTTTAGGATTTCAACGACTTTATACCAAGAGCTTTCTTTTGTTTCAACAATTAGAATTTTGCCGAGGCGCGCTCAGTTAAACCTAGATACACGAAACGTCAGTTATATTAAGCCGTGTGTCCAAATATAAATGACCTTGTGGTACTTATAGCCCTGTGCCACCCGCTCAAAATCTTTCAAAATCTTCTATATCCCTGTCCATTCTGTTCTTAGTTCTCGTTTGTTATTGTTTTTGTTTTGTTTTGTTTTTGTTTCGCTCTACCTCATTTACCAAGAGGATTCCAGAACAAGGGACTGCCTTTTAAAGGTATCAACGGGTTTTCTCAGTATGTGTCGTATTCATCGCCAGCATGTGACTGGTTCTTGTCATCAGTTCCATATTGGTGACTTTTTCACTTACTACTGTGCGTACCACGATCTGCTATAAAAAGACTGCGTGGCCTAAACACTGAATTAATCGTTGTATAGCTCGGGCGTTGGCGTAGCTGGCAAGTCCTTTTTAGGGCTTTATGCTAGTAGATAGATGTTGTTAGTCATTCTCAGGACTTAGTCTCTATCAACGCTGATCGGGTTTGCAGTCAACAGAGTTGACTTGTTTTTTGGATGGTAAATGTGCTTTGATATAACCAAATAGTTGGAAAGGACGCGCCTCGCCACAAGAAGGAAAAAACCGAACCAAACAAAATAACAAAATACTAAAGCGATACAGGCAGAGTTGGCGCAGCTGGCGAGTCCTTTTCTGGGCAAGTCCTTTTTAGGGTTTATACTTGCTAGCAGATGGACAACGCTAGCACACTTAGTATCCATCAACACTACTCGGGCTAGCATTCCATGTCAGGACTAGTCCTTTTCAGGGCTACTTCATGCTAGCTAATAGAAGATAATAGTCCTTTGCAGGACAGGATTGTTTACCTTTTCAATATTAACCATATTTCTTGTTTTTATCAACAATTAGCTTTAGTTAACAGAGTTCACTTGTCTAGTTCTTGTCTTCAGTTCCACGTTGGTAACCTTGTCATAACATTTTAATCCTTCTATTCTACGCAAGCACCCATTTACGAAAGTCTGTAGCGTTTTGGTTGTTGTTTTTGTTCTCCGTGTGTCAGAGCCATATAATAGTACTGACTTGACATTTGAGTTAAAGATTCTTATTTTTGTGTTGGATCCGATTTCTCGTTATCTCCATATATTTCCCAATGCAATAAAAGCTCCTCTTTCTTTTTGTACGAAATGCTTCATGCAATCCCATCAGCAGAGCTGTGGACAAATTAAAACTAAATATTATACCGAATAATGTCTCTTCAAAGAAGGGATAGTGTTCTGTCTTACATAGCTTACGCATAGAGTGCATTGATAAAGTTGATAATGTTGGATTTTTATTCCCGTTAATGATATCCACCAAAAGATAGATATAAGTGGATGGAAGCAGACATCATCATCATCATCAGTTGATAAGATCTCTATGGTGTTGTTTGCTCCACTGTAGTGTATGGAATGTCAACTTGACCTACGCAGTGGTGTGTAGACATGGATTGAGTGTACAATGTGCGAATGATGATAAGGGTTCGTGTTGTTGACAAATGTTCTTTTCTCACACTCATGTATGACTGGAAGTCATCGACACCAACGACTGTGTACCTTTTCTAAAGTTTAATTGGACGTACGCACTCGACAGCACAGATAGTGACAAATCACAGGTTGGCATAATACATCATAGTACAGTGGATAAATGGTCTTGCAATGTTTTGTTACATGGGCACTCATGTAGATTAATATTATAATGGACTGTCAGTAGCCAAGCCCTCAGCATCGCCCATACATATAAATCATCTGACTTCACTGACTGAGCACGTCAGCTTATAAACAATATTTCAGATGGCTTCTAAACCTAATCTCGTTTAGCGACGATTCTCCCACATAATGTTCAGCACATATTTTTTTCATATAATAATATTGAACCGCTAATAACGGGTTCTCATGTGTAGCAGTGATCTCTGGACTAAACAAGCGATAATACGGGCATCCCCTTTCTCTTCTTGAAAGTCGCTACATGTTTTGGTTCCAAGATGGCTTCACTCGTGAACTGTCACTCACGTTTGGATGCAGATAATGAATCTGTCCTAAAGTTAGTCATTCATAAAACATTGCATTGCTCTGTAGATTTGATCATGAACAATTGACTGCATTCTACAGAATATAGTGCTGCTAGGAATCGAAGTCGTTTTCATCGAGTCAAATATATTCTCTTAGACATTCAAATCGTAACTATCGAAAATGGTGGCTTCGATCGAGAGTTCATAAGAGTGTCTTTGATTACCTTGGTAGAGGAAATATGAAACTGCCATTCCTTGGCAATATGAATAAACACTGGGGTAAAGCATACACGATAGGTTTAGACGACTATCACTTTCCCCACAAATACTGAGATCACTTTTTTCCCGGCGACAGGCCGACATAGGAAACACGCAGTCCCTATCAGGACGAAGCCAAATCACCCCACACTCTAGCGACACATCCGCCGAATAGCCTTTGACCTCTCTAGAGACAACAGAACATATAGTTCGACTTAGATATGTAAAGATATACAGATATAAGACAGACTCGTCCTACTCAGACAAACAATACACATAAATTCAGACCATAGATATTCTGAAGCAAGAACAATCTATTATTACCCAAACAACGAATAAATCGCAGTAAAATGGATTTATCCGCGGAGTTTGATCGAAGAGATGGCACAACTTTCAAGGGAAGTAACTCAATAATGACTTTCCCTTAAGCACTAAAAAATTACCTATGTATAATATTGTAAGATATCAAAGACTGCACGTAACATGCATGTCAGTAAGCCAACCTGCGAGTTTTCTCTTGGAGTACGGGGAAAGTACATCGAAACATGAAGAACGTCGTGCTTTTAAGTACTGGTGAGAGATGGCTTGTCCGAAATTTAACTATGTTAACAACTGTTGTTGCCCCTCTTTCCTTAATAGATCTACCAATTTATGCATTGGTATCTGCCGGTAGATTAAGATTGGCAGGTTGACAAACCCTTCTCTGTTTTCACGGATTGCCTCCCCTTAGCTCTGCAGTAGTGGTTCACAGGTGGCCGAAACACAAGAGTATCTAAAATGGGTCGTCAAAGGTGTCTACCTTCGCACAAGATTACTCTTGGCAGAGTTGTAGATAGAAGAGTAATATCCCAAGGGAGATTCACAAGATATTTCGGAAGTCAAGAATAATGCTGCATTGGCAGGCCAATTGTTAACATATATCGGTCCGCCGCCTTTTGTGAAGAATTAAGCAATGGTTTTTAGCCCGTTCATGCCCCCAGCTGGTGTACATTCAGTGAAATTCTTTTATAAGGATTTGCTGTATATTTGTAAAAGTATGTCAAGATGTATATATAAAAGAGTCTTGCTCATACGTATGCTCTCATACCTATAATAACTGAATAAACAATGATTGTTTTGTTTTAAAAAAACAATTAAGAAATTTAATAATCAATTAATTTTAACAGGTTAAAATAGAGATGAAATGATGGTGAATTTTAGATGAAAGTTTTATCTTCATAGAGAATGGATAGAGGAATGCTAATGTTCTTTGCTGTTGCCTTTTTATAAGCACTTAGCTGGTATAAGAGAGTCCTGCAGCCGTGGTTTCGTCAATTCTTCTGTGATGCGGGCTCTTCTCCACACAACTTGTCCAATTTAGGCGGTTGGTGTTGATTCCCTGCTTTTAACTCACAACTAGCTTGAAGCTTCGTAACACAAACTGTCTGATAGCTTAGTTCCCCCAACAGTCTGATAGCTTCGTTCCACGAACTTTAGACAAAATATAAAGAACAAATGCCTCTGCTAAGTACACTTGTGGGCTGCAAATTAACAAGCGCATTATCTCGCTGTCCACACACCAATGTTAGCTTCTCTGAATAATTAAATTCTTGAATATACATAGTGTAACTCAGGATCACCAATTTTATTCATCTGGGTATTAAAATAGGAAAATTGTGTGCTTGGACAGCGTGAAAGCAATGATTTACCTGACTTACAATTAACAAGGTACATATATCTCAGAAAAGGATATTAAGCATTTTAGTCACATGTGATATAATCATCACTCATCACTGCTCCATTTGGAGTCTGGGGTTGCTGCTGCTTTCGCGTTTCTGCTCGAATTTAGCATAAAACAAACACCAGCGCTTGATGTAGTGATTTATGAACATACTATTTTCATATCTTGAGGTTGCCAGCCTCATATATAAGTACTTATGAAGGAAAACATATCAAATTCTCATTTGTAAAATAAATGTTTACACTTACCCATAAGTAACTTTTGGGAACACAATCTTCTGGCATAGTTAGAATGGACACTAGCAACTTGATGCTCTCAAATCACTTGGTCTGGGAAATAATAGTATTCCTCTAATGACAGGTGATCTGATTCTTTAGATCTCCAGTCTTTGTATTTGTCACACAGTGGCTTAATCAAGAGTCTGTCTGAGTAAAGAGACAAGACATTATATATATATATATATATATATATATATATATATATATATATATATATATATATATATATATATATATATATATATATATATATATATATATATATATATATATGCCTCTGGCTGTAGATCTAGCTCTGATGATGGCACCTTATTCTTCATACAACGACGATTTAACCCGCTACGGGTGTTGGCCTACTGCTTTATTGTGGCAGTATGTAAACAATACCAGCCAACGTAGGCTGTTCTGTATTGGAAAGTAGAAGCTAAGAGCTCCTATTTCTAGGCCACTCCACGCTGAGATATACGGTTCCTCACGTCATGAGAACTTCTAATGCCTCTAACGTAACTAGGGGGCCAGTTACTATGCGCGTACCCCAGTTCTCTTCAATTACGATGTTGTCTCTTGCCTCCCTCTCTGAGAAGGTAAAGTCCGATGCAGGCTTAGAGTTACCTACCCTCCGCCGTGAATCGCTGTAAGACAAAATGACAACATATTTACACCAATTCAGAAAAATACATAATTAGAAACACATTAACAACCAAGATTTACCTACACCCCGTTTCCCATACCATAATAAAACTTCCCTAAATACAAGCTCCCATCTCTAAGTATTATTTCTTCCCTCGGGTCAGACTTAATGCTCACTCCTTCTCCTCCCCTGCACTATTCTTATATTAAAGGCAGCCCATGGAAGGTTATCGAATAGAACAACATATTTAGCACACAAATGCATACCCTATATATCAGAATATTACACACTTTTCCCCCATTTTCCTTCTGAATTACATTAACAAATAGCACAATTTATTAACACACAAATGCCAACATCACATATCAGAATATTAAACACTCTTCACCCTTTCTCCTTCCGAATTACTTTAATTATACCCGTTTCTTAGGCACCCACAAAAACCCGCGTACATACACTCCTATTTATCATAATCAACTGTGGTTACTCTGAACTCGTTGTAAGACAGTGCTTTCGTCTAACCGAAGCCCCTATTCTCAACCCTTAATATCACAAACCCGCGCCACGAAATCATAGAACTCTCTAGCTAGACATATTAGAATTACAACAGAACTTACACTACACGAGTTCTAGCTTTGTAGAAGTCTGCAATGGATGGCAACTACTGACTAACAATAAAATTAAATCCCAGAAGAAAGCTTACTCTTACTTGCTAATTCTCTTAGCTAAAATCCTTACACCACTTATTAAGTTAATGAACATACCCAGACTTTCAGAATATCCACGAACCTGGCAGACTGAACTGACGCTGTTCACGGCAATAAAACTCTTGGATTTGGAAGCACTAACTACTAATTTGGCCCTGCATATATAGGGCCAATTTTCTGATGCAAGACCGACGTGGTGAGTCATAGCCTCTAGCATCGTCTCCCAAAACCCGCTTCCAACCCCACTTCTGACGTAATCTAATGACTGCTACATAAATAAAAAATTAAAACCAATCGTACGAGCTTCCCGTTAAATATCATAACATTATCTTAACTTGACCAATCCAGTAGCGACGAAGAGTTATTCCCCTGCTGGATCGCCCTGGGGGGGGGGGGGTATCAAAGAAAATAGACTCCACTCGAATCTCGCTGAAAAATGTTCGTAATATTACCTAACTATACTGACCACCTATCAACAAGAATGACTCACTAGCCGACGTTACAACAAGGGTAGGGGTTTTCTCCCATCTCCAACCGAGAAGGGTTGATGTTGGTGGTATGAGTCATCCTACCGCCATACAGAATAACCCAGAATTAAAACAAATACGAACTACGACGCATTAGAATTTAAAAAACAGAACCAAAATTAATAAATGGGACAAGAAATGGGGCGAGTTGAACATAAAAATTAACAGTAACACAGTATTTAAAAATGCGAGTTTACTTGTAAGTCTCAAAGTTGCCCAAATACTTCGATCTTGGTCCTTTAAGTTTCCAGTCGTTGCATTTAAATATGCGGGTTTACTTGTAATTTTTAAAGTTGCCCAAATACTTTGATCTTTTTCCTTTAAGTTTCCAGTCTTTGTATTTACAAAATGCCGGTTTACTATTTTAAGTTGTAAAGTTCCCCAATTAATTACTCTGATCTGTCACTTATACTTTTTAAATCCTTTGTTCGATCCTTCTCTTTCTGGCTCTGTCGAATTCCTAGCTTGACGTGGCGGTGCAGTTTGATCTGTGTCTCCGATTTCGCAAGATTATATTTCCAATGCTCAGTTAAAATCTACCATAACGATGAGAAAGGAAATGAAAAGAAAGAAAACAGAAGCGAAGTCCCCCAGGTTAAAGCAACTAAATAGCGAACAGGACAGTCAGCTAGACAAGGAAGTTAAACGACAAACCCAAACCAACAAAATGAATTTCCTAGGCGATCTTGCAAGACTGGCAGAAGAGGCAGCACTGAGAAATGAACAAAGCACAGTATACAAAGTAATTAAAATCATCAGCGGAAAACGAGGTGCAAACAATATTACATTAGTAAGAGACAAGCAAGGAAATCTCATCACGACAGCAGAGGGACAGGAAACAAGATGAGCAGAGCATTTCAGAGAAACTCTGAACAAGGAACCACCAGAGACACATTTGAATGTTCATGAGGCTGAAAACGATCTAGATGTGTGTAGTGAAATTGACAGAGATACAACGGTAAAATCCCTCCAAAGATAACATTTAAGGATAAAAACATAATGCGTAGGCTGCTGATGTACATGATCGCCTAGACCGCGGGTCATCATCCTCCATAATAATTGACTTGCTAGACAGGAGGGGAACGGCGGATCAAAAAAAAAAAAAAAAAAAAATATGACTGGAAAGGCTAAGGAGACGCAATTGGGGGGGAAACGGAGAAAAGTCACGTTCCCAAGTTGACATAAAAGTAAGCAACTCGACAGAAGGGACCTTAGATATAATACGCCACAGTCATTTATTGGACGCTTTTGCGATACCAAGCTTTTGATTTGAATGGAGCGGTAAAACGCAGATTTTAGGAATATTACAAAAATTAAAAAGTAATTTTTTCTTAATATTAATGTTAGGAATATAAAAATTAGCTGGCCGGATGGCCTATTCTGAGCAGTGAACTAAGATGGTCTTAATTTTACAAACGGATAGATAATATTGAAGATAATGACAAAAGACAGTGTAGTTCACATCATCGACAGACTGTGTTGAATAAAAAAAAGTGTCGCAATTTGCACACAAAAACACGACCTTGGACGCAGGTGTTCAAATTTACTTAGTATGGAGGAGAGGGTTTTTGAGCGGTAGCTGTGTCTAAATATAACTTTTAACGACAAAATTTTGGAGGGGAGAGAGAGGTTGGTTCAAAAATCAAGCACATTTTTTTTAGAAAAACAAGTAGAGACGGACAGACTAACAGATAAACATCCATACTTGACTGAAGCATGACTGAAATGACTTTAGTGTAGAAATTTTGAAATTCAAATAACCTAGGCAGTGATTGGCCACAGACAATCATATCATTAGCGCTCAGTCGCGAAAGTGGGGCCATTCTTCAATAGTTGTTCAGTGATAGACACAGATTTTAAAGTGTGGTGATTCCATATGAAAGCAAGTGAAATAAATTTAGGGACGCCATACTATAGCCAGCAGCTCAGCTGAGTTTTGCTAGCAATTCTGTGTTATTTATTCATAATCTGGTAAGATTGAAATTATTTCCTTATATATTTTGAATATTGTTTCATGTTTGAGTGATTTGATACTGCCATATCGAAATCTAGCCTTACAAACAAGTAGGGATTTGCTCTAGACCCCCCGCCCTAGTCAGGGTCTAGGGACCAACAATGTACATAAACTCCAGCAAGGATTATGCAAGACAGATCAAGTGTTGAGAATAATGATACATATTACCTATCCTCTTTTAGGGCCGAAAACTAATAAACATTTTTCAGGATCTATGGTCTGGGAGGATCTATCTGATGTAAAACCACCATGGTAAATGTGCTGTTTGGTCAGAGAGATCTGACCTGTCTGTATGATGTGGTTGTTGTGTCACTGTTGTGTCCAGACGTGGGTAGAGAATAGATTTTGACACATGGCCCATACTTTGATTGCAGAGCTGCGAGTTTCTGTCGTCAACAAAGCAGGGTCTATTCAGTTGGTGACTTTACTCGAGTGTATCTGTGCAGTATTTGTGACAGAGACCACCATTATTGCCCGCCAGCACGGAGAGGTGGGACCACCTGATTTCAGCACCAGAGCGACAACTACCAGATGAGTGAGCCTCTGGTCTGCTGGACTTTCACCAACGCCCTTTAGTTACTAAGAACCCCATAAAGATTCCCACCATTTTCTGGACACTGTGTAGTCAATATAGACAGGTGTGATGAGGCCACCCCAACAGCACAAACAGTACTATCCTCCCAAGTAGATGAATACTAGAACATTTTAATAAAACTAACTAGTATAGTACATATATATATGTACACTATTGCATTTATGATATACTATTCCATGCATTTCTTTTTCAAAATCTCTAAATCCTTTTAAGTTCTGGTCAACCTAAAAAATTGACACAGAACAAAATAAATGTAATATAATTTTATCAAAATTTTTACACACGTGAGTTAGTTCAGTGTATTTTAACAATTATTAATATTATTAGTCTTGTTACATATCTGTGGGTATATTTATAATCCATTACACCATACTACATAGCATAACCCTAGACACTTTACGTAGCCACATTCATTAAAAAAAATTAAGTGTGAGGTCGTAGTGGTAGCAAGAAAGGCCTTCTGACAATTCACCACTACATTTTATCTCAGGAGCCTTCACAGCTGGCCTCATACAATTTACATTTAGTAATAACACCATCATACAATACCATCAAACACCACTACAATATTGGGGTCTTGTCCAGGGATAATTAGCCCAACAGTAAGATTAGGATCTCCTGGTGGGAGAAATAAGAGTAGGGAAATAAATTGTAAAATTTCCCTTAAAATTAAAAGTGTCCCTGCAGATAAAAGTTGGTGAATCTTCACAGCCAGTAATAATTAATTAGTTAACTGGTTAGTTAGAATTAGTTAGACTATAGTCATAAGAAGTACTTAGTGTATTTACTGGTTAGAAATTTAGCTTGTATATTATTATATTGTCTAAAAAGTATGGCGGAGCTGGCAAAATTTAGATCAGCTGCTGTGCTCACCGCGAAGGAGATGGGAATGGATGGTCAAATTTTAATTCAATACGTAACGACTGAATGTGATAAATATATTGAACGGGAAGAAAGGAGGTTAGTTGAAGAGAAGAGGTTAGAGGCTGATAGAGAAATTAAGAGGCTGCAGATTGAGGCAGAAGAAAAAAGGTTGACTGCCGAAAGGGAGGCAGAAGAAAAACGACAGCAAAGGGAGGCAGAAGAAAAACGACAGCAAAGGGAGGCAGAAGATAGAAGGTTGCAGAGGGAGCACGAATTACGACTAAGGGAGCTGGAATTACAAGGCCCGGCCCCTGAAAATGGTGCCAGCCCTTTTGCCTCAGATGCTACGCCCAGTCTGGGAGCCTCAAACTCAGCTATGGGGTTTCATTTAGACCATTTTGTTGAGAAAGACGATGACATAGAGGGGTACCTAGGACGTTTTGAGTTATTAGCTACTACATATGGGTTAGAGAGAGAGAGGTGGAATTTAAAGCTATCACAGGGATTGAGGGGTACTTCTTATGAAGTATTTGCTAAAATGAACAGGGAAGACCAAGACAATTATGACATGTTAAAGCAGGCTTTGTTATTAAGGTACGAGAAGAATGGTGAATTTTATCGTAAGAAATTCAGAAATGCCAAACTGTTGTCTGGGGAGACATACCACCAATTCTCTGCTAGACTAGAAACCTATTTGGAGAAATGGACGGCTCTGGGGAAGACCCAAGATCTTAAAGAAATGATCATGATTGAGCAATTGAGAGAGTCCATGGCTCCAGACATGAGAAAATTTCTCATGGAACAAGGTGCAGAGAAGTTGGGGGAAATTTTAAATGTTGCTGAGAGGTATCAGGCAGCCCAGGCAGAGGTAAGTGGTGCTAAAAAGAAGCACATAGACAATTTTAAAGCTCCACAGCAATTTAATAAATTTGATACTAGAGAGCAGGGAAATAAAGGTAGGACAAACTTTGAGCGGCCAAGAAATGACTATCGCGACAGAAACTCACAGTTCAATGACCAAAAGTTCAATGAAAGAAAACCGTTGAACCAAGGAAAAAGATGGTGTAAATGGTGCAAGAAGGATAACCATAACACCGAATTTTGTAGAAGGAAACCTTCAAACATTGCTGCAATGAAGTCGGGGACGCAAAGATTAAAGGTTAATCCTAAGGGACAACAGGAACCTTATCACCCCCCAGTTTGTGAGGATGTTATTTGTAATGGGGTCACCATAAGGTGCCTTTATGATACAGGTTTGGATTATGATTCAGTTGTGAAGTCTAGCCTAGTGGACCCAAGTCAGTATACCACAGAAACAGTGGAAATACAAGGGGCGACTAAGGACATACCACTCATGACACTTCCCATCGCAAGGATAAAGGTGAAAACTCGCTATGTGGAAGGAGAAATCAGAGCAGCAGTGATAGATGAACCAATCTACCCTCTGATATTGGGGGGTAGATACGTCTTCTTGGGGAATCCCGAGAAACCTGTGATCATGGCGACAGTGCAGACCAGGTCACAGAAGAAGGAGGAAGAAGGTGAACCTATAAATGCTCATCCAGAGGAGATGAGGAAGGCGCAGGCTGAGGATAGGACACTCAAGCCCTGTTTTAAAAAATTGCCCAAATGCCACACACCTCCGAGCAAGGGGGAATATTTCATGAAGAACAAACTCTTATACAGGAAGGCCGGAACTGGAACAAATGGTCACAACCAGCTGGTTCTTCCCACTTCATATAGAGATAAAGTGATGGAACTCGGGCATGCGATTCCCTTCAGTGGTCACATGGGGATCAGCGCCACAGGACAGCGTATAGCTTGTCATTACTTCTGGCCAGGGATAACGGAGGATATAAAAAGATATGTCAAATCCTGCCCAGAATGTCAAAGGGTAGCTCCAAAGCACTGGACTGCTCCTGCAACTCTAGGGGAAATGCCCATAGTGGGAACACCTTTTGAGAGGGTTGCAGTGGATATTGTAGGACCTCTCACTCGGACCAAGAGGAGGAACAGTTTACATCCTTACTCTGGTGGACACTTGTTCTATGTGGGGAGAGGCGGTAGCCCTGCCATCAATTGATTCAAAACATGTAGCAGAGGCACTACTTACAATATTTACCCGATTAGGATTCCCGCATCAAATCTTGACGGATAATGGATCTCAGTTCAAGGGGAAACTAACGGAAGAAGTTTTTAAGCTATTTCAAGCCAGGCACTTTCATTGTAGTCCGTACCATCCACAAGGGAACGGCCAGGTAGAGAGGTTCAATGGGACTCTCATTTCTATCCTGAGAAAGCTGGCACACGAAAAACCGGATCTGTGGGATCAATTCCTGCCCGCCGCATTGTTTGCGTACCGGGAGGTACCACATAGTTCAACCGGGATGGCTCCCGCAACTCTGCTATTTGGGAGGCCAATAAAAGGTCCTTTAGAAGCTTTATTAAGGACCTGGACAGATGAGAAGGCGGAAGAGACTGTTACCTCATCGTATCAATATGTGAACGAACTGACCACTCGTTTGAAAGCTGGATGGAAACTGGCAAATGATAATTTGAAACAAGCCAGGAAGAAACATGCAGCATATTTTAATAGGAAGGCAAAGGACAGGGAACTGGCAGTCGGAGAGAAGGTGCTGCTTCTACTACCCGGAAGCCAGAATAAATTACAAATTGGTTGGCAAGGTCCATATACGGTTCTAGAGAAGGTGTCTAGAACAAACTATAAAATTGACAAAAAGGGGAAGGAAAAAGTTTATCATGTAAACCTGTTAAAGAAGTATCTGGACAGACCACTCCAGGAAAGCACCCCCTTATTGACCTTGGCTATTGCAACCCAGATGCAAAAAGAACCACTCACCTCACATGAATACCCATTACATCCTTGTGAAACAGCAGCACAGGTAAAAGTCAGTAAGCACCTGACTAAAAACCAGAGGGAGAGAGTTCAAAAGTTTCTGGAGGAACATACAGATGTATTAACAGATAAACCAGGCCATACAAATTTGCTACAGTATGACATGAAACTGGTAGACTCAAACCCAATCTGTATGAGAGCCTATTCTATTCCGTTCGCGAAGGAGAAGGCATTGAAGGAAGAAATAGAGTATTTGTTGAAGGAGGGGATTATTTCGCACAGTGAATCATCTTTTAGTTCTAGTGTCGTTTTGTTGAGAAAACCGTCTGGGGAACACAGACTGTGCATAGATTACAGGAAACTGAATGCTGTCACAGAAGGACAAGTGGATCCATTACCAGACACAAAACAGTTATTTGCCAGACTGAACAAGGCAAAATACTTTTCAAAGGTGGATCTTAGTAAAGGCTATTACCAGATCCCAGTGAAGCCTGAAGTGAGACCTTATTTGGCTTTTAGCACTTCGGATGGACATTATGAATTCAATATGCTACCATTCGGACTGAAAAATGCTCCGAGTGTGTTTTCAAGGATGATGCGCAAATTGTTGGATCCCCTGAATAACCCATGTATCACAAATTTCATGGATGATATTCTCGTCGCCACCGAGACATTTGAAGAACACATTGAAGCTCTGGAGATGTTGTTTGATAGACTTCGGGAGGCGAACTTAACTGCTAGGCCAACAAAATGTTGTATTGGATGCAAAGAGTTGGAATTCTTGGGACACACTGTATATCAGGGTAATATGACCCCTGATCCTAAGAACTTGGAAAAACTGCAGAGAGCACCTAGGCCGCAAACAAAAAAGGACGTGCGATCATTCGTGTCGTTATGCGGATTTTATCAGAAATACATCAAGAATTTTAACGCTATTTGTGCTCCTCTGACTGATTGACTCGCAAGGGACTTCCAGATAAAATTATTTGGACTGCACAATGTGAACTAGCGTTCCAAGAGTTAAAGGAAAAACTCACTAGCAAGCCTATTCTCAAACTGCCTGATTTGACACAGGACTTTGTCTTAAGAACCGATGCAAGTAATGTAGGACTCGGAGGGGCTTTGTTGCAAAGATCATCTTCACCTGATGGGGAACTGAAACCAGTCGCTTATGCAAGCCGCAAATTGAATAAGGCGGAACAAGGATACTCCACAAGCGAAAAAGAATGTTTAGCATTAATCTGGGCAATAAAGAAGTTTCAAATCTATCTGTATGGTAGGACATTTGTGGTGGAGACGGACCATCAGCCTCTCGTGTTCTTGTCTCAGGCTAA
This sequence comes from Oreohelix idahoensis, assembly GCA_024509875.1. Classification (NCBI taxonomy): domain Eukaryota; kingdom Metazoa; phylum Mollusca; class Gastropoda; order Stylommatophora; family Oreohelicidae; genus Oreohelix; species Oreohelix idahoensis. Next base: position 149,787 of record JAMPIV010003499.1, read on the forward strand.
GCATGAAAACGCAAGATTGCTGAGGTGGTCTTTATTGCTTCAACCTTATCAGTTTAGTATCCAATATATCCCAGGCAAATTGAATGTCGGTGCAGATTTCCTCAGTCGGCACCCCTGTGATCAAAATTAGAGTAGTGGCAGACGTGAGGAGTAATTTTACCTATGTGTATCGCTGGTTTTGGAACTTGCCATAGGCATGTTTTCAAGTGTGGGGAGATGTGTAGTGAAATTGACAGAGATACAACGGTAAAATCCCTCCAAAGATAACATTTAAGGATAAAAACATAATGCGTAGGCTGCTGATGTACATGATCGCCTAGACCGCGGGTCATCATCCTCCATAATAATTGACTTGCTAGACAGGAGGGGAACGGCGGATCAAAAAAAAAAAAAGAAAAAAAAATATGACTGGAAAGGCTAAGGAGACGCAATTGGGGGGGGAAACGGAGAAAAGTCACGTTTCCCAAGTTGACATAAAAAGTAAGCAACTCGACAGAAGGGACCTTAGATATAATACGCCACAGTCATTTATTGGACGCTTTTGCGATACCAAGCTTTTGATTTGAATGGAGCGGTAAAACGCAGATGTTAGGAATATTACAAAAATTAAAAAGTAATTTTTTCTTAATATTAATGTTAGGAATATAAAAATTAGCTGGCCGGATGGCCTATTCTGAGCAGTGAACTAAGATGGTCTTAATTTTACAAACGGATAGATAATATTGAAGATAATGACAAAAGACAGTGTAGTTCACATCATCGACAGACTGTGTTGAATAAAAAAAGTGTCGCAATTTGCACACAAAAACACGACCTTGGACGCAGGTGTTCAAATTTACTTAGTATGGAGGAGAGGGTTTTTGAGCGGTAGCTGTGTCTAAATATAACTTTTAACGACAAAATTTTGGAGGGGAGAGAAAGGTTGGTTCAAAAATCAAGTACATGTTTGTAGAAACACAAGTAGAGACGGACAGACTAACAGATAACCATCCATACTTGACTGAAGCATGACTGAAATGACTTTAGTGTAGGAAATTTGAAATTCAAATAAACCTAGGCAGTGATTGGCCACAGACAATCATATCATTAGCGCTCAGACGCGAAAGTGGGGCCATTCTTCAATAGTTGTTCAGTGATAGACACAGATTTTAAAGTGTGGTGATTCCATATGAAAGCAAGTGAAATAAATTTAGGGACGCCATACTATAGCCAGCAGCTCAGCTGAGTTTTGCTAGCAATTCTGTGTTATTTATTCATAATCTGGTAAGATTGAAATTATTTCCTTATATATTTTGAATATTGTTTCATGTTTGAGTGATTTGATACTGCCATATCGAAATCTAGCCTTACAAACAAGTAGGGATTTGCTCTAGACCCCCCGCCCTAGTCAGGGTCTAGGGACCAACAATGTACATAAACTCCAGCAAGGATTATGCAAGACAGATCAAGTGTTGAGAATAATGATACATATTACCTATCCTCTTTTAGGGCCGAAAACTAATAAACATTTTTTCAGGATCTATGGTCTGGGAGGATCTATCTGATGTAAAACCACCATGGTAAATGTGCTGTTTGGTCAGAGAGATCTGACCTGTCTGTATGATGTGGTTGTTGTGTCACTGTTGTGTCCAGACGTGGGTAGAGAATAGATTTTGACACATGGCCCATACTTTGATTGCAGAGCTGCGAGTTTCTGTCGTCAACAAAGCAGGGTCTATTCAGTTGGTGACTTTACTCGAGTGTATCTGTGCAGTATTTGTGACAGAGACCACCATTATTGCCCGCCAGCACGGAGAGGTGGGACCACCTGATTTCAGCACCAGAGCGACAACTACCAGATGAGTGAGCCTCTGGTCTGCTGGACTTTCACCAACGCCCTTTAGTTACTAAGAACCCCATAAAGATTCCCACCATTTTCTGGACACTGTGTAGTCAATATAGACAGGTGTGATGAGGCCACCCCAACAGCACAAACAGTACTATCCTCCCAAGTAGATGAATACTAGAACATTTTAATAAAACTAACTAGTATAGTACATATATATGTACACTATTGCATTTATGATATACTATTCCATGCATTTCTTTTTCAAAATCTCTAAATCCTTTTAAGTTCTGGTCAACCTAAAAAAATTGACACAGAACAAAATAAATGTAATATAATTTTATCAAAATTTTTACACACGTGAGTTAGTTCAGTGTATTTTAACAATTATTAATATTATTAGTCTTGTTACATATCTGTGGGTATATTTATAATCCATTACACCATACTACATAGCATAACCCTAGACACTTTACGTAGTCACATTCATTAAAAAAAATTAAGTGTGAGGTCGTAGTGGTAGCAAGAAAGGCCTTCTGACAATTCACCACTACATTTTATCTCAGGAGCCTTCACAGCTGGCCTCATACAATTTACATTTAGTAATAACACCATCATACAATACCATCAAACACCACTACAATGTTAATACAGACATTCCAGGAAAAGGAGAAAGGATTAAAGAATGGAAAAGCTCCTGGCCATGATAACTTAAATGCAGAGCTATTTAAGACAGACCCTGAGCTAGCAGCATAGCTATTAGAACCACTGTTTGCACAAGTCTGGAAAACAGGGACATCACCAACGGAGTGGAACAAAGGAATAATTGTCAAATTGCCCAAGAAGATTGTAGCAATCTGTTTTTCAGGATGAGGCTGCCAGGCGATTCATAACCTCGTTTTATTCGCATTGTACGAAATGCCAGAGGGAACAGTAGTTCTATACTTTCTTTGGCTCAGGCAATCCTGATTTCAGAGGGCTTACTTCCAATCATCTTTCTTTCAGACAATCCCAGTTTTAGAGGGCTTACTTCCAATCATCTTTGGCTCAGACAATCCCAATTTAAGAGGTTTTACTTTCAATCTTCTTTGGCTCAAACAATCCCAATTTTAGAGGTTTTACTTCCAATCATCTTTGGCTCAGACAATCCCAATTTTAGAGGGCTTACTTTCAATCATCTTTGTCTCAGACAATCCCAATTTAAGAGGTCTTACTTCCAATCATCTTTGTATCAGACAATCCCAATTTTAGAGGTCTTACTTCCAATCATCTTTGGCTCAGACAATCCCAATTTTAGAGGGCCTCCTTCCTGTCATCGTTGGCAAAGTTCTAATCTCACCTGTCCTTTACTAGGGCCTGACAGGGGAGCAAAGCATAATAACACTGCGACATACCTTGCATGTCGTAAAAAGTGACTAAGGAAGGTTGGGCATGGGGCAGGTGAACTACAAGAAGACTTGACATGCGTTTGTTGAAATCCTATGCTACTTGGGGAGCTGAAAGAAAGAAGAAAGTCTAGAATCAGCTGGGGGTAAGGAAGACGACACTATCGGTAGATACGAGAGGTAAGGACACACTGAACCAACCAAGAACACATATGGATCTACACTTCAGCTAGGGCTGCCAGCAAACAAACAAAAATAGATGTAAAAATAGAAACAACACATTCGCAAAAAAAGGAAACCACAAGACACTGAGTAAGCACAAATATTAGGAACTAGTAAATACAGGGTGATCGAGAAGTCTCTCCGTAGTGGGTTCAGTGCTTTAATAATATGAATGTAACTATTTATTGTTTTATAACAGTGAACAACATTATTTTAATTGATTTTAATTAGATTTACTTTACTACTACATACAAGTTGTATTTTTTTTAAATTTTCCCATAAAGCATTAGTGTCTGTGTAAATAATTCAAATTGCTATGTAAAATAAAGAAATGCAGAGTTGTAAATTACGACCTTTTAATAATAATGTTATCGTTTGGATTGTTTCCCTTGATCCATAGTATTCAAGCACTGAATCAACTGCGGTGAGACTTCTCGATCACCCTATATAACTGTCAACATAATGACGGGGAAAGAACTAAAGCTGACGTCTTAACCTTTGAGCATCTGCAGCACATTTAGAAGACTGAAGAACTCATTTTGTTTATTGAGAATGAAGTTATTTTAGCCATGTTTGTCAAGTTTTGAAAACAAAAAATTATATTGGCTTTTTTTAAGGGATGTAATTTATCCAAATCCACGTAGAAGGGAAATTTAAATAAAAATATTTTGGCTTTTTAAGGGATGTAATTTATCCTTGTCAATGGGAAACAATCAAACCCTAAAAATAAATAAATAATAATAACAATAAAATATATTGTATATATTTGACACTTTACTTATGTTTTCTATTTATTATCTAAAATATACTTGCAAATTTGGTGCGAAAAACAAGATGCGCGTTATCTTAAACCTCATACAGTTTAGTGCAAAGGTCAGAAGCGCTGAGCTTTTATTTACTTTCAGACTGCAATGAAAAGATTGTGTGGGACGGGACGAAACAGACGTTACTAAAGATTTGTTATATAGTATAAAAAGCGCAAAACGTGACGACTCCAGTCAGCTAGTTAGCGTTTCTTTACTGTGATATAATTTGTGCGCTCTCTTCTCCTTTCCGGCAGTATTGAACTACATTAGTTGTGCGTACTGAATTAGGTGTATTATTCTTTTGTTAGCACTCTCTTTTTCCATACTGTCATTGTTCACGTTTCGTACTTCGATGCATGACAGGGCCAGACAAGCGTATCGTCCATCCATGAGAGATTAATTGAGTCCCTAAAACGTGACAATACCACCATTGACTCCAGGTAAATGCGAGCATGAAGTGTTTGTTAAGATTGCATAAGTACTTCCGACTCGACAGGAAAAATGTAACAAGTTGTAACGTAAACAGTACCAAGAATTGTCGGATGTAGCAACTCCATATACGGAAGATGACTATTTGAAATTTTCAAACGCATGAGTCATACAGAATACTGCATGAGGAAAAGCTTTCATAATATGAACTTTGAATGCATTGGCTGGCGTCTGAAGAGGACGTGGGCCGGGAACTTACGATACAACGTAGGAAAAGTTTGACATATGGCACTGCATTCCAGAATTCGTCACAAGTAGACATCTAGGACCTTGCCACAGAAAATAATAGAGTCAGGATTCTGAATGTTTAGAAACGGAAAAACGTATTAGAACATCTTTTATCCATTGGAAAAGAAAACTCGCCAATATTATTACGGAAGCGGACTCCTACAGAAACTACTCACAAGTCACAGAGGAATTCTAGAATAAGAAATAAATCCCCAGACGTGTGATCGAGGCATCTGTCAAGACTACCTGAGCAAGACGTCTAAGATTTGCTTAGTTACTAGGTGGTGGTACGGATTGGAGAGACCATTTGAGGTTCTACCCATGTTACCAGCTGTGCCAGTCTGTGGTTCGAAGCTTGAGATCGACACGTGAAACCTACATCCCTGCCGGGACTGGAAGCGATTACCTCCAGAATCGTTTGGAGACGTGTCCTTGCCACGTAGATGAAGTGACGGAACCAGCAGCACCAACATTTCAGCAATTTGGAAGCTACGTCATAAGTTTAGCAGGCCACACCAAAAGATTATAATTTCATCTGCCAAAACGAGATCTATGAAAAACCATAATTTCTCATAATTACCATTTCATATTTATTTACATTTGTTTCAAAGTAATTGAGCATTAAGTGTGTATTTGTTGATTTTGACAAATTCATAGTTGAAATTAATCATAACAGAGAGAGAAAGGCATATGCATGATCCAGAACCTATAGTATATATTCATTAATATATATTGTCACGGATTGCCTTTGCAGTAGTGGTCCAACAGTGACCAAAACACAAGAGTATTTAATATTGGCTTCCAAGGTATCTACAGCGCGCAAGATTACTCTTGACAGAGATGTAGATAGATGGTTAATAACACTTCTACCTGTAGGGAGTTTTCACAAGATATTTCCAGAAGTCAGCATTAGGCTAAACAATTGTTAACGCATTATAGCTGGTTCGTCGATTTTTGTGAAGGATTTAAGAAATGGTTTAGCCTGTTCAAGACCCCAGTTGGTGTAATCCGACGGAATCCCTCATATAAGGTATAGCTCTGTTTTGACGTAAATATATATCTGAGTATGTATGTATATATATATATATATATATATATATATATATATATATATATATATATATATATATATATATATATATATATATATATATATATGATAGGTTGGGCGAGAAATGATGATGCTGTTGTGATATGTGATCACTTTCTTGCACACTCGCACCGAGCCGAACAACAATAAAACTCTTGATTCTAAGACAGGGGGGTATTTTTTCACACAACCCTATCAGCGACAACAAGCACATAAAGCAAACGTTATAAAGTAAACCAAACGAAACAAAACACCCAGCCAATGCTCAATTGTTAACCTGACACACAAACAAAGCATTGACTAGTTAAAACCATAATAAATAATTAACGAGAAACACTGTGCTCTCACCTGCCAAACAGTCCGTTCTTCCACGCTACCTGAAACATCCCACTATTACACACCATACACTCTCATACATGTCTCACATAGTGTGATGTTGTGCATGAGGCTGGCAAAGTCACCATGTAACACAGATTGCTAACGAAACCATTACTACAAGAGCATATGAATGCTTCATGCGGAGGCCAGCCACATTGGTAGCCCCATGGTCCATAAGGAGCGAGAAGAGAAATATATATCTCCAAGTAAACCCACGTGCTCTCATAAACCATTCTACACATAAAAAAAATTAAATAACACTAAAATGAGCGTAATCCAGTATTAAGAGCTATGTACAACGAATACTCTCCTTAACGAGAATAACTACCACCTCACAATTGATCCATATCAATATAATTTCCTATATTGTGAAATGTCGTATGTGACGAATGGCGCACCTGACAACAAGCGTGTCGTATATGACCACTGACAAAACTGGGAATCTCATCATATTAATCGCATCGTTACATAAACTAACCATTACCATAGCATATAAATGCTTCACACAGACTTCTGTTCGACCCAGCCGCACTGGTGTCTCCATGCCCCACAAGGAGCAAACAGAGAAACGCTTATGTCTCAAAGTGCCTTACGCACAAAGGAGTAGCATTACGCCCACAAGAAATCTTAATACCTAAAGCTAGATTCATCTTCTCAAATGGAACTCTAGCACTACAAAACTGTACACAACAGATGTAATTAAACTGGTCTCAAAGTAACACCATACAATTATTCGTTAACTTACTTCGCGTTCTACTATAATAAACTATCTTGGCATGAATGGAGAAAATAATTTTAATCTTGTACTTCTAAAATAGCACCTCTTATAATAACCCAATTTTCATCCAACACTAAATAATAAACATGTTTAACCCCCTAAAAATATACAGCAAAATTATAAAAAAATCATGTGAAATATACTAACTAAATTACCTTCGCAGTAAAGAATAAACTAAAATGACAAAGCTAACAAACGTTATAATGGGCCCACTGTGCTCTCAAATAATCATTAGGCGTATAGCACGTGGTAACTAAAAATGTTGTTGTCGCTCACATGCGTCATCATTATGCACATTTAACACGTGGTACTGGCTGCCATCTTGGCACTAGCAAATATTATCTAAATTTCAGTCCCTGCTATCATCTCTGTCCAGTTCCATGTATGAAAAAGGTTCCTACTATATTATCATAGCCGTGATCTGTACTTAACACGCCTAGTAAAACCTATCCACACATTATTCTCACTAATCTATCATTTCAAAAACTAAATTATAATTTCCGAAAAGAAATCTCCTTAGGAAACACAGATACCTATTTTCTCAAACATAAGATCAGACTCACGCTGAATATAGTGTTAAAGCTACAGGGAAATAATGGTAATTTCACTAGGAAATAATCGAATCTACCTTAAAAATCAAACGTGTTCTTATACCCTGCGCAAACTTCTGCTTACTCTGGGTGTCTCACTTCTTGCCTCTACTGCGAATCTCACCAAACTGACCGCTTCTCCTGCGTCAGACTTTTCAAACACCAGCGATGAGGTCTCGTGCAGTCACGTGCCTGAGACTTTATTGTGGCCCTCGCGCAGTCACGTGAGCTGGCGTACTCGTTGGAGTGCGCACATCGAAAATATATGGGCGTTAAACAGTATATATATATATATATATAAATATATTTATATATATATATATATATATATATATATATATATATATATATATGTATATATATATATATATATGTATATATGTATATATGTATATATATATATATATATATATATATGTATCTATATATATATATATATATATATATATATATATATATATATATATATATATATATATATATATATATATATATATATATATATATATATATATATATATATATATATATATATATATATATATATATATATATATACTGAAAGAAACGCAACTTTTTTGGTGTTACTTTTATAAAAGATATTCGCTGATTGGACATCAGTCAACCTATCGACTGTGTCCATCTGGTCATTAACTTCTCGGGGTAACCTGAATTGTACTCACTTCCTGATTCGGGAGGTCATGAAAGAGGTCAAGGTCAAAACAACATTTTTGACAATAAATCGTGACAGGTTGATGAGAATGCCGTGAAACTTACTGAATACAAAATTCTCTGACCATTTTATTGAATGCTTATAAAAGATTGACGCTCCTCGAATAAATTCAGTTGAAAATTCAATGCGCAAGTATGGCTCATCTCACTAAAGAACAACGACTCATCATCATTGGACGTTTACAGACTGGACAGTCACAAAGTGTAGTGGCCAGACAATTTAATGTGGTTAGAAGCACCATTTGTTGCCTTTGGATGCGATTTCAAGAAACTGGCTCAGTGGCTGACCTGCCGCGCAGTGGAAGACCCAGAGTCACAACTCCTGCCGAAGACCGCTTCATACGGCTGCGTCACCCGAGGAATCGACTTGCATCTTCGTCCTCCACAGTCCAGTCAATGTCAGCAGCTCGTCGAATTTCAGATCAAACGGTCAGGAACCGGCTGCACGACTCTGGTCTTTGGGCTAGAAGACCCTACAGAGGTCCTGTTCTTACGGACCGGCATCGCCAGAACCGACTGCAGTGGGCGAACCAGCATCGTCAATGGACCGTTGGGAATGACTGGAGACGGGTTTGTGATGCGTGATGCCATATGATGATGGATGGCATCCGCATGTCTGGTTTTGTGTAGTGTGTAGATGTGTTCAGTCAAAACAATGTTCATGCAACATCAACAGGGCAATCCACATAGGACGTCAGTAAACTCACGACGTATAAAGTCAATGAGTCTTGAAACAGCCGTTGACGTTTTTCTTCATTATTTATTGTGGACGCCACAGTGACAAAATGGTTACGCAAATGTGTAGGCACATCAAACAGTCATTATCACAGCAACATTCAATACAGCAATAAACGGTAGACAGCATTACAATGATGAGTCAGATGCATGTTATATTTCATAGTGCTGTAAATGTAGTCAGGTGGAAAACTCCATCCTTTTCTATAACAGCCAGGAGATAACCAGATGTATGAGATCAGTTCACTCTCCTTAGTTTGACTTCAGCAAGACAGACACGTCTGCCGAAGTATAAATAATGTCCTCAAAAATATCCTCTAGATAATAAAGGTTTTCCAAACCTAGTTCATTTAACAAAGTAGCAAGTAATGGTCCTTGGTACCTGCATCAACCGATGCAGTACAATGCAGCGACATGTGAGCTAGGAAAACATCTCGTGACGACGACTTTCGCAGACAGGCTATGAATCGAAATCGCTCACGACCCAAAATCAATAGAGTTAATGAAAGAGTCAATTTACCTTGCTTTCATGAAATACACAGAAATATCACGCCTCCCGACATGTGGGAAACACTAGAGGTATTATCTCGAATAAACGAAATATCCATTAAGAGGACTACACATCCCTGACAGAACAAAAATAGCGGAGATCCCCTCTTCAACGAGGCATCTCTTTCGCCATTCCAAATCGCTCACTCCCCACTAGTGGTGGGCGGAAACCGATCGACAAAGAAGCAAGACAAGTCATGCGCAGTCCAGCGCAAAACGACCACAGCTCAAACTTAACTGCATTCGATACCAACGCGAGAAGACAAATGCTTACCGAGAAAAGTGACTATAAATTCCAAGCAGTTGTTGCCCTTGCGTTATAAAACAGATATTGAAATAAAACGATGTTGCGAGAATTTATCACGCAACATATCACCACCTCCTCCCGATAAAAAAAAAAATGTGGAACATATTTTTTTTTCAATATCAAAGAGCAAGCGATAAGCGGCTCAAAACGCACGAATTATGCGCTGATAATTAACTAAATTGCCAAACAATAGGCTAATTATAGAGTGTCTGGTGAGGATATACCTCAACAGAAAAATAAATATGTCTCAAAAAATATTCACATCGGGGAGGTGTCACCAACACACATCACGTTAGCATGTAAACACAATATACGTATGCAAGTTACTATAATCATCATTAAACAGCATACTCTAATATTGTCTTTAAAAATGGATGTACAAATCTGATAGGAAAATTTAAATAGTACATTCTTTGACATGTAATGACATAAGTACATAGTAAAGTTAAACTACATGACGATCCAGGACATATGCTCTGGTATTCCGAGGGTAAGTACACAATCTAGAACTCGTAAGGTAAGTCCTCAGCTCAACAATGACATTCTGAGAAAGTACAAGCAATATAATGCTAATTAATAACTAATATGCTTCATAAGGTACAATACATTATTAATAATTGTGGCTGTTTAGTAAACTAACGGCCCTTATATTAACTACTCAGTCCTCCTCTATCATTTTAAAAAACGAACAGAAGAAGATGACAACAAAGCACGATAGTGTGTACATATAAAGTAAGTACAGATGTGCTAATCTATTGTAGAAATATAGGTGTGTTATGACTCTGTAATATATGGAAATATAGGACAGAAGTATTAATTGGAGTCATGTGGGCATCTAGACAAAATGTCAGCCATCACATTATCCGCACCACGGATAGCTCGTACCGTGAAGTGAAAAGGTTGAAGAGCTATAGCATATCGAGTGGATCTCGAACTCTTCAAATTCTTAGTCTGAATAGCTGTAAGAGCTTTCTGATCAGTCTCTAGAATGAAATGTGCGCCCAGGAGGAATCTTTGTAGTTTTAGAATTGACCAAACCATCGCTAACAACTCACGGTCTAAAACCGAGTAGTTCCTCTCTGCCGCATTTAGTTTTCTAGAAATGTACATAACAGGATGCAGAGTATTTGCATATTCTTGCATCAGTGCTGCTCCAATCCCAGTGGATGAAGCATCACTCCGAAGAACAAAAGTCCTATCAAGAGTAGGTAATCTTAAGATGGGAGGAGAAGAAAATATATTCTTGATTTGGTCTAGTGAAGATTGGCATTCTTCAGACCAACGGACCAGATTAGGCGAACCTTTCTTCAACAATGTTGATAGAGGTGCCATGATCGAAGATAAATTTGGAATAAATCTCCCATAAAATTGAATTAAACCTAAGAGACTCCTAACTTGTTTCTTCTTTTTAGGAACAGAGATGTTCAGTATTTTGGAAGTATTGTGGTCTTCTGTCTTCAAGAGACCATGACCAACACGATGACCCAGGAAAGAGATTTCACCAAAACCAACAAAAGCTTTAGAAGGTTTTGCTGTCAAATTATTCTCACGTAGAGTGGACAGTAAGTCATATAACCCTAAATAGTGATCTTCCCAGGTATCACTGAAGAGACAGATGTCATCTAAGTATGCGATGACATCCGAACGATGTGACAGAATTCGACGCATCATGCGAACGAAAGTGGCAGGGGCGTTCATGAGACCAAAAGGCATAACATTCCATTGAAATAGACCCCTAGGTGTAGAAAAAGCAGTAAGAGGTTTGGCATGCTCTGCTAAAGGCACTTGCCAATAACCTTTAGACAAGTCAAGTTTAGTGAAGAATCTAGAATTAGAAAGTCTAATCAGTAGATCTTCTAACAAAGGCATCGGTTCAGCGTCGAACTTTGTGACCTGATTCAATTTGCGATAATCAACGCAAATTCGTATGTTCTTATCCTTCTTCCGGACAATAACCATGGAAGAAGAATATGGTGAAGTCGATGGTTCAATTATATTTAATTGAATCATTTCATCCAATTCCTTTTCCACTTGCGACTGAAAGTGTATAGGAATAGGATACGGCCTAACCCTAATTGGATTATTGTCGGTAAGAATTATGTCATGTTCTATGACATCTGTGTGTCCAGGAATGTCAGTGAGAACATCCTGAAATGTTTGTAACATCGACGAGACTTGTCGATGTTCGTCACCAGAAAGATTAGGAGAAACAGAAACGTTTTTTTCCAAGATTCCGTGGAATGTAATGGAACCACTGGAAGGGGAAGGTTGACATCAGAGAAGGTAGCTTCCTCATCCTGAATGACAGACAGGGGATGAATAATGACCGTGAGGTGCAGGAGCATCATCCGTTGCCTGGAAAATAGGCAGCAAATAGTCCGGACGTTCGTGAAATTCCGAAAGCATGTTTATGTGGAAAGTTTTATGCTTTCCATCAATATCGACCACATAGTCAACATCGGAAATCCGAGAGACTATTGCATACGGACCTTTCCATGCAATAAGAAGTCTATTTTCCCTACTGGGGAGTAGGACGAATGCTTTGTCACCTGGACAAAGTTGTCGTAGACATCTATTCTTGTTAGCAAACTGCCTTGCCTTCTCTTTAGCAATTTCTGATGAAGCAGTTGCTAGCTTACATGCCTCAATGATCTTTTGTCTAAGAGCAATGACATACTCATATGAGGATTGAGTTTCATCGCTAATATCATCGGCAGTGATGAGATCGTGTAATAAAGACATAGGGCCGCGTGGACGCGCGCCAAAGACAAGTTCGAAGGGAGAAAATCCTGTGTGTTCATTAGGGACTTCTCTATAGGCAAAGAGAGCCGCGGGTAAAACCCTGTCCCAATCTTGAGGATGATCTTCAGTTATCTTACCAAGCAAAGTCTTGAGCGTTCTATTCAGACGCTCAACTAACCCATTAGACATAGGATGGTAGATACTACTGAGAGATCGTTCAATATGTAAGGTAGACATTACCTGTGACATAGTGTCAGATATGAGTTGAGTGCCATGGTCTGACAATATTTCTCTGGGGAACCCCAAGCGAGAAAATATCAACCAAAGAGCATCTGCGATATCTGTAGTAGATATGCTCTTAAGAGGAATAGCCTCTGGCCAACGTGTGCACATATCGACACATGTAAGGATAAACTGATGTCCTCTGGCCGACTTGACCTTAAAAGGGCCAATAATATCTATGGCCATTTTCTGAAACGGCCGAATAGGAATGTCAGCAGCCTGGATAGGCGCAGCATGTCGTGGTCCTCTAGATTTGACCTCCTGACATACCTTGCATGATCGGCAGTAAATACGAATGTCCTTATTGACAAAAGGCCAAAAGAAAGCCGCAAGGACTCTCGACTTCGTACGGGCAAAACCCATATGTCCAGCACATTGCGAGTCATGAGCATGTTGCAATATTTGGACTCTCATGCTCTTGGGAACAAGAATTTGCGAATGTGCCGACGTAGCCGAATCTTGTACCATACGTACAAGTACGCCGTTTCTCATTGCAATCCAAGATTTTCTATTTGTATCCTGATTCGGATCACCTTTCTTCGCAAGAACGAAGAATTTTTTTAAAGAAGAATCTTCTTCTTGCAATTTTATGAAAGAGTCACGAGTGATCACTAAGTGACTATCTTGGCTATCAACTTCATTATCACTATTCAGTGAAGTTTCGGGTGTTTGTAGAGCTTGTGCTCTTGTAACTACTGCATTTGTAGCTTGCATGTTATTATCTTCCCAAGCAGCAATCTGCTGTGGGGTACACTCCCTAACTCCGTGAATACGACCAATAATAAGGTCCGCAATAGGATTAGGTAAGAGACAAGCATGCACATCTCCAGTAAAGAAAGGAGTGGCAATGCGAATTACAGCAGTAGGATATTTTTCTAGAGTGCCGCCAAATGTGACACATTTAATAACCCTTCCTGTAGCACAAGATGGATCTACAAGCGATTGTCTAACACCAATAGTGGTGCATCCGGAATCGAAAAGTAGTGAGACCGGAGTATCATTAACAAGACCCTTATGTAGAATTAAAGAACCCCTCCCGTCATGCGCAACAGCAGCAGGAAGAGCGGGAAGTGGGTGACCACAACTCAAAGTAGTTATGGTACCCGGTTCGAATAAAGTACTGCATTGGGGGCATTTGTTTGCTCTCTCAAAGTCAAAAGCAGAACTAGTGACAGCGTCAAAGTTTTTACTATCAACAACATGATTACAGGCTGCCTCAGTTTCCTGTTGTACAGCATTAGCCTGCTGATATCTCTTTTTTTTGTGTTGAGATCTACCCCGACTATTATTACCTCTGAAGTTATCAGAGTTATTATTATCTCTGCAGTTATTATTGTCTCTATTGTAATTGTTATACTGGTTCGAATTCCAGTTTCCACGATTACTATCATGTTCACATTGATGCGAACATCTATTTGTTTGGTTCTGAGGTCTTCGGCAGGAATAACCTCTATTACCATATCCTCTTTTGAAATGCTTATAATTATTAGGGTGATAGTAACGAGTACTATCAGGTTGTCTCCAATTCTTCGAAGAAGAATCACCATGAAATTGATTTCCATGATTTTGACAGAAATTACCGCTACTCTTTCTATCAAAATTTTGTTGGGATCTACGAGCAAAGTTTTGACCATACGGAGCTGCCGAAGCAACTGGTAAACCTTCTTTCACCTTAGAGTTACCCATGGTTATGTGTGGGTGCGCAGTTACGTATTGGCAACAGAAATCTTCCATTTCTTTTATTGTTTTAGGTTTACGTTCATGAAGGAAAGCAAGGAAAGACTCATTGACAGACGACATGACTTTGTCTCTAAGTATTAAGTCCATAAGTCCTTCATAAGTTTTTTTTTCCGTCTTAGATAGTTCAACCCATCGTGAGAAAGTAATGCGTATTCTTGCAATAAACTCGGAGAATTCAACTCCATTTTCAGGTAACATGTTTTTAAATTGTAGACGATAGCCGTCTTCGTTAAGCTGATATTTCTTTAACAAAGCGGCCCTGACAACCTCATAATTGTTCTTGTCAGGTTCATCCACCATATTTAATATACTTAGAGCTTTACCTGTCAGTATCCCTGATAACTGATAAACATATTTTGCTTTGTCTATGTTATGAGCTGTACATGCTTGTTCAAATCTGTCCAGATAGAACATTATGTCATCGCTGGAAGGACTAAATGTTGGTAACTTAATCTTAAAAGTATCATTATTAGCCTTACCAGAAGATGAACCCTTGTTTGAATCATTACCATTACTCATGCTCGTCAATTTCAATTTTTCCAACTCTAAAGCTAAGACCTTTTCTTCATGTTCCATTTTTGCTTTCTCTTTCCTCTCATCAGACTCTCTCTGTAATCTTCTTTCCTCAGCCTGAGCCTCTTTTTGAAGTCTTTCATTTTCAGCTTCTTTTTCAAGTCTTTTATTTTCAGCCTCTTTTTCAAGTCTTTTATTTTCAGCCTCTTTTTCAAGTCTTTTATTTTCAGCCTCTTTTTCAAGTCTTTTATTTTCAGCCTCTTTTTCAAGTCTTTTATTCTCAGCCTCTTTTTGAAGTCTTTCAGCTTCTAGCTGTAGCTGGAGTTTTCTCTCCTCAGCTTCTGATTCCCTTTTTTGTTTTTCCATTTCCATTTGGAATCTTTTTTTCATCCACCTGCATCTGCAGTTTCTTTTGTTCAGCTTCCATTGCTTTATCATATCGAGCAGTTGCAAATTCTTCTAACTTATCACCAGTCTTCCCAAGCAATTTACCCTGCTCAATAAAGTGCTCAAATGTAGACATGTTGTCTAACATATGAGTCCAAAACCTGAAATAATTAACTAATTTATTTCAAACCTAAGTGTAACAAGTCTTAATTAAGCACTTGTATATTCACATCACCTTATATTATCCCAGTCTCTGTGGGAAACAAGTCTCCAATCAAAGAACTTGTATATGAAATATCAGCACTCAATTCTTGATCATAAGTGCACTTCTCATTCAATAGTGCACGACACTATTCATCATTCATTTATCATCAGTATAGTAGTAACAGTGCATTAGCATAGCCCATTAACTAATTACTATAACTGTAAACAATGACTATGTAAACACATGCAGAATGTAAACATTGAAAATGTAAACAATACAAACAATGTAAACAATAACAATGTAAACAATAACAAAGATCAGCAACAATACAAAAACTTTCGCAGAAATCAACTAAAAATAAAGCAGAAATTAATGAAATATCACAAAAAATGTGACGATATCTGCGATAGAATTAAACAAAATACATGACACCACAGTGTATAAACAAAAATGTTGTATGAAACTAAATTATAGACAAGAGTAGGCTAACAAACACAAACAAATCAAAACAAAACTAAAGAATGCGAAATAATAACGAAAACAATATTAAAACATGTCATCACAGCTAACATAAATAGCAACAGAAGTCGCTTAGCAAATTCCAGTATTGGAAATTTGCAAACCTTACAGAAAACGCTCACAATAGACGACCTCTATGACGTGGCATAATCTAACGGAGACACCACCCAACCGAGAACCCGCTGAAATATAAACATATAAATATACAAATAACATATAAACATATAACATATAGAATGAGATGATACACAGAAGACTCAGCAGAAGTATAAGGGCACAGTTTACATACAAACAGGCCACTTAACTTATAGGCTTCCAATCGTAGAACAGCAGAAAAACGGATGTCAATCAACGTCCTAAAGAGCGAAGCTCCAACGATGATGGCACATCTGAACTGCTTCCACTGCTAACACGATGGTACAAGAGCTTCTGAAATACTGTGTGTTGAGTAGTTTCGGCACTTGACCTTCTAATCCAAAAGTAAGTTGATGGAAATCGGTACTTGGCCTTCTTCAGAAAACAACCCGTTTCAACCGGCACTTGACCTTCTCAAAAAACGACAGCACTGGAACCTTGACAGCAGCAACTTGCTTGACTTGCGTAAAAGATAACAGCAGTCCGAGTTATCCGGCAACATGTAACAACGCCGGGTACTGTCAAATTCTTGTTTCCGTCAAAAAATTGAAATTTGACTTTTACCGGGCAACGCCGAGTACTTTGAAAATTTTGAAGATGTTGACTGTATTGAAGAATGTTAATTTCTTGAAGGATGCTGATGAATTCTTGTTGAAAATGAAGTGGGTAAGGGACCCCGTGTTTGCTGGTACCAGAATCAAACCAGCTTATGGCCACCAAATGATGCGTGATGCCATATGATGATGGATGGCATCCGCATGTCTGGTTTTGTGTAGTGTGTAGATGTGTTCAGTCAAAACAATGTTCATGCAACAATAACAGGGCAATCCACATAGGACGTCAGTAAACTCACGACGTATAAAGTCAATGAGTCTTGAAACAGCCGTTGACGTTTTTCTTCATTATTTATTGTGGACGCCACAGTGACAAAATGGTTACGCAAATGTGTAGGCACATCAAACAGTCATTATCACAGCAACATTCAATACAGCAATAAACGGTAGACAGCATTACAATGATGAGTCAGATGCATGTTATATTTCAAAGTGCTGTAAATGTAGTCAGGTGGAAAACTCCATCCTTTTCTATAACAGCCAGGAGATAACCAGATGTATGAGATCAGTTCACTCTCCTTAGTTTGACTTCAGCAAGACAGACACGTCTGCCGAAGTATAAATAATGTCCTCAAAAATATCCTCTAGATAATAAAGGTTTTCCAAACCTAGTTCATTTAACAAAGTAGCAAGTAATGGTCCTTGGTACCTGCATCAACCGATGCAGTACAATGCAGCGACATGTGAGCTAGGAAAACATCTCGTGACGACGACTTTCGCAGACAGGCTATGAATCGAAATCGCTCACGACCCAAAATCAATAGAGTTAATGAAAGAGTCAATTTACCTTGCTTTCATGAAATACACAGAAATATCACGCCTCCCGACATGTGGGAAACACTAGAGGTATTATCTCGAATAAACGAAATATCCATTAAGAGGACTACACATCCCTGACAGAACAAAAATAGCGGAGATCCCCTCTTCAACGAGGCATCTCTTTCGCCATTCCAAATCGCTCACTCCCCACTAGTGGTGGGCGGAAACCGATCGACAAAGAAGCAAGACAAGTCATGCGCAGTCCAGCGCAAAACGACCACAGCTCAAACTTAACTGCATTCGATACCAACGCGAGAAGACAAATGCTTACCGAGAAAAGTGACTATAAATTCCAAGCAGTTGTTGCCCTTGCGTTATAAAACAGATATTGAAATAAAACGATGTTGCGAGAATTTATCACGCAACAATGGGTTTGGTATAGTGATGAATCATTTTTTGTGCTTCAGCGACACGATAGACGGAGAAGAGTTTACCGCAGAGTCCATGAGCGGTACGCCCAGAACAGCGTTGATGAGGCTCCTCCACATGGTGGTGGAGGTGTACTGATGTGTGGGGGCGATCAACTTCATGGGAAGAAGTGACCTGGTGCAAATTGAAGGACGCCTAAATGCCCAACGATACGTCGCTGAAATTCTTCGTCCTCACGTCCTTCCACTTCTGGCTGCACGAAGGTCGATTTTTCAGCAGGATAACGCTCGACCTCATGTGGCACAACTTACCACCCAGTTCCTCGCTGACAACAACGTCCAGACCATTCTGTGGCCAGCCATGTCATCAGACATGAACCCCATAGAACACTTATGGGATGAACTCGAAAGACGAATCCGCCAACGAGACGTGGCTCCAGCCAATCTCCGACAGTTGTCTCTTGCACTGCGGGAAAGTAGGCAGCCATCCCACAACAACAGATCCAACGGCTAATCGGATCCATGTCAAGGAGATGTCGTTCTCTGATAGAGGCCAGAGGAGGCCATACACCTTACTGAAACAGAGGCCTCAGTCGCAAAAAATAAAAGTCCAAACCAAATTTAATGAACATCATTTCATTGTTAAAGTCTGAAAGTTTCTTCATGCCAAGATTGAAACATTAACTCCGTAAAATAAAATGTTGGTACAAGTTTGAAATTTGGTGTCCATTACCACTGCAATAATGTTGCGTTTCTTTTTTGAACAGTATATATATATATATATATATATATATATATATATATATATATATATAAATATATAGATATATATGCATATATATATATATATATATATATATATATATATATATATATATATATTATTGTTTAGTTTTAAAACAACAAGTAACAAATTTAATAGTGAATTAGTCTTTAACAGGTTAAAATGAATGTGGAAAGATTAGTGGAATTTTGATGGATATAAAGTTCTCGTCGTTGAGACAAAGGTGGGAATTTAACCTTATACTTAAAGTTTAACTGAAATGTCCTTTTTGCTGGTGCCTTTTAGTTAGCACTTAGCTTGTATGAGTGAGTCCTGCCGCTTAGGTTTTCGCCACGTTGTTCTGGGGATGAATGAACTTCTCTCACACGAGTGGCATAGCAACTTCAATACTTCAAACAGTCTGATAGCTTGTAACCACGTACTTTTCGAAAAAATAGAAAGATAAAAATGCCTCTCCTAAGTACACTGAGTTGGATGTTTAAAAGGTGTTGTCCACCCACCAATGTTAATCTCTCAGAAGAGTTAAATTCCTGAGTTTACAAAGTGCAACTCAGGAAAGATGAATAAAATTCATCAATATGCCTCTGGATATTAGCTGGGACAATGTGTCTGGACAGCGCTAGCTCATTTTCTCTACATTCTTTGGGTTAGGAGACATTTGCCATGTAGAGATAGTGTGACCTAAAAATTATAATTTCTCACATCCAATATGATACGTAGTTGGACGTGCTGTCAATCCCGTGTCTCTCAGTCTATCTAACAACATGGACAGCGCTACTCACGGCTGTTTGCGAGCGATCTTTTAGTTATTTCCCCTTTTTCCCCGACCGCGCTATTTATAGCCCACTTGACAGAGGTCACGTGGTCAGCTTCCTAATGGGAAAAACATGTGGCGATGTTTACTTTTGATAGGGCTTAATTAATGCTTTTAGGCTACTTTTTTATTATAAATACCGGCTTTAATTTTGCGTAAAGCTAGACTAGAAATGTTAGAGTAAATTTTAGAACAAGAACAAACATTTTATCACAATTAGAACAGAAGATATAATAGTCTGAAATAGTGTAAAATTTACGTTTTTTTTTTTTTTACATTTTGTTATGGTTTGTTTCTAATTCAATTTACACTAAAACGGCCACAATCAACATGCATAACAAATTACAGAAATCAAAAGTAGAAAACCTGCAGAAAATGGATATCAAAGTTTTGTTTTGGTTTCATGCGTCAAACATTAATTATTGAAAGTTTAAATTGCATGTCCACATTTATAACCTTAAAATAACACACCCAATTGTCCCCAGAACATGAGAGCTAACAATTATCTCAATCATACATCATGAGTTCTGATCCAGTCTGCGCAATGTTTTTCTAATATGTGCTGTTTATGAATTGTCTTACTAGGGAATAGCTTTCTGAACAAAGACATATAAGTCTCTATCGATGCTGTTATTGATTCTTTACTAATTGGTTTACTGTGTGATATTTTGTTGTGTACTTTCTCAAATGCTTCTTTCAGTGAGTTGAATTGTTCTTGGGCAATAAAAGCTATGTTAGTTATATCTTGTTTGTCTGTAATTTTCAGTGTTTGTGTAATGATTGCTCTTGTAAGATCTTTATAAACTTTTTGTGTGAGATATCTGTGGCAGTGATTCCCTATAAAAGCTCTGCTATTATAAGCCTGTTGTATGATTTTGTGTTTGGCTAGTACCTTGTCCATGTGTGAGCAAACTGGACCAGACCTAGTACACAGATCTTGAAACTGAAGTTTGGCCAGCGCATCTTGTGCATTTTCAAGTCTAACTTTAAAATTATCTGTCTCCTCCTTATCCTCACAAAGTTCAATACCTACCTGAAAAATTCAATTTTAGCTCCTAACTCTTCTGCCTATTTGCAGTTCCTACTAAATCTCTTCAAGTTCTTAAAAGTACTAATGTTTGCATGTATCTCTTGCGAATTCTCAAATATCTTTGCGTTTATTGTATCAGCTACCTGTTCTAGAAGTCTGTGGTGTTTCAAAACAATGCCTAATAAAATATGAAGGTAAGGAGGAGCTACATTTTTAATTTCAATCTCTAACATTGGTTTGTGTAAACAATTATGGTAATGTGCCACTTGCCTTTTATTCCCTTTCCCATATTTCATATATCTATTGTAATCTCTTATCAACATGGCCAAACTTCTTGGTTTGCAAGTTGTATGCTCTCTGGATGTCTTTGATGAAAATGTTTGGTTTGTCTGGAGCTCAAGGAATATACCCATGTCTGTGGTGTCTCCAGCAAAACAAGGAAATAATCCCCGAATAAGAAAACAACAACTTGTTTACCATCCCACTCTAAATATTTTAGTGACTCTATCTGAGCTTTCATGCCATTCATAAATATTTCTAAATTATCATATGTATCTCTGACTCTAGCCATTGATAAAAGGATGGTATTAGATTTAGAATTTGGTTTCTCTAAATTTACTACCTGCATTGTAACTTTGAATGAAAGAAGATATACAAACAGTTAGTTAGAATTCGCTGGCAGCCGTCGTGTGCACAGGATTGTCTACCAAAGAACACCAATGGAACAGTCCTTATCTCACACACAGTTAAAAAAAAATTCATATTATAAATAGAAGATTAACAAGACTTGAAAGATAGATCAAATTATGTGGAAGTAATCTATCTATAGCTTTACATGTTTTCTGACGCTTATATACGTAGCTAAATATCATTATAAATGAATGAAAATGCAAAAACAGATAGTGCTTTACAAAAAGTTATTTTTTTACTACCTTATTTAAGATTTGTGGGTATCAGGAATGCGTTTAAAGGGATTTAAATGCTATAAAATCTGGTGACCTTATGCTTGTTCTTGTAATGCCACACTCACAAAACTGACTACCACACATTCTCAAGATATGAAACCAAAAAAAAAGTATGTGGAAATAATCTTTAGCTTCCCTTCGAGAAGTCTTTATAATTATAAACTCAAACGAATGGGCCGATTTTTAGATATTAAATTAATAAAAAGATTACTTATTTTATGAATTTCCTTAAATGATGACGCTGTTTTCAAAAGTCTGTAACTCCGTCAAAACTAATTTCAAACAAATAAAAATGCAATCAAAAATAGAACACAGAACAAAGTTATAGAACACAAAAGAATTTTAGCGCTGTGTTTATCCAGAACGAGTGTGTAATGATTTATATTTTACTGATTTTACTCACACATCAGCTGATTTTCCCCGCCAAAAACTTAAATAGTCTTTTACGGTGCACACCAAATTTTATACCCGGTGTCAGAATTCCGGTCACCGAAACTAAAAGAGCGCTCTGGTATAGGGCACAAACAGCCGTGTACTATGTGTTCCTCGAATGTAGGGGTAGCAATCAGAATGTCATCCATGAAGTTGGTGATATGAGGATATTGTAATGGTTCCAACAATTTCCTCATCATTCTGGAGAAGATAATTGAAGCATTTTTTAACCAAATGGGAGTACATTAAACTCGTAATGGCCATCCGGTGTACTATAGGCTAACAATTTCCTAACTTCTGGTTTCACTGGTATTTGGTAGTATCCCTTGCTTAGATCTACTTTTGAAAAATACCGAGCCTTACTCAATGTAGCAAACAACTGACTGGTGTCAGGTAGTGCTTGTTTTAAGATTTCATAATTTTCCTGGTCTTCCTTTGAGAGTTTTAAATAAACATCGTATGAAACTTATGACGAAGAGTTATCGAACGAGGAGTTGATCTAGCGTGAGATGAAAAAGGTAGCTGAAAGCTAGCAACATGGCAATGAAGAGCCGGAAGTGCAGCCCAAACGTTTCACGGCGAAGGATATGCGCGTAGCTGTGCAATCGTTGAATAAGCTTTATGAAGCTATAGAAGGACAGGACCCTCTTGTATCCCAGTTTCTTCGGTTTCAACGCATGGTCAACGATGCCTTCTCATATTACAAAGAGGTATATGAGGAGAAGACAAGGGCAAGTGTTCAAACTTCTCTTGACCAATTTATCGTGAGACGAGAAGAACAACCTGGCACCAGCAGTGACCCTGCATTTGGAGGAGAGCCATCGTCTGCTTTTTGTGCCACTACTACATCTCCAACTACCATCACACCGACTCCTGCCTCTGACTCAATTGAATACGAGTGACTCCAGTATAGATTATAAATTATTATGTTTTTATTAATTATTATTAAAGTAATTGTTAATTATTATTATTTCAATTATTATTATTGTGCATAAAGTATATAATAAAACTTGACTCCGAGTAACGTAAAAATCGACTTACGCCATAGGGTTGCGGAACGATCCACTTACGTATGTCTGGGACTTCCTGTATTCTTTAACACAAGATGGATTACTTTTTAAATACACATAACAACACATTGATACCCACTGCCTTATACCCACTTCAGATTTTATTATAATTATCCCACATGAAACTTAATTCTCTGAGGAAGTCATATTCTATAAGTTAGCTATTTTGACATTGTTTCTGGTGTTTTATTTAATGTACTCTGCGCCATAATTAATTTGTATGGTAAACCACCAACTTTTTAAATCCAATACTGAATGATTATTTTAAAATGTTTGCCCGAGCTGTGTTTGTTCACATCAGTGAGAACCTTATAAGAAGCAACGCTGTTTTCTTAGTCTTTCAGAAAAGGGAGTGCCCTGCAATCACAGAAATGACGACAGCGTTTTGTTTTTTAAATAAAATGTTGCCTCGATTTGGCGAGGCGCGCCCCCACTGAAACTAGTCAACAGTTATATTAGGGCGCATGTGCAAATATAAAAGACCTTTGTTCTGCTTATTTTGTTGTTTTGGTTTTGACGCACGCAAATTTGTTGGCAATTTCTGAAACCATATATGAATGGCAGTGAACTACCACCTAGGAATTTAAGGGTCCCCGCTATGACGTCACAGCAATATTAGACTATTAACCTCTACGACAATATACCGGATGAAGGCATACGCGTTTTGCTTTTAATTGATTGGTCGCTAGTAGGCGCGTTATATATAGAAATACGTAATTTTGTTCGTTTTTGGCGTTGCCTGGGAACGGGGAGCTGGTAGAAACATAACTGTTGTACTTGAACCTCAAGACGATGGCTGAAATCCTTACACTTCCATAATGGGTTACAGCAGTGGCTGCTTTCTTTAATGTGCTGGTGAGCTGCAGCACTCCCTATAAAAAAAGGACTGCTATAATACGTAATCCAGACAGACCAAAAAATTGAGGTTACACCGGAAGGGTTGAATACAAGACAAAAAAAAATTATCTAAGACCGTATCGTGGTGTGCTGCGAACGATTACAGTTCAAGTGACCTTGACCTCTTATAAGCGAATGCTTGTTATATACAGCTTTGTTTGGGTTGAATTTATTTAACTCTTTGACTCTGGAACAACGCTCTGAGCGTGGTTTTTAGACTTTCACGAATGAAAATTACGGCACAGGGAGAAAACTAATTTCGGAGTCAAAGAGTTAACAAGTGCTGCAACGAAAGACAGCTCCCAAGTGCAAGGAACTGTAATTAAAGGGAAGTTACAATGAAAATAGTAAATACGAGAAATAGCAGCATAAATGTCTGTGTAACCTGGTTTGAAACTCGGAAAACTGCTTCGACTGACAAGGATTACTCCTAGTTGCAGTAAACTTTTAAAATAACTTTTCAGATGTTCTTGACAGATGTTAGATGAGATAAGACACTAATCATTTGTGTCTGGGTTGATATTTTACATGGTGGTCACAATTTGTGAGAGTTATGTATAGTATTTTAAATGAATGAACAGTGCAGCACCCCCAATGACAACCCCCTGGAACCGCCACTGGGTTACAGTAAACCAACATACTTAACGCAGACAACGGTGAATGTAGTATGCAGGGGTCATATGAGGAGGAAGCATTGGTGCTAACTGGGCATCTATGCTTATTTACAACCACCATTCTGTGAATTGAAGAATGAATTTTAGCTGTTCTTCGCTCGCTACAGATCTGGTAATAACACTAGAGAATTTCTACATGTAAGTAGACGTATATAAACATTTGATTGCAGTAGGTGTTTGAAATAAGATTAATAGTTCATTTGGGCTACACCTACGAAATGAACCTATCGCTCAAAACTACAAGAGAATAACATATGCTCGACGACTGAATCAGATAGTAATGTTTTCTTCTAAAAGAAAATTGAAAGATAGAGACTCTGTATGCACCGATATCATCTACAAAAGATGATTGATTGCTGCCATTATGATGTTGAATCATCTCATCGTGTTGAATCCTGATATTATTACTGCTAAAAATCAAAATCCATCAGAAATAAAACAGCAGAAGTAAAATAAAAGAAGAACCCTGAGCAACAGAGTTGAGATGCATCTTTACGGTGAAATTGAGTATTGCTCCGTTAAGACTTTTGTTGAAATTCCTGCATTCAGACTTTTATCTACCTACAGCTCACTGCTGAGTTTTCCTGTTGACTTTAATTGAGTTGTCGCCAAAAAGGGTTAGATTAGAACCTATTAACTAGGTTCACGAAAACACAACGTGAGTACCGTACTACGACATGCCAACTTCTGTCTGACACTCTTACAACCGGCCCCAGGCTCAAATGATTTTACTGACCTGGTAACGTAGACGCATAGTCTAGGCATCCGTAGAAGCGTAGGTCGGCGTATGCCGAACTTGTGAAAGTAGCTGCTATTATACAAGGGGGTTGAGATAAGTCTTGGGCCTGACCATGAAGGAGTCACAGGAGGAAGATGAAACTTGGCACATTTAAAGTTCATTATATTTGCACTGAATGTGTGAAGTACGCGTTTGTTTCTTTAATGGGTTTTCCCGCTACGGTGCACGGCGCAATGTACCCTATTGACCGGATCTGCTGCTCCAAAGATTTGACAAAACAATGAAAATAAAGGAGGCCAGAGCTGTGATAACATTTCTGGTGTTTCAGGGAAAAACACCTACAGAAATACACAGGGAGATAGAACCAGTGTTTCGTGATTCTTGTCCTTCGTATACTTCGGTAAAAAACTGGTGTCAACAGTTTAAGTGCTGCCGCTCAATTGTTGCTGATCTGCCAAGATCTGGTAGACCAGCCTCAGAGTGCAACGATGAAAATGCAACAAGAGTGAAGAAAATCATTGACCAGGATCGAAAAATGAGAATTGTGGAGATAGCTAGTAGAGTAAAACTGAATGAAAGAACAGTTTATAGAATTTTACACAACAGACTGAACATGAGAAAAGTGTGTGCACGCTGGGTTCCGCGACTGTTGGCACGTGAACAGAAGCAAACGAGGGTAAATTGCTGTCAACAGTTGCTCAAAAAGTGTCAGTCATAAAATTTGTTGGAGACCATGGTGACAGTAGATGAGACTTGGGTACACCATTATGACCCCGAATCCAAAATTGCCAGCATGCAATGGAAAACCCCGGGCTCCCCAACACCTGTCAAGCCGAGAGCACAGAAATCTGCAAGAAAAGTGATGCTGACTGTTTTTTGGGACGGCAAAGGTGTCCTTTTGAAAGATTATCTGCCTCGTGGCAACACAGTTAATGAACAGTACTATGCAGATCTTCTCACCAAACTAAGAAAGGTTGTGACCAGGAAACGAGGGATAACGCGCACTCAAAATCTTCCTTTCCTTCAAGACAACGCGCCTTCTCACAAAGCACGGTTTGTGCAGCTAGCAGCCAACGATTTGAATATTGAAATTCTTCCACACCATATTCGGAATAAACACTATACACAATTTCAGCTCTCTGTGACATCTCCTTCATGGTCAGGCCCAAGACTTATGTCAATCCCCTTGTAAAAGACAAACAAACCAACTACCGCACGGCGCGGCTACGTATGATAGAATAACCGCCCTTGGTTTTTTTTTTTTTAACAAAGTATCCCGTTCAACCTTTGATATGTTATAATTAGGACATATAGTGTAATAAATTCAAGACAATCAAATCAGATTTCCGATATCTAAATATAGTATCTTCTTCTGCCTTCCACTCAGTCCAAATATAGTAAATCAAAACCAAAATCCTTATTTACAATCTATATGGCCAACCAAACAAGGATCTGTCACTTTCCTGCATGGAAATAAAGGACTCAAATTGCGTAGTGAGATTTCAATAGCCACTCTGAAAGATGGGGATACCCAGATACAGACAACAGAGGTGACGAAGTGGAGGACTGGGAGATATATACAAATCTTCACCTAATCAACAGTACCGATGACAACCCCAGTTTTTACTCCAGAAGATATCACACTACTTCCACTCCAGATCTAGCCTTTTCCACATGGGACATCATACACAAAATTGACAGACATGTACTTGATCAGCTAGGAGGTAGCGACCACAAACCAATAAAGCTGGTCATAAATATGGAATTTGTTCTGCAGGAAATAAAACTACTTCCTCGATGGAACTACAAACGAGCTGACTGGGTCAAGTGTACAATGTTGACAGACAGGTTTGTGAAACAATTAATACACGGCACAGCAATATCAAAAACGATGGTCGAAAACCTAAACAAAGCCATATTTCGAGCAGCCACTGAATCCATTCCCAGAGGGGCGGAAAAAAATTACAAACCTTACTGGACTGAAGAACTTCAAAGGCTTGACGACGAAGTAACAGAGGTCAGAAACACAGGAGAAAGAGAACAAACAGCGGAACCATTTTACTCAAAGCCATCACTGCAAAACAACAAGAGACTGCTGGAAAGAAAAAACAGAAAATCTAAACTTAGATAAAGACGGCAATAAGCAGAGGAAACAAATCGCGCTCAAACAAGGTGACAATATGCTCACAGGCAAAAGAGCTGCAAATGCATTTATAGAACACTTTGCTAGTGAAAATCACATTGATGTCTGTTGAAGTTTCCACCACGGTAGAAGTTTGGTTATTATCTTGGAGAATGATATGGTTAGCTGTAGAAGTACTGTTGTTGTGCTGTAATATGTGCGCTGATGTAAATAACCAGCAGGTCGGGCTTACCAGGTGGCCGACATGGTGTTGGGCGTATAAATTTCAATGGAAGGATGTGAAGTTTGAGAGTACAGCCATGATAACACACACACCAATCCACGTATATGTCATGGTACAGTTATTCACAGTTTATTACCACAGTAATAAGGACATCATCAAATTCAAGACACACTGGCAATAGCACAAGATTGCACTTCATGTAAGTAATATTTATTTACTACCATGTAGTGTAGGGTAAATAATATCTCTGTGACTTCTCTTCAACGTGCTGCAAGTAGTGCAGTGTAAATAATATCTCTATGCCTTCTTTATCACCTCTGACCAAACTAGTCAATTATATCTCTGGCAAAACAGGCCGCATATATGGCGGGCTTCCTTATATAAATAATGTTAATCTTCTGCATCACATCTGACCAAACTAGTCAGGTATATCTCTGGCAAAAATAGGCCGCATAGATGACGGGCTTCCTTATATAAATAATGTTAGTCTTCTCTATCACTACTTCCCGCATCAGGAGTAAGTCACCTCAAAATGCAAAGTTCTTAGCTACAACGAATAGCTTCAAAAGTATTGTTACCTGCTCTGCACTACCGGAATAAAACACAAAAGAAACACTGGCCATTTCCTAGGCTTTACCGAACTATGCCAGAATCACAATCAAGGGGAATCTTAAACATATTTAATACACAAAAAACTCTGTTCCCCTTTTACACAGCCAGAAAAACATGGCGGGACACCTTCTCCGCTCAACCGCTCAGCCAGACTGTCCAAAAAGAACCAGTCTTCAGGACCCGCGCAAATCATCGCGCATGCGTGGATACGCTAGCCCCGATTAGAGCTCACATAGGACCAGTCCGGAACTTTTCCTGGAAACTGATCTACAAAACTCCTTAAATGGTCCACTTGACAAGTCAAGGGAAGATAACAACTAAATCTAACTTATTCCAGAAAATATTACAACTGGTTAACTCCCTTAGACCATAAATATAAAAAAGAAGTATAAAAAATGTCACATTCCTAACTTAAAACAAACTGACTCTTAACAATGTCCCTGCTGACAGGAAGAAAATTATCACAGATGAACAGTTGATTCATGACAACACAAAGATTGCACCAGAAATGGAAGAGGCAATAAAGTCACTAAAGAAAAAGAAGTCACCTGGAAACGATGGAATATCCAATGAAATGTTAATAGGTCTCGACATAAGGACAAAAACAAGAAGCTTCTGGCAGTACTGAACTACAGCTGGAAAAGAGGAATTGTCCCGCAGGCATGGCAGGAAGCTATACTGATACCTATACCAAAGAAAGACAAGGACCTGAAAGAACCCAATGGTTACAAACCAATCAGCCTACTAAGTAGGAAAACTGATGGAGCGTATAATTAATACGACTGACGTGGCACCTGGAAAACAAACACCTATTAACCCCTCAACAATCAGGATTCAGACAACACAGACCCCCTGAAGATCAGATCACATATAGCTCAGGAAATCGAAGATGCCTTTCAAGAAAAAAAAATATATAAAAAAAAATATTTTAAACACAGGCTTTTAATGCACTAAAAAGACAAATAGTTTTTCTCGGAGTTTATAGCTTGCAGTCAAAAAATTTAACATCAAATTGACAAAAAGCGTGGGGCGCTTAAGCCCTTATCATATATTTTATCCATAAGTGTGTGATGAAGTATAAAGTAGAAGTTAATTTAATGTAGTATCAGCACCCCAGGCTGTTTGTCAATTTGATGTTACATTTTTTTGACTGCAAGCTATAAACTCCTCGAAAAATTAATTGTGGCTTTTTAGTGCATTAAAAGCCTGTCTTTAAAATAACTTTGTTTATATAATTTTAACTTTTTTTTAAGTATTTTTTTTTAAATGTAAGTCAAATGTAATTTGCAGTTATCGCCCATTTCACTGATGATACAATACAAACAAACAAAAATTAATATTCATTTTATTAATTTTATAATTTTTACAACTGATTATTGTATTGTTATGGGGAATACACAACTATGCCAAGTTTAACAGCTATTGCTCATCTGAAAGTGATTGACAAATCAATTGCAAGATTTGAAGGTGACAAGAGAGTG
Source organism: Oreohelix idahoensis (assembly GCA_024509875.1). Classification (NCBI taxonomy): domain Eukaryota; kingdom Metazoa; phylum Mollusca; class Gastropoda; order Stylommatophora; family Oreohelicidae; genus Oreohelix; species Oreohelix idahoensis. Next base: position 180,089 of record JAMPIV010003499.1, read on the forward strand.
ACATACGTTGCAAATTAAAGAAAAGCCTGTAAAAAAACACGCTAGTGGCTTGGGTGGATTTAGAAAAAGCTTTTTATAAAGTATGGTGTGACTGATAGTCAAACTGCACATAATTGTGGGCGAATGTACAAATGGAGTGGCCACTACACTGAGAATAGAACCGTAATGTACATCTACAAGGACAGACTAGTAAAAAGTTTATATTAGAGCAGGAGGTCCCACAAGGTGTAGCCCTGTCACCTACACTGTTCATTGCATACATAAATGACAAGAGAAAATATTTTTAAAATAACACACAATGCCTCCTTTGTAGATGACTTAGCCTTGTGGATCTCTGAAGAGTATATCACTATTGCAAACATTCTGACGCAGCAAGCACTAACATCACTGGAAGAGTGGGCAAAAACATGGCTCGTGAAGATAAATGAAGAGAAAACAATGTACACAGTATTTTCCCTCTCGCATAAACCACAGAGCTCCAAACTAGTGCTAAACGGAGAAAATCTACATTTAAATAAAAATCCAATCTACCTAGGCATTCTTGGTCATCACTGTCTGATTTGGAAAAATACAAGTTGACAGAAACCGAATGAGAAAGGCAAAGAATGGCCATCGTGAAAAAACTTGCTAGAACAACTTCGGGTGCAGACGAGAGAGTGCTAAAGACATCATACACGGGGTGAGTGAGACCAGTGCTAGAGTATGGCATTGCAGCATGGGCAACAGCAAGTGCCAAACCTCGATAAAATCAGCAGACTCCAAAATGAGAATTATAACGGGCAGCATGAAGACAACATGTACTTGAAAAAACTCGAAAAGATATCACGCCTCCAGCCAATGGAGGATAGAAGAGACAGCAGGGCTCAGCAACAAGCTTAAAAATTCAAGAGACTAACAGACCATCCATTGCACCATAGAATGAATGCTCTTAAAAGGCAAAAACTCAAACGAAGCAACTACGCAGAATCCACCAAACCACAGATGAGAGCAGTTTCCATAAATGCAATATCAACTATTAAACCCATCTACACTGCACACAAGCTTCCAGTTTGGAAACAACATCGTTTCCCTGAAATGATAGAAAACATTCCAGGAATTGAAAGAAAAAAAAAGCCACACTGCAACATAGTGATAAAATACATAGTGAAACATTACCCACGCAACACCTGGACTCATGCATACACAGATGGACCAGCAAAAAATGCAACAGAAAATGGAGGTGGAAGTGTCTTGATGACCTGAAGCACTGGTGCAGAAAAAAAGCTGTCAGTGGCAACAGGAAAATTCTCAAGTAACTTCAGAGCAGAAGCAGAGGCCTTGAAAACTGCAGCAGAAGTTATAATGACAGAGGAAAGCACAGAGAGACAAGTTGCTTTCTTTACCGATGCACAGTCAGTAATTGCAGCGCTGAAAAGGAAAAATAATACAGACCTCAATGACCTCAGAATAATGCTGAGGAAACTATGTCATCGATTCAAAAGTGTTGTGATTCAATGGAGCCCATCTCACTATAAAATCACCGCCAATGGAAGAGGCTGACAGATTGGCAAAGGAAGGTGGAAATCTACCTCTGCCTGATGCAAGCGTAACTTTCAGGGAGGCAAAGATTTTTATCAGAATCAGATACAAAAACAAATGGGATGTAGAGCATCCATGTCATATACAAAATGATGCATAATAACAGAAGAAAACAAGTAGTAATCTTCAGACTCAGCACTGGTCACAACAGATTGAGATACCATCTATTCAACAACTTAAAGATAGGAACTACCGATCAGTGTAACTGTGGCACTGATTGAATGACTGCTGAACATCTGCTTCAAAGTTGCCCAACATATGCGGAACAGAGAAAGTGCATATGGCCATCACCAGTACCATTCGTGGAAAAGCTCTATGGAGATTCAACTAACTGTAACCGGAATGATGATCACATTAGTAGTTTAGTAATTATCCCTTAAATGATTTTTAGTACGCAAGTTATTGATGACGTCATTTTCACATAGCCTCTTATCGACATTTTTTAATAAAGACTTCAAGACAGTTACAGGAAATAATACAAGACATGAAACCTCTAAACAGAATTAAAAATACCCTCAAATAAAAGGTTATACCTTCTGCTATGATATAAACTTGTGTAGTAACTGTGACGTAAATATGACATAGACATAACTTGTGGAATATCCAGCTTAACTAATGGCTTCGCCAATGAAATAGATTATCTCAAACATATCCGTTTGACTGACAAATCAAAGTAACTTCCCCCCAGCAGTCTTAGGAACCAGTTTGTATATATTGACGGCCCAAAACCCTTAGCAGAAGAGTCGAAGCCCAAGTTCCTAGCAGAAGAGTTGCACGCCCGAATCCCTGGCAAAGAGATGAAGCCTAAGTTCCTAACAGATTTGCTGACCGCCACTATATATAGGGGAGCCGCGGTAGCATAGTGGTTAGTGCACTGGCTTCCTAGCGCAGTGGTCTATGGTTCGATCCCCAGATGAGGCGGAAAAAATTTTTAGGCCACAAACGGCTCCTGGGTCGACCCAGCCCCAAATGGGTACCAGAGCTACTCTGGGAAGGTTAAGGCGGCCGGCGTGATGCCGAAGACATCACCCCTCGTGTGCCGACGGACAAGATAATATGGGCCTAACACCATATTCCCAATATGCCTCAATGGGCGTGTAACGGGTTCCTTTACCTATATATAGGCAAGACTGAATAGACTCCAGTAATAGTTAAACAATGGCTAACCCGACCCATAGCCCTATGACATTATAATACTTTCAGGTTGGTAAAGGTCTCGACTTAGCATTAAGACGTATGCATATTAGACAGGAGAAATAGATGTACCTAAGCTCACCAAAATGCACAACATGAATTTTATGAGATGACTTCATATGTGGAAATGAATGCTACTGAACTGAGAATGGTATCATCTTGTAATTTACAGTTATACATTTGAAAGAATCCAAAATAAAACTTCATATAAAATGTCGGACTTTGCTTCAAATGCTGATGGAGATTGTTGAGTTTGATTTGCTTATTGTTTAGGATTTCTAGGTACAATGGAAAGTACTGCCTTTTATATTACATGTGGTACTTCCAACTTTCAAAATCCAAAATCAAACCTGGAACCCGTACCATTTGATCAAGTTAAATAATATCTCTGGAGGAGCATCCAGTAAACTCAAACTTGATACAGCGAACTCGAACTTGAATATATTTATACAGTGAACTCGAACTTGAATATATTTATATAGTAAACTCGAACTTGACATTTATAGGTTCTGTAATTTGAAAGATAGAATACCGTCGGAATGCTTCCTTTGCTGTCCTTTAATTCTTTTAACGGAGAATAGCTCCTAATTAACTGGTCACAATTAATACTTTGGCACAATACCAGCTTCTTAATTTGGTGTGTCAATGTAACACGCATTCTCACTATAACAAATACATCTATCAAACTGTTCTGACCTACTTTAATATTTTTCCGACAGAATATTCATTTATATAAGAAAATGTTAAAATAAATAAAATAGAAGCCCAAATCAGTTTTACCCCAAAATACTATCTATGTGAATACGGGCACATAACCTCAAACTGACTACTGCTTTCTGTGAGAACATTTAAGTGGACGCCTGAGAGTGTGCGAAGAAGTAGAAGAAAACCAAACTTGTGTGAATGAATTTGTGTGTGTCAACCCCTTTTCAAGAAACCAACAAACAATAAAAATAAGAAAACGAACTAATACAAACAAGAAAGCACAAAAAAACACCACAACAACAACAAAAAAACCAACAAAGTGTCACGACCTTGTTTAGACGATGTCCCCAGTTGTCAGGAACAATAGTATGGTGAGTGTGGGTTATATGTAGACGAAGATCAACAATGGCTGGTACGAATTAACCCAACGTCACTGGTACAGTTCCATAACATTTATTAGACTGATAGATCGATCGTGGAAATCAATTACATTTAGTAAGCGCACCGAGATAATACATTGCCTGTAGGACATAACAAACTACAGTATTGATACACTGTCTCTCCGAACACACCATCACAATATACAGAATGTCCTTGTTGCGGTATACACTCTTCGCACACAATAATCCCTCAAACATTTCTACGTGCGGAAAAAAACCATCGCACTAATATATCACCGTTCTGGTGTATATCACTTATCATTGTGGCCGTATGACCGACCACCATAGCATTTATTCGTGCTAGTGTCTAGATATAATACAATAATAAAACCATCATTCGCTATTATGATAAATAAGCAAGTAAGAATTTTTCTACAAATAAATAAAAAAAGAAAAGAAAAGAAAAATACACGTCACAACTGACAGCATGGTGAAGAGAGGTGAAGTGGTAACTAGTTTAACTTTGACATAACCCACTCCACAAATTACCATCGTGATTTCAGTGACGTACACAGGGACAGCCTTGCTCCCTGTGAGATAAAATGATAGACTGACCAATAAAAAGGATATAGAAGAAAGCCTTAACCAATAGAAAGCAGCCAGCTAAACCCGCACTGCGAGGTCAGCTGCCGGGTAATATTCGAGCACCAGTTTGGAAGAAGTCAACCATTGCATCCAGACGCGTTTTAGTGAGCGTCTTGCTTCCACATCGAGATATCGATGATGTTTGATAGGATTTTCGATATTCTTCAAATGTGCCTGCAGATGCAAGAAAAGGACATAATTTGATAGTCATGAACATCTGTTCATGAAAATGTTAGCTTGCTGGTTTCAACATGTAAGTAGACTCAAGTCTTGTATCGCCTTTCTAATTTTCAGCCCAGCACGTCTGGTAATTTTTATAAAAGGTAACCATGATGCAAATAACAAAGAATTGAAGGATTATAATAAACGTAATCCAGGACTGCAAGGACATTCGAAAGAAACTAAAAGTGGTAAAGATATCCCCTAAAGAGATATGCTACCCTGAAATAATCATAAATGAGAAAACAAAGGATATTGATGATACGGATGAACATTATACGCCTCCATGGGTTAAAATAAATACCTCTTTATATTCTCTGTGATCCCTGGTCAATAGTAGTGACAGGCTATCCGATGTCCAGTAGCCCCTATTCCCATATGTCCACTGAAGGATATGGCATGTCCTAGCTTCATAACCTGCTCCCTGTATGATGTTGGCACTACAGGCTGTCCATGTCCTTTACGTCCTGTTCCAGCTTTTCTATATATTTTTCGTATGTGTTTCCTTTCTCTGGAGGGTTATGGCTTTTATGTAATTTGCCAAAGCAAGGCTTCAATGTGCTGTCAGCGGTTTGAACCTTTCTCATCTCTTCTGGATGAGTATTGATGATAATGTTCTCCTCTTTCCTAGAGCTTGCCCTGGTCTGAACTGTGCCTCACTATGGGTCTTATAGTTTCTCATAGAAAGATATATCTACATCCCTGTATCAATGGGTAAATACTGTTGTCCATCACTGCTGCTTTTATCTCCCCTTCCACATAGCGAGATCTTATGTTGATTCGGGCTATGAGCAGTGTCATGGTTCCTGCTCTCATGAATGGTCTTCTGATTTCCACGGTTTCTGTGGTTATCTGCTCAAGACTCACCAGAAAAGAGCACACTACTGAGTCAAAGTCCAAGCCTTATCATATAAGCACAGTACTTGGGTGCCATTCAATGTCATTTCCTCACAGACAGCGGGATGATGGAGGTCATTCTGACTATCTGCCAGGTCCTTCCTTCCCTTGTTCCCTGTTGTAAGACTCGCTGTGTGATGAGGAGGGTTTTCCCTTCTGTATTCTGCAGTATTGTGGTTACTTTACTGGCAAGTTTTACATCACTTTCCTTCCTTTTCTGAAGGTTTCTTATCGGATCCTAGTGGGTTTTTGTCTTTATAATTAGTTCTTTGTTTGTGCTTGTTGGAATTGTCCCTGTGTTCATATTTGGTACAGTTTTGTGAAGGTTTGAAGTTCTCACCCTGCTTCTTATTTCCTGATACTTCTGACTGAGCTGCTTGATATCTCTCAGCCATGGTTAGAATATCTTCAAATCTCTCTGCTCTTTGCTCCATAAGAAATTTCCTCATTTCTTGAGGCATGGATTCCCTCAGTTGTTCCATCATGACCACTTCTTTTAAATCTTGACATTTTCCTCAGCTAGTCCATTTTGTCAGATATGTTTCCAATCTGGCAGAAAACTGGTTGTAGTTTTTTCCTGGAAGTAGCTTAACAGTTCGGAATCTCTTTCCATAAGATTCAGAATTCTTTTCGTACCTCACCAGTAAAGCTTGTTTTAAGATTTCATAATTTTCCTGGTCTTCCTTTGAGAGTTTTAAATAAACATAGTATGAAACTTATGACGAAGAGTTATCGAACGAGGAGTTGATCGAGCGTGAGATAGAAAAGGTAGCTGAAAGCTAGCAACATGGCATTGAAGAGCCGGAAGTGCAGCCCAAACGTTTCACGGCGAAGGATATGCGCGTAGCTGTGCAATCGTTGAATAAGCTTTATGAAGCTATAGAAGGACAGGACCCTCTTGTATCCCAGTTTCTTCGGTTTCAACGCATGGTCAACGATGCCTTCTCATATTACAAAGAGGTATATGAGGAGAAGACAAGGGCAGGTGTTCAAACTTCTCTTGACCAATTTATCGTGAGACGAGAAGAACAACCTGGCACCAGCAGTGACCCTGCATTTGGAGGAGAGCCATCGTCTGCTTTTTGTGCCACTACTACATCTCCAACTACCATCACACCGACTCCTGCCTCTGACTCAATTGAATACGAGTGACTCCAGTATAGATTATAAATTATTATGTTTTTATTAATTATTATTAAAGTAATTGTTAATTATTATTATTTCAATTATTATTATTGTGCATAAAGTATATAATAAAACTTGACTCCGAGTAACGTAAAAATCGACTTACGCCATAGGGTTGCGGAACGATCCACTTACGTATGTCTGGGACTTCCTGTATTCTTTAACAAAAGATGGATTACTTTTTAAATACACATAAAAACACATTGATACCCACTGCCTTATACCCACTTCAGATTTTATTATAATTATCCCACATGAAACTTAATTCTCTGAGGAAGTCATATTCTATAAGTTAGCTATTTTGACATTGTTTCTGGTGTTTTATTTAATGTACTCTGAGCCGTAATTAATTTGTATGGTAAACCACCAACTTTTTAAATCCAATACTGAATGATTATTTTAAAATGTTTGCCAGAGCTGTGTTTGTTCACATCAGTGAGAACCTTATAAGAAGCAACGCTGTTTTCTTAGTCTTTCAGAAAAGGGAGTGCCCTGCAATCACAGAAATGACGTCAGCGTTTTGTTTTTTAAATAAAATGTTGCCTCGATTTGGCGAGGCGCGCCCCCACTGAAACTAGTCCGACAGTTATATTAAGGCGCATGTGCAAATATAAAAGACCTTTGGTCTGCTTATTTTGTTGTTTTGGTTTTGGCGCACGCAAATGTGTTGGCAATTTCTGAAACCATATATGTATGGCAGTGAACTACCACCTAGGAATTTAAGGGTCCCCGCTATGACGTCACAGTGATATTAGACTATTAACCTCTACGACAATATACCGGATGAAGGCATACGCGTTTTGCTTTTACTTGATTGGTCGCTAGTAGGCGCGTTATATACAGAAATACGTAATTTTGTTCGTTTTTGGCGTTGCCTGGGAACGGGGAGCTGGTAGAAACATAACTGTTGTACTTGAACCTCAAGACGATGGCTGCAATCCTTACACTTCCATAATGGGTTACAGCAGTGGCGGCTTTCTTTAATGTGCTGGTGAGCTGCAGCACTCCCTATAAAAAAGGACTACTATAATACGTAATCCGGACAGACCAAAAAATTGAGGTTACACCGGAAGGGTTGAATACAAGACAAAAAAAAATTATCTAAGACCGTATCGTGGTGTGCTGCAAACGATTACAGTTCAAGTGACCTTGACCTCTTATAAGCGAATGCTTGTTATATACAGCTGCGTTTGGGTTGAATTTATTTAACTCTTTGACTATGGAACAACGCTCTGAGCGTGGTTTTTAGACTTTCACGAATAAAAATTACGGCACAGGGCGAAAACTAATTGCGGAGTCAAAGAGTTAACAAGTGCTGCAACGAAAGACAGCTCCCAAGTGCAAGGAACTGTAATTAAAGGGAAGTTACAATGAAAATTTTAAACACGAGAAATAGCAGCATAAATGTCTGTTTAACCTGGTTTGAAACTCGGAAAACTGCTTCGACTGACAAGGATTACTTCTAGTTGCAGTAAACTTTTAAAATAACTTTTCAGATGTTCTTGACAGATTTTAGATGAGATAAGACACTAATCATTTGTGTCTGGGTTGATATTTTACATGGTGGTCACAATTTGTGAGAGTTATGTATAGTATTTTAAATGAATGAACAGTGCAGCACCCCCAATGACAACCCCCTGGAACCGCCACTGGGTTACAGTAAACCAACATACTTAACGCAGACAACGGTGAATGTAGTATGCAGGGGTCATATGAGGAGGAAGCATTGGTGCTAACTGGGCATCTATGCTTATTTACAACCACCATTCTGTGAATTGAAGAATGGATTTTAGCTGTTCTTCGCTCGCTACAGATCTGGTAATAACACTAGAGAATTTCTACATGTAAGTAGACGTATATAAACATTTGATTGCAGTAGGTGTTTGAAATAAGATTAATAGTTCATTTGGGCTACACCTACGAAATGAACCTATCGCTCAAAACTACAAGAGAATAACATATGCTCGACGACTGAATCAGATAGTAATGTTTTCTTCTAAAAGAAAATTGAAAGATAGAGACTCTGTATGCACCGATATCATCTACAAAAGATTATTGATTGCTGCCATTATGATGTTGAATCATCTCATCGTGTTGAATCCTGATATTATTACTGCTAAAAATCAAAATCCATCAGAAATAAAGCAGCAGAAGTAAAATAAAAGAACAACCCTGAGCAACAGAGTTGAGATGAATCTTTACGGTGAAATTGAGTATTGCTCCGTTAAGACTTTTGTTGAAATTCCTGCATTCAGACTTTTATCTACCTACAGCTCACTGCTGAGTTTTCCTGTTGACTTTAATTGAGTTGTCGCCAAAAAGGGTTAGATTAGAACCTATAAACTAAGTTCACGAAAACACAACGTGAGTACCGTATTAGGACATGCCAACTTCTGTCTGACACTCTTACAACCGGCCCCAGGCTCAAATGATTTTACTGACCTGGTAACGTAGACGCATAGTCTAGGCATCCGTAGAAGCGTAGGTCGGCGTCTGCCGAACTTGTGAAAGTAGCTGCTATTATAAAAGACAAACAAACCAACTACCGCACGGCGCGGCTACGTATGATACAATAACCGCCCTTGCTTTTTTTTTTTTAAACAAAGTATCCCGTTCAACCTTTGATTGGTTATAATTAGGACATATAGTGTAATAAATTCAAGACAATCAAATCAGATTTCCGATATCCTAATATAGTATCTTCTTCTGCCTTCCACTCAGTCCAAATATAGTAAATCAAAACCAAAATCCTTATTTACAATATATATGGCCAACCAAACAAGGATCTGTCACTTTCCTGCATGGAAATAAAGGACTCAAATTGCGTAGTGAGATTTCAATAGCCACTCTGAAAGATGGGGATACCCAGATACAGACAACAGAGGTGACGAAGTGGAGGACTGGGAGATATATACAAATCTTCACCTAATCAACAGTCCCGATGACAACCCCAGTTTTTACTTCAGAAGATATCACACTACTTCCACTCCAGATCTAGCCTTTTCCACATGAGACATCATACACAAAATTGACAGACATGTACTTGATCAGCTAGGAGGTAGCGACCACAAACCAATAAAGCTGGTCATAAATATGGAATTTGTTCTGCAGGAAATAAAACTACTTCCTCGATGGAACTACAAACGAGCTGACTGGGTCAAGTGTACAATGTTGACAGACAGGTTTGTGAAACAATTAATACCCGGCACAGCAATATCAAAAACGATGGTCGAAAACCTAAACAAAGCTATATTTCGAGCAGCCACTGAATCCATTCCCAGAGGGGCGGGAAAAAATTACAAACCTTACTGGACTGAAGAACTTCAAAGGCTTGACGACGAAGTAACAGAGGTCAGAAACACAGGAGAAAGAGAACAAACAGCGGAACCATTTTACTCAAAGCCATCACTGCAAAACAACAAGAGACTGCTGGAAAGAAAAAACAGAAAATCTAAACTTAGATAAAGACGGCAATAAGCAGAGGAAACAAATCGCGCTCAAACAAGTTGACAATATGCTCACAGGCAAAAGAGCTGCAAATGCATTTATAGAACACTTTGCTAGTGAAAATCACATTGATGTCTGTTGAAGTTTCCACCACGGTAGAAGTTTGGTTATTATCTTGGAGAATGATATGGTTAGCTGTAGAAGTACTGTTGTTGTGCTGTAATATGTGCGCTGATGTAAATAACCAGCAGGTCGGGCTTACCAGGTGGCCGACTTGGTGTGTGGGCGTATAAATTTCAATGAAGGATGTGAAGTTTGAGAGTACAGCCATGGTAACACACACACCAATCCACGTATATAAGTCAGGAAAGGTTGTAACGACTGTGGTACAGTTATTCACAGTTTATTACCACAGTAAAAAGGACATCATCAAATTCAAGACACACTGTCAATAGCACAAGATTGCACTTCATGTAAGTAATATTGATTTACTACCATGTAGTGTAGGGTAAATAATATCTCTGTGACTTCTCTTCAACGTGCTGCAAGTAGTGCAGTGTAAATAATATCTCTATGACTTCTTTATCACCTCTGACCAAACTAGTCAAGTATATCTCTGGCAAAAATAGGCCGCATAGATGGCGGGCTTCCTTATATAAATAATGTTAGTCTTCTCTATCACTACTTCCCGCACCAGGAGTAAGTCACTGATAACTCTCTTTTTCTTCTTGATCGTAACTGTGTATTCTCCTCACGCAAACCAGTGGTGAATATGATGGAGGCTCCAGGGGGAGCAAAGGTCAACTCAACCAACGCAGGATTATGCAAATATGGAGTGTGAGTGTGAAGTCTGAGTTAAGCGCATGGTGGACTGTTCGTGTGTTGACCCGTATAAGACACTCATTCACTCATTACGTTATGTCACCAATGCAGACCACTGTAGTCGTTTCAATAGTTTAATTGGACGCACACACTTGACAGATTGAGTACAGTTACAGGAACATGAGTCGACATAGACAGCATAATATTGATCAATGGACTACCGTCCTAAATTAGCATTCATGAAGAATAATCTTGCCATGGAACATCTGTAAACACCAAGATTTCCATAGTTTATAAATACAGTCAGTAGACCTTACTGACCGAGCATGTCAATTAAGCAATACTGTTCAAACTTGACTCCTAAACAGGATCTCTTTCTAGCGAAGATTCCTTTAGGTAATTACAGCAAATCTCTGTGAAGATAATGTTAATTTCTTTATAATAGTGATCTCTCAATCATCACCTGATAATAAGGAAGTTTTTCCGTTCTCTGTTAATGATTTACAATAAGTAGAATTCCAAAATCAATCGAATTCCACAATGGCTGCTGGTTCCCGGTTGAGCATCACTCACTATACCGGTGTATAGCCAAATCTTCAATCGAAGCTTTGTTCATCAACAATAAATGATTCTACAAGGATCAGCATATTCTGTCCTCATAGTTGCTGCATATAAACATGTTTAGTGCTGCTAGAGAATATGTCGTCCCGACATATTCATAGGTAAGTTCATGTAAACGTCTGCCCATCTTAAGCCTAGGAATGAACGAAGTCAGCAAAAGTACGTTTTTTTACCTGGACATAAGAAATACACTAGCAAGCACAAAAACGCTCTCCCGGCGTTATAGAATCACAACTGGGGAACTCATGGACTAAACGATCCTGGAAGAAACTATCTTCGTCCCCATACTGGCCACCACGTTGATAACTCTCTTCTTCTTCTTGATCGTAACTGTGTATTTTCCTCACGCAAACCAGTGGTGAATATGATGGAGGCTCCAGGGGGAGCAAAGGTCAACTCAACCAACGCAGGATTATGCAAATATGGAGTGTGAGTGTGAAGTATGAGTTAGGCGAATGGTGGACTGTTCGTGTGTTGACCCGTATAAGGCACTCGTTCACTCATTACGTTAAGTCACCAATGCAGATCACTGTAGTCGTTTCAATAGTTTAATTGGACGCACACACTTGACAGATTGGGTACAGTTACAGGAACATGAGTCGACATAGACAGCATAATATTGATCAATGGACTACCGTCCTAAATTAGCATTCATGAAGAATAATCTTGCAATGGAACATCTGTAAACACCAAGATTTCCATAGTTTATAAATACAGTCAGTAGACCTTACTGACCGAGCATGTCAATTAAGCAATACTGTTCAAACTTGACTCCTAAACAGGATCTCTTTCTAGCGAAGATTCCTTTAGGTAATTACAGCAAATCTCTGTGAAGATAATGTTAATTTCTTTATAATAGTGATCTCTCAATCATTAGCAGAGAACGGGAAAACTTCCTTATTATCAGGTGATGATTGAGAGATCACTATTATAAAGAAATTAACATTATCTTCACAGAGATTTGCTGTAATTACCTAAAGGAATCTTCGCTAGAAAGAGATCCTGTTTAGGAGTCAAGTTTGAACATTATTGCTTAATTGACATGCTCGGTCAGTAAGGTCTACTGACTGTATTTATAAACTATGGAAATCTTGGTGTTTACAGATGTTCCATTGCAAGATTATTCTTAATGAATGCTAATTTAGGACGGTAGTCCATTGATCAATATTATGCTGTCTGTGTCGACTCATGTTCCTGTAACTGTACTCAATCTGTCAAGTGTGTGCGTCCAATTAAACTATTGAAACGACTACAGTGATCTGCATTGGTGACTTAACGTAATGAGTGAATGAGTGCCTTATACGGGTCAACACACGAACAGTCCACCATTCGCCTAACTCATACTTCACATTCACACTCCATATTTGCATAATCCTGCGTTGGTTGAGTTGACCTTTGCTCCCCCTGGAGCCTCCATCATATTCACCACTGGTTTGCGTGAGGAGAATACACAGTTACGATCAAGAAGAAGAAGAGAGTTATCAGTCGCCTCAAAATGCAAAGTTCTTAGCTACAACGAATAGCTTCAAAAGTATTGTTACCTGCTCTGCACTACAGGAATAAAACACAAAAGAAACACTGGCCATTTCCTAGGCTTTACCGAACTATGCCAGAATCACAATCAAGGGGAATCTTAAACATATTTAATACACAAAAAAATATGATCCCCTTTCACACAGCCAGAAAAACATGGCGGGACACCTTCTCCGCTCAACCGCCCAGCCAGACTGTCCAAAAAGAACCAGTCTTCAGGACCAGGGCAAATCATCGCGCATGCGTGGATACGCTAGCCCCGAGTAGAGCTCACATAGGACCAGTCCAGAACTTTTCCTGGAAACTGATCTACAAAACTCCTTAAATGGTCCACTTGACAAGTCAAGGGAAGATAACAACTAAATCTAACTTATTCCAGAAAATATTACAACTGGTTAACTCCATTAGACCATAAATATAAAAAAGAAGTATACAAAAGGTCACATTCCTAACTTAAAACAAACTGACTCTTAACAATGTCCCTGCTTACAGGAAGAAAATTATCACAGATGAACAGTTGATTCATGACAACACAAAGATTGCACCAGAAATGGAAGAGGCAATAAAGTCACTAAAGAAAAAGAAGTCACCTGGAAACGACGGAATATCCAATGAAATGTTAATAGGTCTCGACACAAGGACAAAAACAAGAAACTTTTGGCAGTACTGAACTACAGCTGGAAAAGAGGAATTGTCCCGCAGGCATGGCAGGAAGCTATACTGATACCTATACCAAAGAAAGACAAGGACCTGAAAGAACCCAATGGTTACAAACCAATCAGCCTACTAAGTAGGAAAACTGATGGAGCGTATAATTAATACGACTGACGTGACACCTGGAAAACAAGCACCTATTAACCCCTCAACAATCAGGATTCAGACAACACAGACCCACTGAAGATCAGATCACATATAGCTCAGGAAATCGAAGATGCCTTTCAAGAAAAAAAAATATATAAAAACAAAATATTTTAAACACAGGCTTTTAATGCACTAAAAAGACAAATAATTTTTCTAGGAGTTTATAGCTTGCAGTCAAAACATTTAACATCAAATTGACAAAAAGCGTGGGGCGTTTAAGCCCTTATCATATATTTTATCCATAAGTGTGTGATGAAGTATAAAGTAGAAGTTAATTTAATGTAGTATCAGCACCCCAGGCTGTTTGTCAATTTGATGTTACATTTTTTTGACTGCAAGCTATAAACTCCTCGAAAAATTAATTGTGGCTTTTTAGTGCATTAAAAGCCTGTCTTTAAAATAACTTTGTTTATATAATTTTAACTTTTTTTTAAGTGTTTTTTTTAAAATGTAAGTCAAATGTAATCGATCCGCTAATGACATTATCAATTTGCGATAAACGAGTCCGGAGCACAGGAGGTGGATTTCATTACTCAGTTATTACACGGAAAGTTAATATTTTATTTTTGGTTTAATTTTAAAAAAAAATTTGATACGTGCTGTAAGGTACATTTTTTAACATGTAGTGTCAGTTGTGTGTATGTCTGTTCACGCGCGTACGATATGCGATAGTGTGTGTGTGAAAGGGGGATGGGGTTGGGGGGAGTTTCAATATTTCTCTCAATAGAGACAATCTTGTTGAAAAGAATACACCTGGTTTATTTGCAGTTATCGCCCATTTCACTGATGATACAATACAAACAAACAAAAATTAATATTCATTTTATAATTTTTACGACTGATTATTGTATTGTCATGGGGAATACACAACTATGCCAAGTTTAACAGCTATTGCTCATCTGAAAGTGATTGACAAATCAATTGCAAGATTTGAAGGTGACAAGAGAGTGACATACGTTGCAAATTAAAGAAAAGCCTGTAAAAAAAAAACACGCTAGTGGCTTGGGTGGATTTAGAAAAAGCTTTTGATAAAGTATGGTGTGACTGATAGTCAAACTGCACATAATTGTGGGCGAATGTACAAATGGAGTGGCCACTACATTGAGAATAGAACCGTAATGTACAGCTACAAGGACAGACTAGTAACAAGTTTATATTAGAGCAGGAGGTCCCACAAGGTGTAGCCCTGTCACCTACACTGTTCATTGCATACATAAATGACAAGAGAAAATATTTTTAAAATAACACACGATGCCTCCTTTGTAGATGACTTAGCCTTGTGGATCTCTGAAGAGTATATCACTACTGCAAACATTCTGACGCAGCAAGCACTAACATCACTGGAAGAATGGGCAAAAACATGGCTCGTGAAGATAAATGAAGAGAAAACAATGTACACAGTATTTTCCCTCTCGCATAAACCACAGAGCTCCAAACTAGTGCTAAACGGAGAAAATCTACATTTAAATAAAAATCCAATCTACCTAGGCATTCTTGGTCATCACTGTCTGATTTGGAAAAATACAAGTTGACAGAAACCGAATGAGAAAGGCAAAGAATGGCCATCGTGAAAAAACTTGCTAGAACAACTTCGGGTGCAGACGAGAGAGTGCTAAAGACATCATACACGGGGTGAGTGAGACCAGTGCTAGAGTATGGCATTGCAGGATGGGCAACAGCAGGTGCCAAACCTCGATAAAATCAGCAGACTCCAAAATGAGAATTATAACGGGCAGCATGAAGACAACATGTATTTAAAAAAACTCGAAAAGATATCACGCCTCCAGCCAATGGAGGATAGAAGAGACAGCAGGGCTCAGCAACAAGCTTAAAAATTCAAGAGATTAACAGACCATCCATTGCACCATAGAATGAATGCTCTTAAAAGGCAAAGACTCAAACGAAGAAACTACGCAGAATCCACCAAACCACAGATGAGAGCAGTTTCCATAAATGCAATATCAACTATTAAACACATCTACACTGCACACAAGCTTCCAGTTTGGAAACAACATCGTTTCCCTGAAATGATAGAAAACATTCCAGGAATTGAAAGAAAAAAAAAAGCCACATTGCAACATAGTGATAAAATACATAGTGAAACATCACCCACGCAACACCTGGACCCATGCATACACAGATGGACCAGCAAAAAATGCAACAGAAAATGGAGGTGGAAGTGTCTTGATGATCTTAAGCACTGGTGCAGAAAAAAAGCTGTCAGTGGCAACAGGAAAATTCTCAAGTAACTTCAGAGCAGAAGCAGAGGCCTTGAAAACTGCAGCAGAAGTTATAATGACAGAGGAAAGCACAGAGAGACAAGTTGCTTTCTTTACCGATGCACAGTCAGTAATTGCAGCGCTGAAAAGCCAAAATAATACAGACCTCAATGATCTCAGAATAATGCTGAGGAAACTATGTCATCGATTCAAAAGTGTTGTGATCCAATGGATCCCATCTCACTATAAAATCACCGCCAATGGAAGAGGCTGACAGATTGACAAAGGAAGGTGGAAATCTACCTCAGCCTGATGCAAGCGTAACTTTCAGGGAGACAAAGAATTTTATCAGAATCAGATACAAAAACAAATGGGATGTAGAGCATCCATGTCATATACAAAATGATGCATAATAACAGAAGAGAACAAGTAGTAATCTTCAGACTCTGCAATGGCCACAACAGATTGAGATACCATCTATTCAACAACTTAAAGATAGGAACTACCGATCAGTGTAACTGTGGCACTGATTGAATGACTGCTGAACATCTGCTTCAAAGTTGCCCAACATATGCGGAACAGAGAAAGTGCATATGGCCATCACCAGTACCATTCGTGGAAAAGCTCTATGGAGATTCAACTAACTGTAACCGGAATGATGATCACATTAGTAGTTTAGTAATTATCCCTTAAATGATTTTTAGTACGCAAGTTATTGATGACGTCATTTTCACATAGCCTCTTATCGACATTTTTTAATAAAGACTTCAAGACAGTTACAGGAAATAATACGAGACCTGAAACCTCTAAACAGAATTAAAAATACTCTCAAATAAAAGGTTATACCTTCTGCTATCATAGAAACTTGTGTAGTAACTGTGACGTAAAAATGACATAGACATAACTAGTGGAATATCCATCTTAACTAATGGCTTCGCCAATGAAATAGATTACCTCAAACATATCCGTTTGACTGACAAATCAAAGTAACTTCCCCCCAACAGTCTTAGGAACCAGTTTGTATATATTGACGGCCCAAAACCCTTAGCAGAAGAGTCGAAGCCCAAGTTCCTAGCAGAAGAGTTGCACGCCCGAATCCTTGGCAAAGAGATGAAGCCTAAGTTCCTAACAGATTTGCTGACCGCCACTATATATTGGCAAGACTGAATAGACTCCAGTAATAGTTGAACAATGGCTTACCCGACCCATAGCCCTATGACATTATAATACTTTCAGGTTGGTAAAGGTCTCGATTTAGCATTTGTGACGTACGTCTAGTTCGACAAGTGAATTCTCCATGATATGATGGAAGATTTAAAGGGACTTTTAGCTTTTCATAACATTAGAACCCCTGAACATTTGTTGTAACTTTTTGTTTGCCAGAACTCATTCCACCGGGACTCATTTAGTATGCGGCACGAGATCAAAGAGACAGACTGAGGGATTTCATGGGAGACTATCGGCGCTATCAAAGACAGTGGTCCCTGAAACGATTTCGCATCTCGGTGTTAAGCACGGAACCGATCGCAGCCAGAGCGAACGGGGAAAGCTGACGCAAGCAGCGAACGAAGATACGAAGACCAGAGGGCGGCTTCTCTCTTTGGATTTGGCGGTCAGATCCCCCAAAGTTCATGAGATCAAAAAAGCTGTCAAAGTTCTCATGTCCCACTCATCTTGCATTCCAGTTGTAGATATACAGATCACGTAGAAATACACTTCATCATTCGCTGGCCAGAACTTGATAGAAGCACTAGCGATATTTGAAATCTTGCTAGATCATCCCATGGATTTTATACAAATTTGCAGTGAATTCTATTCTGTGCAAAGCGGTAATATATATATTGTGTAAAGTGATCAGTGGTCGAGTTCATTCATTATATTTCATTGGATTTTGTGTTAATTTAAATCTATTAAATTAAACCATCTCAATAGTTCCAGGTGTAAATATAATGATCTATCTATTATATTATTTACAAAAAGATAATAGATGTTAATGCTTAAATTAACTTTTAAAGTCGCGAAGGAATTTATAATTAATAAATTTAGTTAAGTCCTATATTTATAGATGTGTGATTTAACCACTAGAACTCGCGCAGTGTTTATTAAATACATAATTAAATACTCGAGTGTATAATAGGCTAAACGGGAAATTTATCGCGCACTTAGAAGATTATTTGTTTTAAAGTATGATTATGTTGTTATGGGTTTTCTATCTTTTTCTCTAGATTGATCACCTTTTGCAACCCCAGCAATAACGAAATCTTTCAGAGTTTCCATACTCGGTTCTTAACCTTCCAGACAGTTTGATGAGACATTTTTTTTTAAAGTAAATCTTGTGGTGGTCCGGTGCGGCCTTGCTAACATAATTACATGAAAGAAAGCCTACCCAAGATCATTTGATTATTATCATCAAATTTGACTTACAATCTGTAAGATAAACTGGAAGATGAACAGTGCCAGTAGCGATAGTTTATATACTGCTCTATTGTGAGAGATTACCGATTTACCTGAATGTGACCAAGCCTAGTTTTTCTTCACTGGATTAAAAAACTTTACCGGTCAATGGCTATCATCACTCAGTGAAGGATATTGCCATCACCTCATTTTTCACCCCTATGTCGAACTGCGTCAGTGCCATCCCATAGACTCGTTTCTTTATAATAAAACACAAGAACTCTTAGAACTTCAAGTCCGGCGATAAGCGGGAATATTTGCTCTCAGTGAATCCTCGCATTATCTGGGGCGGGACATAGAAGGACTAGACAGTTGTCATACGTCAAGAGTTAATTATTGTGTTTATCATTCTATGGAGTGACTGATGCTGCAACTCGGTAAGTGTGTGGTGTATATGAGTGTGGATCCGCACAGAGTGTATGAATGACAGGAAATTAATTCTTTTGTGTAACCATTTTGTTAACTTGCTTACCTGGTAATATATATCTTTTCTGTATACCCTACATTGTTCCTTTAAGTGGGATAGTTGATAATTTGTTAACTATGTTTAAAACCCCCTCTTTTCATTTGCTTAGTAAAGGGAAGAACAATTGGGAAGAACAGGAGTTCTTTCTACCACCTATACCTAATTTGGTAACTCCTCTTTTCAGAGTAATTAACTTCACTGTTAGGTTAACGTACCCGTGTTCCTGATATTATCTCTCTCTGGACTGGGTTTATCTTTGTCTAATAAGCGGGAAGGGCTTAGTCGATACCAATCTTCTTCACCCCTCCCAAACTTGTTATTTGAATTTGTGTACTTATGATAATTTATGTAATACCTGATGTTTCTTAGTAATTGATGTTTAAAGTGAAAAAAATCACATAAACTCATTTAGTTCTGTGTGTTGGATATACCCAAAGCCCAACTTTTCCCTTATTCGTTTAATATAGTTTGTATCTACGTCGTCTGTGTGTTTGCAAACACCAAATCGGTGTACGCGCAGATGTGGGTCTGGAAAACTGGCAAATAATTGTTTGACCAGGAGAGTGAAAGAGAAGATTGAGAGAAACGATTTGTCGTAAATAAGTCTGTCTTTACTCTCCTCCAGCACGCTGTGAAGCAACTATTAAATCTCTACATTTCTATCACTGAGTTTTCATCATCATTCTACACTCTAAACCGGACTACTATTTCTAGACTCTTTTTCTCTCAAAATAAATTTACGACAGCATTAAGACGTATGCATATTAGACAGGAGAAATAGATGTACCTAAGCTCACCAAAATGCACAACATGAATTTTATGAGATGACTTCATATGTGGAAATGAATGCTACTGAATTGAGAATGGGATCATCTTGTAATTTACAGTTATACATTTGAAAGAAACCAAAATAAAACTTCATATAAAATGTCGGACTTTGCTTCAAATGCTGATGGAGATTGTTGAGTTTGATTTGCTTATTGTTTAGGAATTCTAGGTACAATGGAAAGTAAGGCCTTTTATATTACATGTGATACTTCCAACTTTCAAAATCCACAATCAAACCTGGAACCCGTACCATTTGATCAAGTTAAATAATATATCTGGAGGAGCATCCAGTAAACTCAAACTTGATACAGCGAACTCGAACTTGAATATATTTATACAGTGAACTCGAACTTGAATATATTTATATAGTAAACTCGAACTTGACATTTATAGGTTCTGTAATTTGAAAGATAGAATACCGTCGGAATGCTTCCTTTGCTGTCCTTTAATTCTTTCAACGGAGAATAGCTCCTAATTAACTGGTCACAATTAATACATTGGCACAATACCAGCTTCTTAATTTGGTGTGTCAATGTAACACGCATTCTCACTATAACAAATACATCTATCAAACTGTTCTGACCTACTTTAATATTTTTCCGACGGAATATTCATTTATATAAGAAAATGTTAAAATAAATAAAATAGAAGCCAAAATCAGTTTTACCCCAAAATACTATCTATGTGAATACGGGCACATAACAACAAACTGACTACTGCTTTCTGTGAGAACATTTAAGTTGACGCCTGAGAGTGTGCGAAGAAGTAGAAGAAAACCAAACTTGTGTGAATGAATTTGTGTGTGTCAACCCCTTTTCAAGAAACCAACAAACAATAAAAATAAGAAAACGAACTAATACAAACAAGAAAGCACAAAAAAAAACAAAACAAAAAAAAAAACAACCACAACAACAACAACAAAACCAACACGACCTTGTTTAGACGATGTCCCCAGTTGTCAGGAACAATATTATGGTGAGTGTGGGTTATATGTAGACGAATATCAACAATGGCTCGTACGAATTAACCCAACGTCACTGGTACAGTTCCATAACATTTATTAGACTGATAGATCGATCGTGGAAATCAATTACATTTAGTAAGCGCACCGAGATAATACATTGCCTGTAGGACATAACAAACTACAGTATTGATACACTGTCTCTCCGAACACACCATCACAATATACAGAATGTCCTTGGTGCGGTATACACTCTTCGCACACAATAATCCCTCAAACATTTCTACGTGCGGAAAAAA
This sequence comes from Oreohelix idahoensis, assembly GCA_024509875.1. Lineage (NCBI taxonomy): Eukaryota > Metazoa > Mollusca > Gastropoda > Stylommatophora > Oreohelicidae > Oreohelix > Oreohelix idahoensis. Next base: position 201,403 of record JAMPIV010003499.1, read on the forward strand.
ACCATTGCACTGATATATCACCGTTCTGGTGTATATCACTTATCATTGTGGCCGTATGACCGACCACCATTGCATTTATTCGTGCTAGTGTCTAGTTATAATACAATAATAAAACCATCATTCGCTATAATGATAAATAAGCAAGTAAGAATTTTTCTACAAATAAAAAAAAAAGAAAAGAAAAGAAAAATACACGTCACAACTGAGAGCATGGTGAAGAGAGGTGAAGTGGTAACTAGTTTAACTTTGACATAACCCACTCCACAAATTACCATCGTGATTTCAGTGACGTACACAGGGACAGCCTTGCTCCCTGTGAGATAAAATGGTAGACTGACGAATAAAAAGGATATAGAAGAAAGCCTTAACCAATAGAAAGCAGCCAGCTAAACCCGCACTGCGAGGTCAGCTGCCGGGTAATATTCGAGCAGCAGTTTGGAAGAAGTTAACCATTGCATCCAGACGCGTTTTAGGGAGCGTCTTGCTTCCACATCGAGATATCGATGATGTTTGATAGGATTTTCGATATTCTTCAAATGTGCCTGCAGATGCAAGAAAAGGGCATAATTTGATAGTCATGAACATCTGTTCACGTAAATGTTAGCTTGCTGGTTTCAACATGTAAGTAGACTCAAGTCTTGTATCGCCTTTCTAATTTTCAGCCCAGCACGTCTGATATTTTTTATAAAAGGTAACCATGATGCAAATAACAAAGAATTGAAGGATTATAATAAACGTAATCCAGGACTGCAAGGACATTCGAAAGAAACTAAAAGTGGTAAAGATATCCCCTAAAGAGATATGCTACCCTGAAATAATCATAAATAAGAAAACAAAGGATATTGATGATACGGATGAATATTATACGCCTCCATGGGTTAAAATAAATGATGGGGAATTTAAAGAGCACATTGAATATTGTGAGACATCTTGAATCGAATGATTGATCAGGATTTGTAACCATTTGCTGCTGATTCATTTCATGCCATTTTCTGTTCTAAATAAAACTGCAAGTTAATTGATCAGGCTGTTGAATATTTCCTTACATGTTGGATAATGTAGGAAATGAGTATTTGCAAAATGTACATCACTATCATTCTCCAAACCATAACATCTAAATAGAGGAACGAACGGACTGGTACTCCACAACATAAACAAAGAAAATTACATCTCTGGCGGACTTCATGCCAGTCAAATATCTAACTTGGAAAAACAAGAAAATAAAACAAAATAGAAGAAATACCATAACAAGAAAAAGTAGGCACATTAGTTGTATATTATACTACACCCCTTTACGGCCACATCATTAGTGATTGGCGCCATGAACATCGCCATTTAGATTCACAGAATCGTCTCCAGGCGGGACAATCCACTTCGTCTGTACTTTATCTATTATGGCTACAAAGCGGGAAACACGTCGCCTTTTCCCCAGAGCTCCAGTGGCGGACACTGCAACGTTCTATACTGTTCTTCACGAACAAGAATATAAATATGGTTCCGATAGGAGCACTTCCAGGGGGTACAATAATTTTCGCCTGTTCAATAGGTAGGACCTACACAATATTATAAATATATCCTCACACATTAGAATAATCACATATGTAGTTTTCCACAGTCACACAATACGAGCTCACAGCTCGGCTACTAATCACAGACTCGAGCGCCCAGCTCGGCTGCCAAACACAGAATGTCTCAGTCACCTCAGACTTGTATTTACTCATACGCTCTCTCCCAGCACACGCACAAGTCACAACAATGCTGACATAAAGTCAAACATTAACTCAGTAGCTGAGTTACACCTAAACATGTGTTTACAACATCAGTTCAATGTATCTTAACACCAACCACTATCACCATTCACACTCATGAAACTGTTCTGTGACATCCACCCCCTTCTCAAGATGGAAAACGAAGTTTTGCACCAAAGAACAAGCCACAGAACCCCTCATGTACCAACCCATAATTGGATGCAAACATACGGTCTTACTGAAACAGTTGTCATATTACCGTGACTAGAACATTAAACACAATAAACTTCACTGGGTGAGTCACACTCTAACCCATACCAGTTTTCCGTACTAACTATTACATGGAGCAAATGCTTACAGCATACTGTCATACCATTCCAACAAATTCAAAAACATTATGTAAATGCATATAATTATATGCCAGTTCTACAAAATTTCCCATAGTCAGTTATGACTGAAGGGGCTATTATTCTACCAAAATATGCTGGTGTTATGTTTACACCTGACACTCATAATAGCATAAGCTAGACATCAGCTATGCTTTCATCAGAATTACATTACTGAACAAAAAGTTATTACCATTATATTGTAAAGGCAAGTGTTACAAAAAATATTACATCTCAAAGATGCAAGTCTTTTACTCAGCAATAACTGATTCTCTTTGAGTTCAAAAAAAAGAAAGAAAAATAGAATGTATCAAACTAGTTTATACATTACCATTTCAAAATTACAGTATGAACTATAAATCAATTCCAACAAATTGAGACAAACTATACAGGTGTATGCAATTATACAACAGTTTGGAGAAAAAAATCTCGCATATCAGCTACTTTTATCAAAAATTCATCATTGAACGAAAATTATCAACAATTTCTTACAAAAATGTTAAGTCTAGTACCCAGCAGTACCTCAGGCAGTTACAGTACAGAAAAAATATTTAACAACAAACCATGTTGCTTTACCACTATGTGTCATTATCCAATGAATTATATGAATAAACCCCAATTTCAATATGAGATGGGTGCAATTTACTTTAACACCAAAAGGTTTCAACTCTTTCTTCCATACTGTGAAGATCGAGTTTCCTCCACTCTGATCGGTATGATCCACAAAGATAAATTCATCTCATATTCCTTCAGTTCTTCTAACCAAAACTTTGCTCAATCACAACTTTATCTGTGAAGTTCTGGCAGACACTGATAGCTGTTGCTCCACTGCTTCATAAATTTCTAAGACTATGCTCATGTCGAGCATGAGTTTTCCAGCAACTAGACTCTTAAAAGGCAAACACAATTGGATATTTACAATCCTGTATCTTACTGTAATCCTTACTGCAGAAGACTATCACAACAGTATAAAATTCCATTTACAATAACTGCAATATAAATTGCTATCATCAAGGGCAATAATTTAATCAAAAAGGTTATGCATTCAGCCATGACTTCATAAATATTTATATCTACAACTAATGAGGCAGTTTCTCATTCACATACCTAAAGATGCCCAAGACTTAGTCATAACAATGTGAAATGTATGAAGTCAATACATATATAATCACCCGTGTGTTACCGGGGCCCGAAAGGGGAGCAAAGAATAGTAACACTGCACCCTACCACGCATGTCGTAAAAAGCGACTAAGGAGGGTATGGGCATGGGGCTGTTTACCCCATCCCGTAAAAACTTCGCACAGTGGGCTGATCACCTGCTTGCCAACCAATCTGATTACGGAAACAATGATAGATTGTTTGGTCTGTTTTTGTTCCACAAAGACGCCACCTGGCGTGGTGGAAACAGCGATAGATTGATCAATTTGTTGTTGCCCTAAGACGCCACTAGGCGTACTGGCCACATACTGCTTTGCCGGTTGATGGCTAAGGATGGAAGAAGAAGAAGAAGAATACATATAAAACCCATCTGTACCATAATATGATTACATTAACCTAGGCTTACCATACGTCCCGGTTGGACCGGGACTATCCCAGTTTGAAGGTATGGCCCCGGCGTCCCGGCCAGTTTGTCATTTTGTCCCGGTTATTTAGAAAAAATTAAAAAGTGCCGAATATACACGAAGTCAAAAAGTGCAGCCTCAGAAAATGGCAATTAGGCAACATGGAAACATGACTTTAACAATGGCCTAGTACACAGAATCGCAAGTCAGTTGCCCAGCCACCGTGCATGCGCAATCTTGTTGAGTTCTGTCAGATTGCGTAGGTAAATTACTCGAGTCGGTGTTTGTTTTCGGCGTGTTGTTTGCTATTATTTTGTACTGTACTTTAAATTAATTTAACCCCCAAAATGCCAAAAAGAAACTGTGTATTTAAGTTTGGAATTAAGAAAGGATTATCCGTTTTTGAAAAAAAGTTTGTGGTCATATTGACACAGTGAAATGCGAACAGTGTTCTTCAGAATTTTCGGTGGCTCATGGTGGGCGTTCGGACATCAAAAATCACTTGAAATGTGCGAGACATAAGGCTACTCTAGCAGCGGCAATGAACTTCCTCAGAAATATTGTCATATTTTAAAAGTGCCGATCCATGTGACAAAGAATTTTTAATACCTGCTAAAGAAGCAACTTTTGCATTTCATGTTGCTATTCACAATCTCAGCTTCAAGTCTGCCGACTGTTGATCTAAATTAATATCAAAGTTTTTTGAAACAAAGTTTAGACTAGCCAGAACAAAATGCGAAGCTGTCATTGTTAATGTGATTGAGCCACTGTTGTTTCAGCAACTTTGTGAAGATTTAAACAAAACAAATTTTGTGACAATACCAATTGATGCTTCCAACAGGAAAGACATTAAAACTGTGCCATGTGTTGTGCGGTATTTTGTACCAGATTGTGGAGTAAAAGTCAAACTTTTAGATTTTCAATCAGTTCCCGGTGAAACTGCAGAAATATTGACGAACTATTTAATGTCAGTTATCAAAAACCATAATATAACCAAAAAAATTATTGGATTTTGTGGAGATAACTGCAATACCAATTTTGGAGGTGTAAAATGGAGAGGAGAAAACAATATTTACAGTCGAGTGAAGAAGGAACTAGGAAGAAATATTGTGGGCATTGGTTGCAGTGCTCACATCGTTCGCAACTGTCTTCAAACTGCAGTTGATGTTCTACTTATTGAAATAGAAGCTTTAGTGGTCAAAATTTATAAATATTTCCACATTTATACTGTTCGAGGAACTCAACTAAAAGAGTTCTGTGAATTTGTAGATGTCGAGTATAAAAAGGTTCTTCTACATGGCAACACCCGTTTTCTTTCGCTACTTCCAGCTATCGACAGAATACTTGAAATCTATGAGGGACTGAAATCATATTTTATTTCACAAGAATACTGTCTAGTGTTGATAAAACAGTTCTTTGATAATGATTGTGGTGAAATGTATTTGTGGTTTGTGCAAGGGCATTTCACAATGTTTAACAAATCTACCTTGATTATGGAAAGTACAAAAGCAAGTGCAACTGATATTGTCAGTGAACTTAGAAAATTGAAAACAAAATCTTGAGGAAAAGCATGATAATAAATTTATACCTCAAGAAGCAAAAAAAGCTTTTTAGATTACTGGAAAATAATTGAAGTAATAATATTAATACAATCCTACAAGAGTTTACAAAATTTTATGACCAATGTCTTTCTTACATTGAGCTATGGGAAAACAGTTTTAGTGGAGCAGAATCTTTTATTTGGATAAACAACAATGCATTAACATGGTCTGAAATTGAAGCATCAGGTGAAAACATTAACGAAACTCTTGCAAATAGTACAATAAACTTGGATCAACTGTTTGATGAAGTGGTGATTGCAAAAGGTTTTTGGTCTGCAAACTATGACATTTGGAAAAATACAAGTTGCGAAGAAAAATGGACACAACTATTCAGTCATTTCAAAGAAAAGAACATTTCATTGCCCAAATTATAGAATACATTTTCAGCCTGCCAGGCACATCTGTACCTGTTGAAAAGATATTCTCAATAATGAATAACATATGGTCTGAAGAAAGAGGTAGAATGGCTGAATCAACTGTAAAAGCTTTATTGCGCTGCAAAGTTAATTGTGAACTAAATTGTAGTGAATTTTCGACGCGATTAAAAATAACAAAGAATTTTTAAAGAAAGTTCACACTAGTGATAAATATTAATAACTTTTTAATAATAAGTTATGTTCAGTTAAGAGTAATTAAAAATTATTACTACATAATTGTTGTTTTTTGTTAACCACTCCATTAATTAGCCTTTTTGAATCATAAGTACTTAGCTGAATATACTTCTCTCTTTCTAAAATCGCATAGAAGGCGCTCACTTTCTGCTTCGAGCAAACTCTCGAAATTGTCCCAGTTTGAGAAAAAAAATGTTATGGTAAGTCTACATTAACCACTACTTTACATTCAATGCAATATAACGTAACCAAACAACTAAGAACATCAGCAACAAAGTAATGCGCTCCAGCATCTGGTATTCTGTAACGATTATCACAGCATGAGATCACTTCTAACAAGAGAATGAAGATCATTTCAGCACACTGAAGACCGATGACCATGTCAAGACACTCTCAGTGATGGCATAAAGTGCTATAAGTAGTGCCAACCCAAGGCTTATCTATCGTACTGGATACCAAAATTCTGGATATAAAATAATGATCCAGATTAGGAAAGCAAATTTGGCTATTTTCCAGAAAGCATTATTTCCTTTCATGCCACATTATATTCTACTGTCCATACCCCTCAAACATTCTCTTCTGTGGTAAACATATATAAATAATGGACAGGGCCATGACTTGAGAGATAAATCTAACATAAAAGTTCTCACCTAACATATTGTGTCTTGATTACACAGGTCATAAATTTCCACTTCCCATCATGGGTCACCAATCTCATTATCTTTCCAGCAGCTCTCAACTATCTTACAGCCTAAAATATGTCACACCATCTGACACATATCTTGCCAGAACTCAAGCAATTGCATCAACTATCACCACAAAGATCACAAAAGTATCTCCAGATAACACAAGATCTTCAATAATGTGAAGAGATCATCCATGTCCCACTTATCTGATGGTAACCTCATGATAGCATCAAACATTAATAACTTCAATGGCTCTTTACTTTTTGCTGCACCTTTACCTTTGAAATTGTAAGCCAGTAATAACTCTAATTGGGCTGTAATTCCAGCACATTCTCCCTTGAGACCATCTATTACTGTCTTCTAAACCTCTTTCTTAGCAGTTCAGTAGCTTCCGTTACTGCTACTTCAGCTACAGATGTAGTATGCTCTATCTTAGCCTTTTTACATTGCATTTCTGCAACTCCAGGTACCTTTTCCAAATGTGACAGATCTGTGTCAGATGTAGTCTCATGGTGCTCCGCCGTTAATTTAGCTTGATATTTGAATGTGTTTGCTTGCTGCTCTAATCTTTGTTTTCCAACCTTACATTGCTCTTTTAATTCTTCAGCTTGATCACGCCAATTATTCTCTAAAATATTGAATTTCTCATTCCAACGATCCAACAGTACCTTGCAATATGCTTCCTTAACTTGAGTATTCTTCTTGTACTCAATTTCTATCCTGTATTTCATATCCCTCTACTCCCAAAGAAGCATAGACCTTCAACAAACACATGCCACGTCCTCCTGTCACGTGCCATCATCTCAAGTTCTTTTTACGTTCTACATTTTCATCACTGTTTCCAGCTCTCTTCTCCATGTTCTTCTTGGTCTACCTCTGCCTCTCTTGCCCTGGGGGTTCCAGAACAAGAAATGCCATGTAATGCTATCAACAGGTTTCCTCAGTGTGTCCTATCCATCGCCATCGTCTTCTTCTCCTTTCTTGTTCCACTGGCACTTGTCTTGTTCTTGTCATCCGTTCCACGTTGGCCACCTTGTCATACCATTTTAATCCCTCTATTCTACGCAAGCACCCATTTATGAACTTCTTTAGCTTTTGGTTGTTGTCTTTGTTGTTCTCCATGTCTCAGAGCTATACAATAGGACTGACTTCACATTTGAGTTGAAGATTCTTATTTTCGTGTTGGATCCGATTTCTCTTGATCTCCATATATTTCCCAATGCAACGAAAGCTTCTCTTGCCCCTTGTATTCCCACCTTGATATCACTGTCTGTCCCTCCAACTTTGTCCATACTGCTGCCAAGACACGCGCACGACTCTACATCTTGTATTGGTGCCTCCTCAAGTTCAACCCTGTTTTCATTACCTGCATTTATTCTCATTCTTGTCCTCTACCTGTGTATCTTCAAACCCAGCTGCCGTGACCTCTCATCGAGTGTTTTAAATCTGTCCCGCATCTGACTACGGTTAAGGGACAAAAGATCCAAGTCACCAGCAAAATCCAGATCATCCAACTGCCCAGTCAGAGTCCACTGGATTCCACCTCTGTTGTGTGTTCTTGATATTCTCATAACCCAGTCTATTGCTAATAAGAAAATACATGGAGACAAGAGGTATCCCCGTCGCACACCCGCTTTTATACCAAAGGGTTCTGTAAGCTGTCCTTCATGAATAACTCTGCATGTCATGTCTTCATATGTTTAAATTAATGATCTTCAGGGGAACTCCATAACGCCTCATCAATCTCCAAAGTGACTCTCTGTCCACACCGCCAGATGCCTTTTCGTAGTCCACAAATCCGATGTATAATGGTGAACTCCATTCCAGACTCTGTCCAACCACTATTCTCAAAGTGTCTATCTGGTCTGTATAGGATCTGTTTTGTCGAAAACCTGCCCGTTCATCGCTCATCCTCTTGCCCATGGACTCTCCTAACCTCTCAAGGATAGTCCTATTTAATACCCCTCCTGGCACTGATAGTAACACTATTCCTCTATAATTTGTGCACTCTTGTAAATTCCCTTTCTTAGGCGACTTAACCAGATATCATTCCTTTCATTCTGCTGGTATATCTTCCTTTTCCCAGACTTTACCAAGTAATTTATATAACATCTCTGTAGCCGTGTCGATATCTGCTTTGATGGCCTCTGCTGGAATGCCATCAGGTACAATCGCTTTACCATCTCTTAGAAGCTCTATGGCTCTCTCTATTTCTTCCTTCGTTAGTCTTTCACCGTTAAATGTGTAGCTCTTCTTCTGCTGGCTGGATGTCCGGGGGGTTTTGTTAAGCTGGTCTATTGAGAAGGTCCCCAAAATATTCTGTCCACTTCTTCATTTGCTCTTGTTACCGCTGAGCAGCATTCCATTCCTATCTTTTATGAGACAACTTGTTTGCTGTATTTCCCTGTCAGCTTCTATGTGCCGTTATACAGTTCTCTCATATTTCCTTTGCCTGCAGCATCTTCTGCCTCTCTTGCCAACTCCTCAATACACTTACTCTTGTCTCCTTTGATACTTCTTTTAACTTCTTTGTTTGCTTCTGTGTACACTTTTTGAGCTTTGGCTTTGGAACTTCTAGTTTTGCCTGTGTTTAAATCTGCTTTCTTGTTTTTTCTGTCTTTTATCTTATTGAAGGTTTCTGTTGTTGTCCATGCTTTTTGTTGTCGTTCCCATTTCCCCAGTATTTCCCCACATGTCTCATTCCAAACCGTTTTGATTTGCTGCCAATAGTCTTCTGTATTCTCTACATCTTCCAGCTGTTGGAGCACTTGGAATTTGTTGGATATTGTGACCGCAAATTTGTATCTTGTTTCTTTGATGTACTACATTAATTTGTTGTCTATAATTTTGCATTTTTGCACATCTCTTGAGTTTCATCTTTACTTTGGCGGTCAGAAGGTGGTGATCTGATGCCACATCTGCTCCTCTATATACCGTTACATCCTGCAATGATGATCTAAACGTCTTGTATGTTCTATGATCTGGTGATATCCATGTTGCCTTGTGTATTTTCTTATGTGGAAACATGCTTCCTCCTATAGCCAGTAGATTTGAAGCACAGAAGTTTGAGAATAGTTCCCCATTTTCATTCATTATTCCTAGCTCCTGTTGTCCCATGACTTCTTAAAAGCCAGTGTTGACTATACCTATCTTTGTCTTCATGTCACCCATCAAAATTGTGATGTCTCTTCTTTTTACTTTTTCCATAATTTTATGTAGTCTGGTATAAAATTCTTCTTTCACACACTCTTTTTTGTCATTAGTTGGTGCATAACATTGGATGACATTTACGTTTATTTTCTTTATAGCTGTTTTAAAAGTAGCTGTTATTATTCTGGGTCCAACGGCTTCTCATTAAGTGAGTGCTTTCTGTGCTTCTTTAGATAACATAAGAATCTACCCCTGCACTGTGGTGTGAACTTTCGTCTTCATATTCTGAGGACAGCACCAATTCACCTGTGATGAGTTTCTTCCTGTCTACCCACTTCCACTTTGTTTCATACAGTCCTAGAACCTCGATTTTATATTCCCTCATTTCTGCTGCTGCTTGTGCCACTTTCCCTTGTTCGTTTAATGTCCGAACATTCCAGGTGCCAAATCTGGAAGTTTTCCTAGAAGAAAGAAGGTTAGTCAGTAACACAGACTCCTTTCGGATTTCTCTGTGTTGCATCATACACCTCCCTGCGAGAGGACCTTCCACTGTCTTGGATGGCTGTGTTTTATTTTCTTCAATTGACTTGCCATGTTTGTTAGTTTCTTGTGGTTTAAATTTTTTACAGGATGGGGTAACCGGCCCCATGCCCAACCCTCCATAGTCACTTTCTACGATATACTTGGCAGGGAACAGTGTTACTATTCTTTGCTCCCCTTTTGGTCCCCGGTAACACACGGGTGATCTTGTATTTATCCACCGCATATTTATTCTAAGTTCTATCAATACCATCATTGTACACCTTTTCCAATCTCTGCGTAACAGTGTTGAATTTTTCTTCTAATCTTCTATTCTTTTCCTCAAAAGTACCTTCTTCCTGAATCAATTTATCTATCTCTAATGGATCTATGTCTGATGATAAATCACTCTCTTGAGTAGCGACTTATTGGGATGCATACCATGTCCCTGCATGTAAAGGCACTAGAACACAGTCTGGTTCCTCAGATGCTTTTTCTTGCTTGTCAACTCTTTTTGCTTGCTCCTCTATTTTCTGTCTGGCAGCCTTGTATTCCTCTTCTCTCCTTGCATATCAGTACTGTATTCATCTTCTACTCTTTGAAGATGGGTCTTGGATTCTTCTATTACTTTATCGTGCTCTTCTATACTTGGTATTTCAACTATGTAATTCTCCTCTATTTCTATGTCTGGTCTTACTACCTCCTTACTCTTGACTGAATTATCATCTGTCTTACCCTTATCTGGTTTCTTGACTTCAGTCACTGTCAATGACATCTCATATGGGAATGTTGTGCTTTCCCAGTTGTCATCTGTTTGGACAAAAGCATAATTTGTATCATTTTGAACTGACACACTCCTTGTTCAGTTTTTTCCTTATCTACTGCTGGATCTGATTTTTTCTTCAAATTCAATTTAGGACTCTCCTTGTATTGACTGCATTCTGGTTGTACCGTAGTCTCAATAGTACTCTTAATTTTTAACTGATAGACTTTCCCACTATCTCTCTGTCTTACTTTTATACGAGAGTCATACACCTCGTATATATCACCATTTCTGATTGCTAATGCCAATTCTCGCAAAGCTATACTTCGCCTTCTGTTCTCACAAGTTATACTACAATCTTGCATAGGCTTGTCACATGATGACGATGAAAATGAATCATCCATGGATCCTGCAGATTATCCCATGTCTAAATTTCTTTGAGCAATAACTATAGCCACGGAAATTGAACTCTAAAATAGTACCACTTAAGACTCTTGCTACAACAGCAAAGCAAGAAATACTAATGAAATAATGAATACTTAAATAATTAATAATGCTTACCTATAGCACTCACTCTCAATACTCACACATACCAAGTCGTGCAAAAAATACATAAATGATTTCCAAGACAAATGGATCTGATGATGATGAAATACACTACAAGTACAAGAAAGACAAACAATAATCCACAGGCGGGGGGATACCAGAATAAAGGCAAAAAAAAGTAAATACAGGTGAATAATACCACGCCTGCAAACAAAACAACAACAATGGAACTGTAAAATGAACTTATTTACAGTTATAGCAAGAACTTACGCAAGAAAACGATTTATAAGCACCACATGAGAAATAATATTATTTACACGACAATGTATATACAAACAAGACTTAAACAGCTAACACAAATAAATGTTCAATTAATACCAATTGGCTACACCTCCACGTCTATCAGAAGACCATAATGGAATTAATTTCACAAGACCTATAGACGGATCAATATAGATTCCTTCCGGGAAAGAAAGATGTATTAATCTCACACAAAAATTTATCCAAAAACTAAACATAACGAATACAAACACTGCAAACAATGGATGACCACCAGAAAAGTTTAAGTGTTAAGTTAAACAGAGAAGAGTATATGTTGCACGAAATAAATGAACTTATCTCTGAAGTAGTGTCTTGAATGGCAGGTCAAATCAAGATGCTGAATGTCTGCAGTAACAGAATCAAGTACTGGGCGATATCACTCCAGCTCACTGACACAAATTCTGAATAAAAAGAAAGAGAAGACTATTAACATCTAAACAAATCTATAATATAAACACTAATGTATGCACTACAATAATACTTATACTACACACCTAACACTAATACTAATGTAAAATATGTCTACAGTACTAAATATTAAATCAGAAGTAAATATAATGCTTATAATCTAGGTCTTACCTAGTTAAATGTAGACAAGAAGGCTAACTATATTACTTCAAACAAGAAAAAAAATATCTATCCTAATGTACTAAAAATTAATTACATAAACCTGAAAAAGTAAAGGCAAGTATTATAATGTACAACAAGATTTTTTTTACAAATTTTAAATAACACAGCAAAGAATGCAAAAGCTCATGATAACAACAGATTTACCAAAAAAGTAAAAAAAACTGAGCAAAACAGATGAAAACACACTTCACAAAGAAATTTATACAGACGATAACCCCAGAAAACTAATGAACAAGCAATCTTTACTAAATTACAAAGAATAATACACATCTTATAGTTTCGCTGCTTGAAGATCATGCTCTTGCATTGTCCGATTCATAGAAATGATGTCTAGTGGTCTCAATGATGATGCAACAGCAACAAGTTTACAGCACGAAGACAGTCAAAGGTAGACGATCACACATTACACACTTGCAGCCAGCACTTGAACAATCCACAGTCCGTGATGTTAGGACCTGATGTTATAGGCTGAACAGACCGCAGCAACTGAATATAGTGGCCAGTAAAGTACACACCTGACCCACTTGCAGGATGAGAGGTCCGCAAACATGATGATCACACAGGATGCTACTTCTGCTTTGTTAAATATACAGAAGATTCACAGTTGAGCTGTGACTGTTTTCCGAGAATACTTGGACTTCATCATTGAAACGAACAGTTACTTTGCAATACGTTCTCTCTCTCTCTCTCTCTCTCTCTCTCTCTCTCTCTCTCTCTCTCTCTCTCTCTCTCTCTCTCTCTCTTAAATATTCGAGTGCAGAAAGGATGTCACACGAGAGGTCGTGAAATTTTAACCCATGTCAGGTCAACCGGTGTCATTGATGAAAAATACCTCGTTAGCCAACTCTAAATTGTGTACTTGGAAATAAGCTTGACAATTCTGCAACAGCGCTCCTTTAACTTCAATCTTCCACTTGGCATGCAGTTTTAATAAGGGCCAGTCCTCTGCGGTTTTACCAGTGATCTTCATAATCTGTCGGATTGCAGCGTGAATAATTTGGTGATTCTAACAGAAGCACCGGGTACCAATTTCAGATGATAATGGTGTGACGATGGCTCGGTTGATTCTAAAAAACTGCCCCAGGCTTCCTATACTTCTTTTGCAAGCCCCAAGTTGTTAGGACATTATTTAGACGATGTCGACAGTTGTCAGGAACACAATATTATAGTGGGTGTTGGTTGTATGTAGATGGTGATTAACAATGGCTCCTACGAATTAACCCAACGCCACTGGTACAGTTTCATAACATTTATTAGACTGATAGATAGATCGTGGAAATCAATTACATTTAGCAAGCGCACCGACATAATACTAAGGCTAAGATTGCCTGTATGACATAACAACTACAGTATTCATACACTGTCTCTCCGAACACACCGTCACAATATACAGAATGTTCTTGCTGCAGTATACACTCTTCGCACACAATAATCCGTCAAACAACTCTACGTGCGGAAAAACACCATCGCACTAATACATCACACTTCCGGTGTATATCGCTTATCATTAGTGATTGGCGGCATGAACATCGCCATATTGATTCACAAAATCCTCTCCATCCGGGACATTCCACTTCGCCTGTATTTTATCTATTATGGCTGCAAGACGGGAAACACGTGGCCTTTTTCCCAGTAGCTCCAGGGGTGGACACTGCAACGCACTATTCTGTTCTTCACGAACAAGAATATAAACATGGTTCCAACAGGAACACTTCCAGGCGGTACAATAATTTTCTCCTGTACAATAGGTAGGACCTACACAATATTATAAATATATCCTCACATTAGAATAATCACATCTGTGGTTCTCCACAGTCACACACAATACGAGCTCACAGCTCGGCTACTAATCACAGACTCGAGTGCCCATCTCGGCTGCGAAACACAGAATGTCTCAGTCACCCCAGACTTGTATTCACTCAAACGCTCTCTCCCAGCGCACGCAAAAGTCACAACAATGCAGACATAAAGTCAGACATTAACTCGGTAGCTGAGTTACACTTAAACAAGTGTTTACAACATCAGTTCAGTGACCCTTAACACCAACCACTATCATCATTCACACTCATGAAACTGTTCTGTGACACAAAGTAAAGTCTCTCACAACTGCCCAGCTGTTAAGAAGGTGGAAGGGGTTGAAAGCCTGGAGGTGTACAAGATTACATCAAAACCCCAAACGGATAGCCATCATCCACACGAGCACTCCATCAGACTACCACTTATCGTCACACTATCACTGATCCTTATTTATTAATTTTAGTTCTTAATACATACTGTTATACTACAGGTATATTGTGCAATTCTCTAGGTCTATCTATTCTCAACACCTTCTTCTTCCGTCCTTAGCCAACGACCGTCAAAGCAGTCAGTGGCCATTACGCTTAGTGGCGTCTTAAGGGCAACAACGAATAGATTTTCTTAGCCGTTGTTCCCATCACGCCTAATGGCGTCTTTAGGGCAACGACAAATCAATCCGTTTGTTGTTGTTTCCGTAATCAAAGTGACTGGCAAACGGGTGATCAGTGCAATTCTCTAGTCTATCTATTCCAACACCTGTTCCACAGTTATTGATGATTTGCATGCCTGTAAATAATCTAATATTGGTTTTCTCTGTTGTTCATAGTTCCTACATTTTAGTAGGAAATGCTCTATATTATTTATTTCTAGACACACTGCACAGTAAGGTTCTTCTATTCTAAAATATCCCATTCCTAGCTGCAGTCTAAGAAGTTTCTTATTGCTAGGAATTTTTAGTTCTTTAGATACCTGAAACGTCCTCGTTGGAGTCTTGAATATATATACTTCAGGCTTCAATCCCACTCTACTGTCCATTTGTCAGTTATTATTCTTTTAATTAAGCTTTTGATCGCTGCTTTACTCATGCCCACATTTATTTGGTTTCTACTATTCCTACTTTTCTTAGATTCTTTATCTGCCTTTTCATTTTCTTCTATGCATGTGAAGGCATCCAAGCCATTAGAACGGACCATCATCTGGAGTATAGGTAAGTATGTGTCAGCCATATCTCTTCTGCTATATCAAGTCTACTGCTTTTTCGTAAGTTTCTTATAGCTTGAATAACTGAAAAGTGAGTCTGTTAATATTGTTAATTTATGAGGAGGGTTGTTAGAGAAGATTTCCAGAGCTTTTAGAATTGCAAGCATCTCTGCCGAGAAAATAGATGTGTTATCGCTTATCCTATATACTTTCACCATTTGCCACATGGGAACATAAATTCCTATCCCAATTAGTTATTGTTTCCCGGATCCATCTTTGTACACTGTAATGCTGTCCTTTTATATTTGTTGAATATATTTCCTTGCTTTGTTTATGATAGCTACCATTTCATGAAGTCTCAGACAGCCACCTTAAGACTGCAGCTGCCTCTTCCTCCATTCTCATGCTGGAGGTTGTTATCTTGTCAGTCCCGCTATGTTCAGCGACGATTCTACTCCTTACTCTAGCAGAGACGCCCCACCCTGGTTTCTCACCACGATTTACAGACCCATCAGTGTAGACAATGGAATCATCATCCCCAGCATGATCATTTATCAGTTGATCCATTTCCAGCTCTGCTGTCCCATTGGCTCAAGTTCTGCACTCTCTACCAAGGCTGATCATGAACTGTTGGTCATTAGTCCAGTTCTCATCTGAAGTACTCCACTTTTCCTCTTTGAATATATTTTCAACGGTAGTCTATGCTTAATCGTTGCTTCTGCCTGTGGCATCTGTGACACCCCCCTCTTTATTCTCGCTTCCTTAATGTCAGGTATGTTTCTATGTAGAGGGTGCCTTTTGTCTGGGGTTACTCGCTTTTATACGCTTTTGACTGGGCCATCGCATATCTAGATTTAATCGGCAGTAATCCAAGCATGTCACGATTGGGGTATTTCGCGTACATCCCAAGACTACACGCATTTCTTCATTTTGAATGCGTTCCAATGGTTAATATTGTAAGATTGACAGCGTGAATAATCCCAGATCATACTCCATGACTGACATGACTAACTGATCATACAGGAGCTGCAGCAGTCTCTGTCCCAGGTGCGCAGTAGCCATTGTTTTTAGGGCTGCCAGACCTCTGTTGCACTTGATTAGTGTGATTATATCAAAATGGTTCTTGCATGATAACCCACGATCGAATGTTATTTCTAGGTATTTCAGCGTATCTTGCCTTTCAATTTTTTGCCCACTTAAAGTAATATCTGGAAGATCTGCTTTCAATATGGTGTTGTTCAAGGAGCACACAGGCTGTGTTGGGATTGATCTTGGGGCCGGTGTCCTCACACCATTTATCCACCTCATATAGTGTTCCGTGTATGCTTTCGACCATTTCTTGGCGGTCATAACCAGTCCTGTAATATGAGTATGTCATCTGCAAAAGTCAATGTTCGTACCAGCCCAGTTGGTTGAATGGTGGTTACTTTTGCTGTGTAGATGTTAAACAGCACCGGTGATAGTAGAGGACCCTCGGTAAAGCCGTAGCATTGGTTCTGATGTTCATGTTCCCAAGCGAAATGCAACTGATCTCTCAGTTAAGGCAGCTGCTATCCCTCTTGGTTGCAAAGTGGCAACATCTCAAGCCATTACACAGTTCATTAACGTGTCAGTGTTCACCCTGTTATAAGCATCATCTAGGTCTATAGCTACAGAAACCGGTTTTCGTTTACCTTGGAATCTCTCGTACACATCATACACAAATCGTTTTCCTTGGAATCCCTCGTACACTTACTTACTTAGTCGTTCCTCTTCTACCTTGAGGTGTAGAGGTTTGTAAGAGAGAGCGCCATACTATTCTACCGGCTGTCTTCTTCCTTGCTTGGTTCCATTCTAGTCATCGGTCCTTCAAAGAGTGTTTAATGTTGTCCTCCCAGCGGACTTTGGGTCGTCCTGTAAGTCTGGATCCATGGCTCTTAGTTTCCCATGCTTGTCGTGGTAGCCGATCTTCTTCCAATCTGCAGACATGGCCAAACCATCTGAGTTGGGACTGTTCTACTTGGGTCTGCAGAGATTGGGTTTTTAGGCCTTGACGTATCGTCTTGTTGTGGACCATGTCTCGTCTTGTTACTTCAACCACCTTCCTCAGATCCTTATTTCTGAGGTTTGGATCTGGCTTTTGTGAGTTGTAGTCATTGCCCATGACTCGCATCCATATGTCAAGACTGGGACATAGGTGGAGCGGTATACAGCCATCTTCGTCTTTTTACCAACTTCTCGTTTGCTGAGGAATCTTCGATTTATGGCTTGAAAATGTCTCCCAGCTGCTGCCCCTCGTACACCTCATACGCAATGTTCATGCATTTCCCATGTTGCTTTGGGGATCAAGAAAAATCGGATCTAACACGAAAATAAGAATCTTCAACTCAAATGTGAAGTCAGTCCTATTGTATGGCTCTGAAACATGGACAACAACAAGGACAACAACCAAAAAGCTACAGACTTTCATAAATGGGTGCTTGCGTAAAATAGAGGGATTAAAATGGTATGACAAGGTTACCAACGTGGAACTGATGACAAGAGATGAGAAGACGATGGGTTTTCACACACTGAGGAAACCTGTTGATAGCATTACAAGGCAGTCCTTGTTCCATAACACAAAGTGCAAGAGAGGCAGAGGTAGAAAGAAGCATATGGAGATGAGAGCTGGAAACAGAAGAGACAATGATGAGGAGAACGTGGAAAGAACTTGAGATGATGGCACGTGACTGGAGGACTTGGCATATGTTTGTTGAAGGCCTATGCTCTTTTGGGAAAGGAGGGTTATGAATGAATGAATGTATGGATGGGGTTGTTATGATCTTGAAGGCTAGCAGGATATTTGAAGACCTGGTTCAGTTTCATGTGTCATGTTGTTCATTGTAATTTGTTTCTTTTCACCTGTTTTTTTTAAATTTAGATTAAATATTTGCATATAATAGCACATGACGTGATATTGCCATCTTAATTTAAGTATTTAAAATATATCTCATTCGTGTTTGGAATTTAAAATTGTGTTTTGCATATCTTTTTATCTTTTCATCTATATGCAGATAACGTTTATTTGGTATTTATATTATTTAATTTTTTTCCAAATTACTTAACTTTTAATTAGTATGCTCCTTTCTACTATTGTTTATAGTGATGTGTTACCCACACAATTCAATTACGTGTATCACACACATCTTAATAATACGTAACACACACACAAAACTAACATGAAATACACATCTCAGTTACACATAACTTACACATATCTGTCTTACATACCTCTCAGACCGCACGCATACCTCTCCAACAAATTACACACACACATCAATTTTTTGTTAAAGAAATGGGTGGAGAGCAGAGTATAATCAGATTAGCTTCATTTGCTTCCGCTCACAAACCATTTTGTGACAGTCTGTCGCATTAAACATATTGTTCAACTACAATTATAGTAATTCTTGTAATTTTTTTTCAACTTTTGTTTTATATTTAGAACATGTAATATTTTGCATATCAATGTATTTAGTGTAATACATATTAGTATTATAGCTTGTGTCATGTGGTTCTTCCTTTTGCAATGAGAAGAACACAGTGTAGGTGATCACTGTTCTGTGCCCGTAAAACATCCCAACGTGCCAAGGTGGCAGCTGCTCTAGAGATAAAAGCCATATCTATGGCATCATCTGTGTCCCCAGGTTTAGTCGCCAGTCTTGTCGGGCGGCCATCATTTAAGATAGCAGAGTTCGTATTGAGGAGCGCCCGGCTCAAAGCCATACCCTGTCTATTATCGGTTATGTTTCCGCACTCTTTACACATAGCGTTAAAATCCCCATCAATTAAACACCTTTTGTCCGTGTCTTAATCGGTAACCAGATTGACATTTTCCGATAATTATCAGGCAACAACCTGGGTTGTGGCAATTATTGAGCTGACCAATCTCAAGAATCGTTACGTTTCTTCCCAGATAAAAGGTCAGAGTTAACAATAGCCGAACTAGTGATATACGATAAATCCAGGTGACGAGTCCACTCCTGCGCCTAATCTGTGCGTCTTACTTTCTAACCGGAAGTGTGTTACACATCTCACTAATATCCACTCTTCTCACTAGCAAGCAACACCCACACCTCTTACACATATCATTGCCACGTATCACTCGCAAATCTTACTAACATGTAACACTCACATAAAGTATTCCCACCTCACTTACACATATCTTACTCACATCTCTCTAACATGCAGCACACTTACCTTTCTAACAAGTAACGCACACACATAGATGATTTCCTTTTAAAGAAAATGTAAAGAGAATAGATTAGCATCAGATTAGAATCACTTGCTTCTGCTCATCCACCATTTAGAGAGAGTCTATCTCATTATACTTCTTTATCTATGATTATAGTATTCATTGTAATTTTTATCTTTTCAACTTTTTTTTTATAATTTACATTAAATTTTTGTGCATATTTGAGCACATGACGTGATATTACCATTATAATCTAAGTATTTAAAATATGTTTCATTCGTGTTTGGAATTTAGAATTGTGTTTTACATATCTTTTTTTATCTTTTCATCTATATGCGGATAACTTTTGTTTAGTATTTATGTAATTTAATTATTTTTCAAATTACTTAACTTTTAATTAGTATGTTCCTTTCTACTATTGTTTATAGTGATGTGTCACCTACACAATTCAATTACGTGTATAACACACACATCTTAATAATACGTAACACTCACACAAAACTAACATTAAATACACATCTCAGTTACACATAGCTTACACATATCTGTCTTACATACCTCTCAGACAGCACGCATACCTCTCCAACAAGTTACACACACACACATCAATTTTTTGTTAAAGAAATGGGTGGAGAGTAAAGTATAATCAGATTAGCTTCATTTGTTTCCGCTCACCCACCATTTTGTGACAGTCTGTCGCATTAAACATATTGTTCAACTACAATTATAGTAATTCTTGTAATTTTTTTTTCAACTTTTGTTTTATATTTAGAACATGTAATATTTTGCATATCAATGTATTTAGTGTAATACATATTAGTATTATAGCTTGTGTCATGTGGTTCTTCCTTTTGCAATGAGAAGAACACAGTGTAGGTGATCACTGTTCTGTGCCCGTAAAACATCCCAACGTGCCAAGGTGGCAGCTGCTCTAGAGATAAAAGCCAGATCTATGGCATCATCTGTGTCACCAGGTTTAGTCGCCAGTCTTGTCGGGCGTCCATCATTTAAGATAGCAGTGTTCGTATTGAGGTGCGCTCTGCTCAAAGCCATACCCTTTCTATTATGGCTTATGTTTTCGCACTCTTTACACTAGCGTTGAAATCCCCAGCAACTAAACACCTTTTGTCCGTGTCTTAATCAGTAACCAGATTGTTGTTATTGATTTGATAAGGTGGTGGGTGGAGAGCGGGCACTTAACAGCTGACCGTTATTGCCTCTTCTCGTTCCATCTTGGTCTACCCTGTTCAACCTGAAATTTGGTTATAATTGGGGTATTTAGTGTCATTTTATTTTTTACTTTTGTATTCAATTTATTAGCTATTGTCTTTAGTAGTTGCTGATTTCAATTTATATTAGTATTTGACCATTTCATTTTCTCTTTTGTATTGTTTCTTGATAACTATTTTCCTTTACACTTGGTTTTACTTTGTATTAGTATTTAATTTTTTTTTTAGAGTTATCTTAATTTTTTTATTTTTTTATTTCATACCTTGTTGTCTTTCCTTGTCCTATGAGTAGTAATACGTTTTTTGTTTTGTTTTTGGTTACTAACCTTATATGTTTTCCTTTGTTTTATGTATATATCTTTTAACTATTGATTGGGCATCTCTTGGGGCATCTATACTTAAAACCTTATCACCTGTCACGTCCATATTGTGATTTCTGTAGTAAGTTTTTAATTCAAGCCTTTGTTGTTCATACTTTTTACAGTGGATCAGGTAGTGGTCTATGTCATTCTCTTCCTTACATTCTTGGCAGTGTGGTTCTTCTATCATAAAGTATGCTGCACCGAGACGGAGACGCCACAGTTTTTTGTTTGATGGTATCTTTAATTCTTCTCTGACCTGGCACGTCCTCGTTGGTTCTTTCAGCAGTTTGAACGCATGTCTACCTTTTTTTACTGTTCTTCCATGCTGTCTTCCATTCCTCGTTCATAGTTATCTTCACTTGGCTCTTGATCTCTGAACTTCCTAGTCCTGCTCTTATATAGTTTTTACTTGTTCTTCCATTCTTGGCGTTCTGATCTGCCAACTCGATACCAGCAATACCTATGTGTGCTTGAACCCAAAATAGCCTCACACAACATCCTCTGTTCCCTAGTGATGTATTGATTGCTAGAATTCCAGATTGACATTTTCCGATAATTATCAGGCAACAACCTGGGTTGTGCCAATTATTGAGCTGACCAATCTCAAGGTTCGTTACGTTTCTTCCCAGACAGAAGGTCGGAGTTAACAATAGCCGATCTAGCGATATACGATAAATTCAGGTGGTAATTCCACTCCTGCGCCTAATCTGTGCGTCTTACTATTGTCGTGAAACATTCTAAATCCACATATATAGATTAAAAGGTAAATGTAAAGCCTAACACATAAATTCAATAAAAGGGAAAGAAGAATGGTAAAGAACAGTGCTGTCACAATGACTGTACTCGAGATCCCCCTTTTTCTGCTTCGTCTGCATATTCTCACGCTTTCACGTTTACTAGTAAAGCCTACAGCAGCATACACGCGTTTCAACAAAACAATAAAACGTGTACTGTATTTCTTAGAAAACCTTGAGATACGCAAGCTGATTAATGACCTAAATTAATACTAGCATTAATTTCATTTTATACACTGCGTAATGAAAAGACAGATGGAATTAGGATAGAGAGAGAGGGAGGGCTGAAAGCAGGGACGAATGCAACACTAACACGCGTCTCGCGATTAAAATTAATGCCACCCCAACGCGAAAGGCATGAAGCACTAACTTTTTTTCAGATGGACAGTGATAAAAAACACTACCAATACGAGAGTTAGGTTTAAAAACATGATTAATGCTTATTAGGAAACATGACATTCTACTGTTTTATGTCTGAAATCCTGACATTAGTCTGACAGGACAGCAGACACCATAAAGTTTGGAAGTGAGGAGGTGGTAACAGCACGACTATCCTAGAAGAAAATACATATTTTGAACGCCGCCACTTAGCTCCCTTAAAACTTATATATTTGGGTTCCTTAGGACTTGCTAACAAAGAATATGTTAAGTGTTACGCAAATAGTCTAGGAATTAACAAATTATAGCCAAAAGAAAATAGTGAGGGTGTCAGACAACACCAAATAATAATCGCACAGTGGCATGTTTTGAAACCACCATTTTACGGGAAATAGGCCACCATGTTAAATCCTTTTTGATTGGATAGAAGTAAATGTAAGGCGAAACACGATTAGTCGGACTACAAATACTAATTTTTTGTTGTTAGGGGAAACGGTAGTAGGGGTACTTTTTTTTTGAAAAGCTGTGTAAACATGGCCCGATTGGTTAGACCCGCCAATATAGTCAATTAGGAGCGTCAGTTCAGTGCCACATTTTAAAATAAACTTACTCAGAAACAGTGCGTTGAGAACCAGCTTATATTTTTTTCTAAATAAAAGCCTGGGACAGAGGCAGATCGGAATTTGTGCCATATTCATCGCCAGTCAACGTATTTGTGTATTATTTCCATGAATTGTGGTAAGCTTGACATATTTGATATCTTTTTAATGAAAATTGAATGTAAATTGATAATTTATGTCTGTATATGTGCGTGGTTCAGTAGCAAACATGAGGCAAGGCCTAGATAGTGCTCCAACCTGAACAGGACGTGTCGGAGAAAAGTAAAACTGCATGGAATTGCCAAACAGTACACTGACACCTATCTTATTGACTAGAAGGAACTAATGCTGGAATTGCAGAGGCGTAGTAACCATTAGGGAGGAGTATACTGGTGTAAATTGTTTCAGATGAAGCTAGCAGTTGGCCTACCGCTCGCAACTCAGTGTTTGTTATGTATTGTGTTCAGTGTGGAAATAGATTATAAATTAGTTCTGAAATAGGAGGTACAACCTTCTTGTTTCAGGGACCGTGGTCCTAAGTTATTGAAGCAGCACCTGGTCTGAGTTTTGCTGAATCCAGAGGCTGACAGCATACTCCTTGGTCCAGATAGCGACCAGTGAGGTGTCTCCAGAACACAGTGAAGCAATCGAGCAGAGGAGTCTTTTCCTGCCGCCATCACGAAAGATAAGCTTCTGTGGCCAGAGCAGCTCAACATTATGTGCCCCCCCCCCTCTAAAATTGACATTATATTAAACACAGAGGAACAATAAATTGTTTCAAATGACAGGAACTGTGAACTTTTCCCAATACTATTTCCACGATAATCAAACACTTGAAGTCATGATGACAAACAACAATCTAGCTTGAAAAACAAAACCAGTATTACCTCATAGTACTACTTCACAACTTACACACACATAGGATAATACTAATAAATTATGTCAATACAAAGATCATATTTATAAATTGTGATTACATTTGATTGTGATTCCTGGTTCACTGTGTATTTGAATCAGGATATCTATTGTTGAAAGTAATTATTACATATATATTTGAAACTTTACACTTGACTCATTTAAGATAGTCATATAGAGTGTTATATGTGTGTGAGTGTCACAGTGTTGTAAAGTGTTGTGGAATAAATTAAATTGTTTATCTGTCTGTTGTTGTTGTGACTTACACTTCATCATTTTCATAACCCTAGACATTCAACGTAGTCATCACAATATTCCAGAATAATTCTGACTGAGGTATAAATGTGGTAGCAAGTAAGGTTATCTGTAAAACACTACACCTATTAGATACAGATACCTTCACAGCTGATCTCAGTCAGTACACTAAGTCCCCTATAAATATTAATATCATCCCACTTTACCACAACTATCTAATCGGAAGTGTGTTACACATCTCACTAACATCCACTCTTCTCACTAGCAAGCAACACCAACACCTCTCACAAATATCATTGCCACGTATCACTCGCAAATCTTACTAACATGTAACACCCACACAAAGTATTCCCACCTCACTAACACATAGCTTACTCACATCTCTATAACATGCACCACACATACCTCTCTAACAAGTAACGCACACACATAGATGATTTCCTTGTAAAGAAAGTGTAAAGAGAATAGATTAGCATCAGATTAGAATCACTTGCTTCTGCTCATCCACCATTTACGGAGAATCTATCTCATTACACTTCTTTTTTATCTATGATTATAGTATTCATTGTAATTTGTTTTTTTCAACTGTTTTTTTAATTTACATTAAATTTTTGCATATAATAGAACATGACGTGATATTGCCATCTTAATATAAGTATTTAAAATATATTTCATTAGCGTTTGGAATTTAAAATTGTTTTTTGCATATCTTTTTATCTTTTCATCTATATGCAGATAACGTTTATTTAGTATTTATATTATTTAATTTTTTTTCAAATTACTTAACTTTATATTAGTATGTTCCTTTCTACTATTGTTTATAGTGATGTATCTCCCCCACATTTCAATTACGTGTATCACACACACACATATCTTAATAACACGTAACACTCACACAAAACTAACATGAAATACACATCTCAGTTACACATAGCTTACACATATCTGTCTTACATACCTCTCATACAGCACGCATACCTCTCCAACAAATTACACACACACATCAATTTTTTGTTAAAGAAATGGGTGGAGAGCAGAGTAGAGTCAGATTTGCCTCATTTGCCTCCGCTCAACCACCATTTTCCGACAGTCTGTCGCATTAAACATGTTGTTCAACTATAGTTATAGTAATTCTTGTAACCTTTTATTTTCAACTTTTGTTTTATATTTAGAACATGTAATATTTTGCATATCAATGTATGTAGTGTAATACATATTAGTATTATAGCATGTGTCATGTGGTTCTTCCTGTTGCAGTGAGGATAACGCAGGGTAAGTGATCACTGTTCTGTGCCCCTAAAACATCCCAACGTGCCAAGGTGGCAGCAGCTCTAGAGATAAAAGCCAGATCTATGGCATCATCTGTGTCCCCAGGCTTAGTTGCCAGTCTTGTCGGGCGGCCATCATTTACGATACCAGGTTTCATATTTATTAGCCCCCGGCTCAAAGCCATATACTTTCTATTATCGGTTACGTTTCCCCACTCTTTACACCTAGCGTTAAAATCCCCAGCAATTAAACACCTTTCGTCCGTGTCTTAATCAGTAACCAGATTGATATTTTTCGACAATTATCAGGCAACAACCTGGGCTGTTGCAATTATTGAGCTGACCAATCTCAAGGTTCGTTATTTTTCTTCCCAGACAGAAGGTCGGAGTTAACAATAGCCGCGCTAGCGATAAACGATAAATCCAGGTGGCATTTCCACTCCTACGTTTAATCTGTGCGTTTTACTATCTAATCTGAAGTGTGTTACACATCTCACTAACATCCACTCTTCTCACTAGCAAGCAACACAAACCCCTCTTACAAATATCATAGCCACGTATCACTCGCAAATCTTACTAACATGTAACACTCACACAAAGTATTCCCACCTCACTAACACATATCTTACTCACATCTTTCTAACATGCAGCAAACATACCTCTCTAACAAGTAACGCACACACATGGATGATTTCCTTTTAAAGAAAATGTAAAGAGAATAGATTAGCATCAGATTAGAATCACTTGCTTCTGCTCATCCACCATTTAGGGAGAGTCTATCTTATTACACTTCTTCTTTATCTATGATTATAGTATTCATTGTAATTTGTTTCTTTTCAACTGTTTTTTTTTAAATTTACGGTACATCAAATGTTTGCATATATGAGCACATGACGTGATATTACCATCATAATCTAAGTATTTAAAATATATTTAACGTTTATTTAGTATTTATATTATTTAATTATTTTTCACATTACTTAACTTTAAATTAGCATGTTCCTTTCTACTATTGTTTATAGTGATGCATCACCCACACATTTCAAATACGTGTATCACACACAAATCTTAATAATACGTAACACTCACACAAATGAAGATAGTCCTTAATACCAAAACTAACATGAAATACACATCTCAGTTACACTTAGCTTACACATATCTGTCTTACATACCTCTCAGACATCACGCATACCTCTCCAACAAATTACACACACACATCAATTTTTTGTTAAAGAAATGGGTGGAGAGCAGAGTAGAATTAATACAATTCAATGGTTAAAATTACAAAATATTCAATGGGAGCCTTGTGCTTTCATTTCGCTCACTAGATTTTCAATATTAGTCTTCAGAGAAGAAAGACAGTCTCAAAAGGGGATCTATGTAGACACTAAGACCGGGGGAAGGGGGATCTCTGTAGAGACTAAGACTGGGGGGATCTCTGTAGAGAATAAGACTGGGGGAATCTCTGAAGGGACTAAGATTGGGGGGGGGGGCATCTCTGTAGAGACTACGACTGGGGGGATCTCCGTAGAGACTAACACTGGGGGATCTCTGTAGAGACTAAGACTGGGTGGATCTCTGTAGAGACTAAGACTGGGGGCAATCTCTGTAGAGACTAAGACTGGGGGAATCTCTGTAGCGACTAAGACTGGGGGGATCTCTGTAGAGACTAACACTGGGGGATCTCTGTAGAGACTAAGACTGGGGGGATCTCTGTAGAGACTAAGACGAGGGGAATCTCTGTAGCGACTAAGAATGGAGGGATCTCTTTAGAGACTAACTCTGGGGGAATCTCTGTAGAGACTAAGACTGGAGGGATCTCTGTAGAGACTAAGACTGTGAGATCTCTATAGAGACTAAGACTGGGGTGATCTCTGTAGAGACTAAGACTGGGGGGATGTCAGTAGAGACTAAGACTGCGGGGATCTCTGTAGAGACTAAGACTGGGGGAGGGGATCTCTGTAGAGACTAAGACTGTGGGGATCTCTGTAGAGACTAAGACTGGCGGGAGGGGGATCTCTGTAGAGACTAAGAATGGGGAGAGTGATTTCTGTAGAGACCAGGAGTGGAGGGATATCTGTAGAGACTAAGACTGGGGGATCTCTGTAGAGACTAAGACTGGGGTATCTCTGTAGAGACTAAGAATGGGGGAGGGGGATCTCTGTAGAGACTAAGACTAGGAGGATCTCTATAGAGACTAAGAACTCTGGGATCTCTGAAGAGACTAAGACTGGGGGAGGGGATCTCTGTAGAGACTAAGACTGGGGATCTCAGTAGAACCTAAGACTGGGGGAGGGGAATCTCTGTATAGACTAAGACTGGGGGAGGGAGCCCTCTGTAGAGACTAAGACTAGGGGATCTCTGTAGAGACTAAGACTGGGGGATCTCTGTAGAGACTAAGACTATGGGGATCTCTGTAGAGACTAAGACTGAGGGGAATCTCTGTAGAGACTAAGACTGGCGGATATCTGTAGAGACTAAGACTGGGGGATCTCTGTATAGACTAAGACTGGGGGATCTCTGTAGAGACTAAGACTGGGCGGATCTCTGTAGAGACTAAGACTGTGGGGATCTCTGTAGAGACTATGACTGGTGAGAGGGAGATCTCTGTACAGACTAAGACTGGGAGAGGGAGTTCTCTGTAGAGATTAAGACTGGGGGATCTCTGTAGAAATTAAGACTGGGGAATCTCTGTAGAGACTAAGACTAGGGGAGGGGGATCTCTGCAGAGACAAAGACTGGAAGGAGGGGATCTCTGTAAATACTAAAACTGTGGGGAGGGGGATCGCTGTGTAGATTAAGACTGGGGAGGGAGATCTCTGTAGAGACTAAGAATGGGGGATCTCTGTAGAGACTAAGACTGGGGTAGGGGATCTCTGTAGAGATTAAGACGAGGAGGATCTCTATAGTAGTAGGGAATGTACCTTTTAGGTATCATTCTGGTGGGGCCATGGTGGAGCGCTGGTGGAGCGCATGACTTTTATATAGCAAAAAAAATGGCGGCGCGCTGGTGGAGCGCATGACTTTTATATAAGGAAAATGTGGTGGAGCAAGATGGTGGACTTGAGATAACAAGAAGAGGGGTATATGGTGCAAGATGGCCTGGTGATTTTTTTTATATAAGGAAAATGTGGTGGCGCTTTGTGGTGGCGCGTGACTTTTTATATAGTAATATGTTATTGTTGTTGTATGTGTTGTTTTTAGTATATCATAGCCAACTTAGATAGTATTCTGGAGGTGTTAGACAAAGAAGAAATGGATAATAGGGAGATATATTTAGACAATAGGAAGACGAACAGTTAGACGTTATATTTCACAACAGTTAGACGAACAGTTATACGTTATATTTAGACATATATTTATATTTTACAACAGTTATACGAACAGTTATACGATATATTTAGACAAACAATGAGACATACGACAGACGATATAGGTAACAAAAGAAGAATTTTAGTTAATATATTTTTATTTTATATTCAATAGTGTTTTTGTAGTAGCAAAACATATATGGTAATATATAGGATTACATATATAGTATTTTTTAACATTACATGAGTATACATTGACAAATAATACATAGTGACATGTACTTTGTTATATACATATTTATATTGGAAGCTGGGAGGTGTTACAGTAGTAACATTATCACAGTAAGAAATAAAATATCACCGGGTACAGTTCCAGACCAGACCTTGAGGGATATGTGTCGTCACATTGTTGTCACGTCGTAAGAAATAGAGATGTTGTGTGTGTGTGATATGATGTTTGGAGTGATGACTCATGGGTGTGGTTGTGTACAGAGAGTTTAGATGTTGAGGGGTGAGGTGGTGACGTTGTCGGGATGTACCTGTCGTTTGATGTAAAAGTAAGATAGAGCGTTGCGGTGTCGTTCGTAGGTGTAAATGGAGGATTTGTGTGCACGGAACCCGATATTTTTCCCACCCTGCGCTTGTTGTGTGTTGAGGACGTCTAAGAAAGTGTGTTTGTCTACTTTGTTGTGGTGTTTGTTGAGTCCTTTGGTGGTTGTTTTGTCATACTCGCCAAAACAGTGATACGTCTTGCTACAGAGGGAAACCATCCCGCTGCCTTCGTACTCTAATTTAAAAAGGCCCGGTCTCCGTTTGTCGAATAATATTTGTTCGCGGCATTTCTGACAAAGGGCGCGCGTTTTACCCTCGCTAGCTACAAAGTCGGGTCTATGGTCGGGACATACTTCGGCGGGGAACCACTGGTGGTAGGTACTGTAAAATTCTCGTCGCATAGCGGGCTTAACAACGTCCGCTAGGTTATTCGCGCTAAGGGCCAAGTAAAGGCTGTCTGTGTCTGTCTCACACAACTGAAAATCTGACCTATCTACAAATTTATCTAGACAGCCGTAGTAAAATTCTAACATGCGTAATTTCGCGTATTGGTACACGAAATAACCTATCTGCACGGGCAGGTCCCAACTAAAAGTCTGTTTAAGTTTTTCTACTTCGAATATGTCGTCCGTCACTAACGTCATTTTCCTAAATCGGGGTGAGTTTATTAGGTCAGAGGTACCCTCTCCCATCGTGTACGAGACATCCACATGCCTCGCCTTATTGGTCAATGTCTTGCCGTAGGCGGCGTTACCCAACAGTTTCATGGTCTCGCTGGTTATGACGTAGGCAGGATCAGTATCACCCTGTCGACGCGCGTTCGAAACAGTGTCCCCAAACTGCTTGAAACACGTCACAGGTGTATACTCAATCACCTGGTAGATACAGGTGACTTCTAATCCTTTGGTCAAGTACCACCGAAGCAGAGGTGTTGTCAACAGAATTTTCTTGCCCACATAACTCCCGATCAACGTCCGTCTGGGGGTAGTCAGGAGTTTATGTTTGTCGGCGTATTCCCGCATGAAAGGCCCAATATCTTCCCTCGTGACGTCAACATTCTTAAAAATGGGCGTCATTTCCGAAAAATGTTCTTTTAAAGAGTCGGGGACATGTATGTCACACTCGACTAGACCAAACAAGGTCTCGTCTAACACCGGGGCGAGAATATTCTCCTTTGATAGCGGGTACCGATATTTGGTGTAAGATGGTTTCTGGGTAGGGAAGGTGGCGTTCAGAAAACGACGGATTGATGGATCGGTTTTCTTCAATGCCTGCCACTCGCATTCCCACATTTCTACCAATTCGACGTTGCAATCGTCCCGTAAATTAGAACCTATTTCCGACGTCTTTGCGTAAAACTCAGACAAAGGTTTTTTGTTGACTGGGTTAACGTCACGACCGGCGGTTAGTGGGCAGTTAGGGTGGCCGTGGAATAGGTACCCATGGAACTGGTAGGCGGTACGAGAGTATTTGTCCCAACCGTCTACCCTAATGCATATATCACCCAACGCCTTCTCACACCCGTTAAACTGGGTTTTTAAGGTCACGTTATTTTGGTGGGAGACCCAAGCCAAATAATCGCGGCACTGCACGGTATATTTGTGAAGTTTGTGGTGCTTGAAACCATCCTCCCTGTAACGTCCAGGACCCAAAGATGCAGCAATAGAGATCGCAGTCAGCGACCCATAGCTTGACTGCTTGCATCAGGATCAGCGAACCAGAGCTGGTCAAGACCGTACTCCACCTCCACGTGGTGGTCCTGGAAACAGTCTGCAGCAGTACAGTTTGGATGAGCGAGTACGGATCGAAGAGGGAAGGCAAACCCGGTTCCAAAAAATGCCGTGCTGAAGTCGGATGTGTCGACCGAAAGGTGCAGATATCACAGCTACGGCATAAACAGACACAACGCAACCACCGTCCTTTTCAGGGCGAACGAGGAAGAAGAAGAAGAAGTACCGTCTAACGGGAAAGTCAGTGGACATTTTCTGCATTATCGCCCACAAATAAAGGGCGTTGGCATCAAAACCTTTAATGGATTGAACCGTTTTGCCACCTCTAATGCGGGTTTTGCCTTGCTCGTGGTACCTGTGAAAAATAATTGAGGGTCCCCCAACTATATTTTGGCGCAAGGTGTTATGCAAATCTGCCTCCTGCTTCGAACATAAAGAAAACAAGACGTTGGACGGGAGTGTTTTGAAGAGGTACTTTAACGTGACACCGGGCACGGAGATCGCATCTTTAAACATGTCTACACCTAAGTCCGCGTAAAAACTAACTTGTCTGTCTAACGCTGCCAGGAAGGGGACCACGTATTTATTATTGTACCACGTCAGAAAATCGCGCAACGTGGTCATGTGGTTCTCGGTCCACACCTTCTGGCACTCGGCGTACTCGTCGACGGAAATGTTAGTGTTTTTAAGGGCGGAAAAAAATGCCGAGTGGGGTGGTAGCACCGTTTCGTCTAACTTTGCTAAATCTGTTATGTACTCGTAACAGAAAAATCCTTTGGTTTCTTTAACGTTGTACGCCGCGAGATATTTGCTATAGCTAAATCCGGGGGCTAGGTAGCTGACTATATCTAAAAACTTTAACTCGCTAGTGGCAATGCACATAAAATTATTGTTTCTCTTGACTAAAAATTTGAAGTCTTCCCCCATGAAATATTTGATTAGAAAGGGTTTGATCACATTCACGTCATACTTGCCCGAATTGAAACCTAATATGGGTAGCTGCCCCAAATAACCCTCTAATCTAGCAAGGAGCCCGTCTGAATTACCGATCGTCTCTAAAGCCTAGAGTTGCATGCAAACACCGTCAAAATACGCACGCAGAATCTCGTAAGAGGCAGCGGCAATTTTGAGCAGATGGTTAGCCAACCTATTGACCAATTCTTGTGGATCACCCTTTGTGATAAAACACACGGGGGGCTTCAAAACCGGGGACGTTAGAAGCCACCGAACACGACAGGGGTACGTGTTTGGCCGTGTAGGTAGTGGCATTACCACTTGACTCTAGACTGTTCTCAAAAAAACACTCATAGTCAAATGTGGCTCGATACGGGAAGACGAATTTTGTGTCTACATCTATACCCTGCTCCTCGATTAATTCCCAAATGGTCTCTGGGGGATTATACACACCACCTCTAAATGTTTCTCTTCTTTTAGAGCCGGTACAGGTCTTTTCATGGCGCACCATAAACTTATAAATCTTCCACAACTTAGCGCACTCGGGACACGAAAAAGAGTTACTGGCCCTATCGATATCTGCAATATACATAAAGTGATTCTTAAACATTAACAGACGCAATGTATCCTGAAAAGTGTCACTACCTCTAAGTTTAGGGGTCAGGGTCTGCGCTTCGTCAAACTCAAAAATGTCAATATTTACTTTAAAACATTTTTCTAATTGGGGCATATCGATTAAACTAACCCCGGGGAAATCGATGAGGGACGTAAGTCCCTGCTGTGTTTGCCACTGTTCGACTAGCCGGCGCGTCGGTTTTCTAACGTTCTTAACGGCACCACCCCTAAAAACGGCTAGACATCTAAAAAAGCAAAAGTTATCACTGTATGGTTTTGAATGTGAATCGTGTTGTAGTGTATTGATGTGGTGATTGTCCGTGATAAAGGATGGAATGTCTTGTAAGCAACAGCCAATGGGAAAGTCTTGAATGTGATATAGATAGAAAGACGTCGCTGGAATTGTTTCAACAAAATATTTTGTGTTTGGTCATTTTAATTGTGTTAGTGTGACAATATCGCTGTCGTGTAATTGTGAGAGAAAAGATTTGAAATCTGTAATGTTGTTGATTAGGTGGGGTTGATCTAAGACGACCGCGTTGTTATGGGAAGAGTGAAAGAACCGGAGGTCATTTGTTTCTCTGTGGCGTAAGATGATGTGGAAACTGTAGTTTATTTTGAAGCGTTTTGTTTGTTGTGTGAATACAGGGAGCAAGAGACGGTCCCAGTCGATATTTTCGTTATTTTGGAAAAAAGTGAAAGTGGACAGCTATTTAAGTTTGTTGGAGTGTGTTTTGATTGCATTCCAGTTGTCAGTGTAGATTTGTTTTATGTCAGCTGGTAGGTCATCTAACGAGTATTCTTCAGTGGGCAGACGGGGTTTTTTAATATGGGTTTGGTGGGTACTGGTCATGGGACGTGTTTTTGGTCTGGCCTGTTTTTGGTGGTTGAGATGGGATGGGATTTGAAGTGGGTCCTGAAGGAAGTGTGGAAGTTGTTGTGGTCCCTGCTGCAGCAGATGATGATAATGTTTTTGTGTCTGATGATGATGCTTGGTGCGTCGCTGATGCTGGGGTCCCTGCTGCAGCAGATGATGATAATGTTTTTGTGTCTGATGATGATGCTTGGTGCGTCGATGATGCTGGGGTCCCTGCCGCAGCAGATGCTGGTTGATAGTACTGCGCTGATGTTGAAGGTGGTGACATTCTAGATAAGTCTATTGTTGCTGTGGTGCCTGGTGTGGCACCTGATGTTGGTGTGGGGCATGAGGTCGAAAGCTGGTTAGGGGTGGGGTGTAGTTGGTTTCTGTGGGCCTGTAAACTATTACCACGGGTGAATTGTTTACCACTAATGTCACAAGAAAAACATGGTAGTGAGTGCACTGTTTTTACGTGTCGTGCTAATGCATCACGTCGGGTGAATGTCTTACCACAGCGGGCACACATAAGACTGTGCCCAGCTGCAGTGGTGGTCCCCACTGAGGGTTTTTTTATCATTACCGGCCCCCGGTGCAGTGGTGGTCCCCACTGAGGTGTCTATACGTGGTGCACTGGGTCCATGAAAGCTGTTGATATGTTGTTGGAGTGCCTCAGGTCCTGCAAAGTTTTGAGGACAGACACGACAGTGATGTGTCGGTTCAGCGTGGACCGAGGAGATATGACGTGTTAGGTTGCGTTGACGAGTAAACGAACGACTACAGATCGAACAAGTGTAACCTTGAATTGATGACATCTGTTGAATAGAAGAGGAACAAGAAAACATTACTCACACTTAAAATTAAATATATGTAACAATCAGTTAAATAGAGAGAGAGAGAGAGAAAGAGAGAGAGAGAGAGAGAGAGAGAGAGAGAGAGAGAGAGAGAGAATAAAACACAGTCTTATTTCTTATTCTATGTGAAAGAAATCCCCCGCGCGCGCTGTGTCAGAAAGATATTGATTTAAAAACCACGCGCTCACGAGACAAGTGACGCCCTATCGTTTAAAATTTGTGTTATAGCAAGACCATGTGTAGTTCAGTGTTGTTAAAAATACGCTATTTTTCTAAATTCCACAGAGGGCAAACACGTTTGCTGATTGATATGCGGAAAGTTTACCTATCGTTGATTCTGGTCATCGCATTGATTTAAGGAGAGATTAAATCACGCCCACTAACATCTCTTGAACAATCATAGGCAGTTATTTTAATTAACTTGGCCAGTGGGGGGCGTCGCCAGAATCAAACAGGCACAGCGACCAAGATCAAAGAGACGAACTGAGGGATTTTAGGGGAGACTATCGGCGTTATCAAAGACAGTAGTGGTCCCTGATACGAGACGCAGTTGCTTGCCGCTAATTTCGCGTCTCGGTGTCAATCGTAGAACCGAGCGAACGGGGAAACCGAAACGGGCAGCAGCGAACGGAGATACGAAGACCAGGGTGCGGTTTCTTCTCTTGATTTGGCGGTCAGATCCCCAAAAGTTCGTGAGATCAAATAAGCTGTCAAGTTTATCATGTCCCACTCAACTTACATTCCATTTTAGCTAAATAGACCATGAAGACTAGACACGTTATCACTCGCTGGCCAGACCTTTACAGAAGCACTAGCTTTATTGAAATCTTGTTATAGATTTTCCCCTGGATTTTTATATATAAATTTGCAGTGTTTTCTATTCTGTGCAAAGCGGTAATATATATTGCGTAAAGTGATCAGTGGTCTAGTTCAGTCATTCTATTTCAATGGATTTTGTGTTAATTTAAATCTATTAAATTAAACCATCTCAATAGTTCCAGTTGTAAATATAATGATCTATCTATTATATTATTTCAAAAGATAATAGATGCTTAAATTAACTTTTAAAGTCGCGAAGGAATTTATAATTAATAAATTCAGTTAAGTCCTAGTTTTATAGATGTGTTTTTAACCACTAGAATTCGCGCAGTGTTTATTAAATACATAATTAAATACTCGAGTGTATTATAGGCTTAACGGGAAATTTATCGCGCTTGATTTTTCGGTATGTTACATGTCTTTTTTTTTCTTTCACACAGAGTGATCGTACCTGCGGTCCCAGCTAAATAAAGAAAGAAATAAAGAAATCATCCTATAAACTTCCAGTCATATTGAAGAAACATTTCTTTTAAAATATAATCTTGTGGCGGTCCTTGCGACCTAGCTGTCAGAATTAAATGAAATAAAGCCCACCCAAGAACATTTTAAAGAATAATCATCAAATTACCCTTACAAACCTGTAAGATAAACTGGAAGGTACTCATCGCCAGTAGCGATATCATATTTACTGTTTACTGTGAGAGAGTACATATTTTCCTGACTGTGACAGCCTAGTTTTTTTTTTCCTCAATTGGATTTAATAAAACTATCATCACGCATTGAAGGAATTTTACCATAGCGGAGGATTAAAAGAGACCACTTCATTTTCACCCCTGTGCCGAACTGTGTTAGTGCCATCCCATAGACTCCTTGTATATATATAATAAAAACACGAGAACTCTTAGTCTTCAAGTCTTGCGATAAGTGAGAATATTTGTTACCAACAAACCCTCGCAAACATCTGGGGCGGGACATCGAAGGACTAGACAGTTCATATGTCGAAAGAGTACTTGCTGTTTTTTATATACTTTTTATGGATCGTCTGAGGCTGCATTCGGTAAGTGTGTGAGTATATGAGTGTGGATCCTCACGCGTGTGTATGAATGACAGGAAATTTAATCGTTTTCTTTTGTAAACCTGTTGTTAACTTTCTTGCCTAGTAATATAATTTTTCTGTATTCCCTGCATTGTTCCTTTAAGGGGGAGTTGCTAATTGGTTAACTCTGTTTAAAAACCCCCTCCTTTCCATTTGCTTAGTAAAGGGAAGAACAGCTGGGAAGAACAGGTTTTTTTTTTCTATCACCTATACCTAACTTTGTAACACCTCTTTCAGAGTAATTAACTTCACTGTTAGGTTAACGTACCTATGTTCCTGATATTATCTATCTCTGGACTGGGTTTGTCTTTGTCTAATAAGCGGGAAGGGCTTAGTCGATACCAATCTTCTTCACCCCTCCCAAATTTGTTATTTGCATTTGTGTACTTATGATAATTTATGTAATACCTGATATTTGTTAGTGATTGATGTTTAAAGTGAATAAAATCACATAAACTCATTTAGTTCTGTGTGTTGGATATACCCAAAGCCCAACATTTCCCCTATTCGTTTAATATAGTTTGTATCTACATCGTCTGTGTGTGTGAAAAACACCAAATCGGTGTGCGCGCAGAAGCGTGTCTGGAAAACTGGCAAATAATTGTTTGACCAGGAGAGCGGAAGAGAAGATTGAGAGAAGCGATTTGTCGTAAATAAGTCTGTCTTTACTCTCCTCCAGCACGCTGTGAAGCAACTATTTAATATCTACATTTTCTATCACTGAGCTTTCCATCATCATTTTCCACTCTAAACCGGACCACTATTTCTAAGACTCTTTTCTCTCAAAATAAATTTACGACAATATTTGGCTGGCTCGTCCAGGATTATTTTGAGATACATTTGATGCACACATATTTGTGGGCTGGTTCTGGGATCTTGAGCTACATTTGAGGCAATCGTATAGCCGGGTTAAAGATATTTTGAGTCTGATTTAGTCTGGGTCTAACTAGGTAGAGTGTGAATGATTTGTCTTGTGAATTAGGGAAATAAATAAATAATTACACCCCTAGACAAACGTTCTTTAAGTATTTGGGTTGTCCACACAGCATATTTACAGGTTGTTTTCTCTCCACAGCAGTAGAAAGTACAGATAAACAAAAATATTTGCTATTTTAATTATCCTCTGGCGGAGATAATTCAATTTCTTTCTTTATAAGAGTTGCTGGGATTGCGTGATTGTTTTACAGTCACTAAGGTTTTTGAAGTTAAAAAGAGTTGAGCTTAGCTAAAGACGGATTGTTCTGATTTTTAAAAAATTAAGTTAACAACGTCTCATCTCAATAATTGACTTTAGGGACGGAGTTTGTTGTCAGAGATTTAAAATTTAGGGAAAAAAAAATTTTTTTTTTTTCCTTTTAAATTGTTTTAATTTAAATTTTTCTCTACTGTTAGTAAAAGTAGATTTTTTTTCCAGTGTAACTTACCATTTAGTGGCATAGTCGCTTGCGTTTAGAGCCTTAATTGCCAGATATTAGCAGCGATAAGTTTGCACAGTACAGGTAGGAGGTAACTCAAGTAATTTTTTTTACTTTTGTTTTTTCTCGTAGCGGCTTTGAGTTTTTCCCCTTCTTGTTCCATCTTACTATTCTCTAGTCTTAGAAGCATCCAGTTCTTTGACAATGGCTGAGAGAATTAGGATAAGATCCATTTTGAGGCAAGAGGCCAAGGACTCAGGACTAGACACAGAAGCTGCGAATCTGTTTATCAACCAGGAACTTCAAAGGTATGACGCGGAGGAAGAGAGGGCAGAAGCTAGGAAGAAAGAAGCGGACGATCGTCAATTGGAGCAGAAGAAAATTGAGGCAGAGATGGACGCCCGCAGGGAAAGAGAGAGAGACAAGGAAAGACAGCATGAATTAGCGCTCAAGGCTTTAGAGAGTCGGAGTGCCTCTACTTCAAATAATGGAGAGCCGTCTTCGCCCCAGTCTCAAACAATGGATCTCTCCAGCACTCAGTCTGCCCAATTAACTGCTATGTCGTTTTCTTTAGAATCTTTTCCTAGCCCTAACGAAAAAATTGACAGCTACCTAGAAAAATTCGAGAGACTCGCGAATCTTTATGGGTTAGAGAGTACCCGCTGGGCGCTCAAACTTTCAACGTCACTGAAAGGCAATGCTTATGACGTGTACACAAAGCTGGGACCGAATCAACATGATTATGACCTGTTGAAGAAGGCCTTACTACAGCAGTTTGAGATGACTGCCCGAAAGTTTCTGCAGTTGTTCAGAAACAGCCGAAAAAAGAGCACGGAAACATTTCCCCAGTTCTCTTCACGTCTCACGGGTTATCTGACAAAGTGCATTGAATTATCTGACCTACCTCTTTCATATGAGGGACTCCTCGAACTTGTTCTTGTGGAGCAGATAAAATCCACTTTGTCGAATGAAACTCGTAGATTTTTGGCTGAACAGGGGGCAGTCAGGCTTGAAGACATACTCAATAAAGCCGAACGCTATAGCAATGCAATGGCCGAACTTCCCAGCACTAAACGTAAACCCACCGATGAGCCATCTCGAAAACAGAATCTAGAGCAGGCATCCTATTCTTCCACTTCCTCTCAACATTATAACCAACGAGATAACAATACCCAGAAACCTCCCCAGGAAAAATCGAAATTCTACAAAACCCGATACCCCCCAAACAACAATTCTGATCAACCCACCAAGCCTACGTGGCAGCGCGGCCACCAAGGTCAAGGAAAAGGGAAGACCCCTACACCAGGAACGTCTGATCAGGGCAAACAAACCGGTTCAAACCGCGTTGGATGTTTGCATACAGCCTCGAAAGGTAGAGTCAACGTCAGTGATTCTCAACCTGAGGGGGACCGACCCTCAACTCGAGGAACTGTAATTTTGAATGGTACCTCAACTACTTGTCTCTTTGACACTGGATTAAGTTTTAGTTGTATTGTTGCTAGACATCTAGTCAAACCAGGTCAGGAGACAGAGGAAACCGTCAAACTTAGTGGAGTTTTCAGGAGTGACGCACCCAGGACGCTTCCTATCGCACTGGTAGAAATACACTCTGACTTTGTCAGAGGAGTTATTAAAGCGGCCATAATGGATGATCCGATCTACCCAGTTATCCTGGGATGTAGATATGTGTTCATTGGGAGACCTAAGGAGCCGATTGTGGCAGCGGTAACCACAAGAGGGCAAGCCAAGAAGGAGAGGGAGCCTGCGCCAAACTTGTTGCCGAATGAACTGAAGGAGGCGCAACAAAAGGACCCTACTCTGGCGCCCTGCTTTAAAAAACTGCCCATGGCTAAGGACCCCAGACACAACGGAGACATCTTTTCTAAGGATGGTGTATTGTATCGTAGAACGGGCAACCCGGACACGGGGAATAACCAGCTCCTAGTACCGACGCAGTACAGAAACCAGATCTTAGAAATGGGGCACTCTCTTCCCTTTAGCGGACATATGGGACAAAACGCCACTATTCAGCGAATAAAAAACCACTATTGGTGGCCAGGAATGAACTCTGACATTGTCAGGTATGTGAAATCCTGCGCCCAGTGCCAACGGGTAGCACCCAAGCACTTGACACCCCCAGTACCTATGGGGCAAATGCCAATAGTAGGGACTCCATTTGAACGGGTTGCTGTCGACATTATTGGTCCTCTGGAAAAGACCAAAAGAAGGAACAGGTTCATCCTGACCTTAGTTGACACTTGCACTATGTGGGCCGAAGCCGTACCGCTACCATGCACTAATTCCAAGCATGTCGCAGAAGCCCTTGTGCAAATTTTTACACGGTTGGGATTCCCTCAACAAGTTTTGACGGACAATGGATCCCAATTCCGTAGCCTGTTAATGGAGGAGATCTTTAAGATCTTGAGGGCCAAACATATCCACACAAGTCCCTACCATCCGGCCGGAAATGGGCTCGTGGAACGTTTTAACGGTACCCTCACCATGATGTTACGTAAGCTGGGTCAGGAGAAACCGGAAGACTGGGACCAATATATATCGGCTGCCTTATTCGCCTACCGAGAGGTACCCCAAGCGTCTACGGGTTTTGCGCCAGCTACACTTTTATTTGGCAGACCTATTAAGGGGCCACTAGAAGCCTTACTTCGGTCCCTGACAGACCAGAAGGCTGACGAGACAGTCGTCTCTGCAAGCAAGTATGTATCTGAGCTTAAGGAAAGGCTAAAGCTAGGATGGGATCTAGCTACTACCAACCTTAAGAAAGCCCGCGCTAAAATTACTAAAAGATACAACAAAGCTGCAAAAGAGAGAGAGAACTACAACCAGGGGAGAAAGTCCTATTGCTACTTCCAACCGGAAGCAATAAACTTCGCATCGGATGGCAAGGACCGTTTACCGTCCTTAAAAAGATCTCACGTACCAACTACAAGATCTCCATCAAAGGAAAGGAGAAGGTCTTCCACATAAATCTGCTAAAGAAATATTTGGAAAGACCGGTGCCATCCTCCGAGCATCTCCTGGCTGTCGCCATAGCAACGGAAGACGAGGAAGATGATGATGGTTGCATGGAGTATCCATTGCAACCCACAGAATCCTTTAAAGATGTCAAGTTCGGCGACAATCTCTCACCAGAACAACAAACAGAAACCAGGGCTCTACTAAAACAGTACAGTGCAGTCTTAACGGATGTACCTGGTCGAACAAATCTCATTGAATTTGATATGAAATTAACAAACGAGACCCCTGTTCAAACCAGAGTTTACCCCATCCCGTACGCTAAAGCTGATGCACTTCGCGGAGAAATAGACAAGCTGCGTCAGGCAGGAATTATCAGTGAGTCTACATCTCCTTACAGCTCGAGTGTAGTGCTGTTGCAGAAGCCCAATAAGGAAGTTCGGCTGTGCATTGATTACAGGTTGCTAAACACGGTAACGGAATTCCAGCCCGAACCTCTCCAAACTGTTTCTGAGTTGTTCACCAAGCTCAGCAAAGCAAAGATCTTCTCCAAGATTGACCTCAGCAAAGGTTATTATCAAATACCAGTCAAGGAGGAAATTAAACCTTTGTTAGCTTTCAGCACTAGTGAAGGACATTACACATTTAACGTGATGCCGTTCGGTTTGCATAATGCACCAGGAGTGTTCACCAGGATGATGATGAGGAAGCTTCTACAACCTTTGCAAAGTCCCCATATCCATAATTTCATGGATGACATCTTAATTGCATCGGAAACCTATGAAGAACATATTGCTACGGTTGCTATGCTCCTCAGGAGACTACAGGAAACGGGTCTCACAGCCAGACCTAGCAAATGTCTCATCGGGTTTGAACAGTTAGACTTCCTGGGGCACACTATTTCTCACGGATGCAGTTGGCCTATTAAGAAGAACGTGGAGAAAATAATGGCAGCAAAAAGACCCCGAACGAAGAAAGACGTACGTTCCTTCATATCGCTATGTGCATACTATCAGAAGTACATCCAGAACTTCAACGGACTGACGGCACCTCTGACTGACCTCACAAAGAAAGGTTGTCCTGATAAGGTCATATGGGATCAAAAGTGCGAACACGCGTATAGCACTTTGAAAGGACAGTTGTCTGCATACCCCATTTTGAGGTTGCCTGACCTCAAGAAACCTTTTGTACTGAGAGTCGACGCGTCAGGTCAGGGCATCGGGTCAACACTGCTTCAAGCCGATGACAGTGACCTGAACATGCTATTTCCAGTTGCCTATGGCAGTCGGAAATTAAATAAAGCGGAACGGAACTACAGCGTAGTTGAAAGGGAATGTCTTGCTCTGATTGACGGTATCAGACGCCATCATGAGTTTCTTTATGGTACATCTTTCACGGTGCAAACAGACCACGCTCCGTTAGCATTTCTTGGTGCCAATAAAGAATTTAACGCAAGGATCATGCGTTGGGCGCTTCTTTTAAGCGTTTATTCTTTCAAAGTGGAATATATTCCGGGAAGACAGAATGTCGGGGCTGATTTCCTGAGTAGAAACTGGACTACAGAGGAAGAGGAGGAAGGTGAAGATACCAATCATCCAAAAGTTACCGATCAGGGCAGCTTCATCGTCATAAATCAAACATGAAAACACGTTTTCACGTCTCAAAAGAGGGGACGATTGTGATGGACGAACTCGGCTGACCCTGAACTTTGTTGTAACTTCTTGTAAAAACGTTTATTCTTTCACGTGGATTCATTAGCTATGAAACTGTTCCACAGAGGGCAAACACGTTTGCTGATTGATATGCGGAAAGTTTACCTATCGTTGATTCTGGTCATCGCATTGATTTAAGGAGAGATTAAATCACGCCCACTAACATCTCTTGAACAATCATAGGCAGTTATTTTAATTAACTTGGCCAGTGGGGGGGGCGTCGCCAGAATCAAACAGGCACAGCGACCAAGATCAAAGAGACGAACTGAGGGATTTTAGGGGAGACTATCGGCGTTATCAAAGACAGTAGTGGTCCCTGATACGAGACGCAGTTGCTTGCCGCTAATTTCGCGTCTCGGTGTCAATCGTAGAACCGAGCGAACGGGGAAACCGAAACGGGCAGCAGCGAACGGAGATACGAAGACCAGGGTGCGGTTTCTTCTCTTGATTTGGCGGTCAGATCCCCAATAGTTCGTGCGATCAAATAAGCTGTCAAGTTTATCATGTCCCACTCAACTTACATTCCATTTTAGCTAAATAGACCATGAAGACTAGACACGTTATCACTCGCTGGCCAGACCTTTACAGAAGCACTAGCTTTATTGAAATCTGGTTATAGATTTTCCCCTGGATTTTATATATAAATTTGCAGTGTTTTCTATTCTGTGCAAAGCGGTAATATATATTGCGTAAAGTGATCAGTGGTCTAGTTCAGTCATTCTATTTCAATGGATTTTGTGTTAATTTAAATCTATTAAATTAAACCATCTCAATAGTTCCAGTTGTAAATATAATGATCTATCTATTATATTATTTCAAAAGATAATAGATGCTTAAATTAACTTTTAAAGTCGCGAAGGAATTTATAATTAATAAATTCAGTTAAGTCCTAGTTTTATAGATGTGTTTTAACCACTAGAATTCGCGCAGTGTTTATTAAATACATAATTAAATACTTGAGTGTATTATAGGCTTAACGGGAAATTTATCGCGCTTGATTTTTCGGTATGTTACATGTCTTTTTTTCTTTCACACAGAGTGATCGTACCTGCGGTCCCAGCTAAATAAAGAAAGAAATAAAGAAATCATCCTATAAACTTCCAGTCATATTGAAGAAACATTTCTTTTAAAATATAATCTTGTGGCGGTCCTTGCGACCTAGCTGTCAGAATTAAATGAAATAAAGCCCACCCAAGAACATTTTAAAGAATAATCATTTGTTATTTGCATTTGTGTACTTATGATAATTTATGTAATACCTGATATTTGTTAGTGATTGATGTTTAAAGTGAATAAAATCACATAAACTCATTTAGTTCTGTGTGTTGGATATACCCAAAGCCCAACATTTCCCCTATTCGTTTAATATAGTTTGTATCTACATCGTCTGTGTGTGTGAAAAACACCAAATCGGTGTGCGCGCAGAAGCGTGTCTGGAAAACTGACAAATAATTGTTTGACCAGGAGAGCGGAAGAGAAGATTGAGAGAAGCGATTTGTCGTAAATAAGTCTGTCTTTACTCTCCTCCAGCACGCTGTGAAGCAACTATTGAATATCTACATTTTCTATCACTGAGCTTTCCATCATCATTTTCCACTCTAAACCGGACCACTATTTCTACGACTCTTTTCTCTCAAAATAAATTTACGACAGGTGGTTTGTAGTGACTCGGCTCCTTATTTATTTTTAAAGTAATATTTTTGTAGTTACTATGAGAAGTTCTTTATAAAAACAGCTTCTGAGTACAGAAATACTCCTTGCGCACTTGTGTTGTGGAAGCAAAGATAAAGATATTGATTTAAAACCCAACATGTTCACGAGGTAGTGACGATTTTCCCTTTCTTTTAAAATAACGAAAATATAAGTATTTATTAAAGTGTCTATTAGTTTCAACCACGGTTATAGCAAGGTGACCTTATGTAATATGTTGTTTGTATTTAAACTATATTATCTCTATCTTTTTCCATGTGTAGTTCAGTACTGTTAAAAATATGCTATGTTCTAAATATTGTCTTTAATGTGATAAAAGTGTTTATTAATTTTTGCGTTATCAGTTTCTGTCTTTTTATTATGTTAACACACAAAAAATAAACCTCGCAAAAATAAAATGAATAAAACATTTATCTAACGATAGGTGAGAAACACTGATAAGATTTAAACTAAGGATAATTATTTAGACTATTTTACATAATAAATCGGTTTAGTCTTAACTTATCGAAAATCAACCACTCTTTAAAAATGACGTGTAAGAATTTAACATAACACACAGAGATAAAAATAACAAGTTAGTATCGGAGGCCACACAAAAATCAACGTGTAAGAAGTTAACATAACACACAAAGATAAAAAATAACAATTGACGATCTGCGTTAACAACTTAACAAACAAATATTTTTTAAAATACCAGCTACACTAATTTGAAACAGCCTTTAGCAACACTGGCTAGTGCACAGACATCTCTTT
Source organism: Oreohelix idahoensis (assembly GCA_024509875.1). NCBI lineage: Eukaryota > Metazoa > Mollusca > Gastropoda > Stylommatophora > Oreohelicidae > Oreohelix > Oreohelix idahoensis. The sequence goes on from JAMPIV010003499.1 coordinate 246,286, forward strand.
TAAATAGAAAACAGGTATTTAATACGACACAAGAATAATAAAAAACATCTAAAACTTTTTATAATTTTATTAAACAGAAATAATTATTTTAACAGCCTAACACAGAGTACCGAAAAAACAGATATTTTTAAAGTTATTTAGGGTACCCTAACGACAACGGCTATATAAAAATATATAACATTTATGTGTAAAATATATATATATTAACTTCCTATTATAGAAAAAAAACAGACGAATACACACATACATATTTAGAACTTTGCGTAGCCCTCACAGTTTCTGAAAATATTCCGAACAACAAACGGGCAGATATTTAGAGAAATAACAAAGATATTTAACAAAAATAATACATACGACGTAACACTTATTGATATGAGAAGGGTGATTTCTTTTCAGAAGTTTTGGTCTTTCAGAGATCTTTCTTCGTTGAAGGTTTGTCGTTTGAATGAGATGTCTAAAGAGTATGTCTGATTATATCGAGGTTTGGAAAAAGTCCCCGCGCGTATGAATACACAAGCTGTTTCAGAAAATAACAGGGTTCAACGACCCTAATGTTTACACACCTGTTTACGCCCGTGTACAGTTGGTTATAAATTGGCACGTACCAATAACGGGACATGATTAAGAAATAGCTCAACAATGTTTAATTACTGTCCAGGTGTTCTGAAAAAGAGATTTTTTGGCATTGTAATAAAATACTTAGACAAACAATACTGTTGGTCTAAATGTCCAGTTTGGACACGTACGAGTATTGATCCACATCGAAAAGTCGTTAGTAATTATTTACTTACAGACAGATGTACAATGTTCCACCATAAAATTAGCGAACTTTATTTGTTTAGCGCCCGTGTCTTGTTGATGGAAGGGTACAGCTGTCGACAGACTGTTACGAATAACGGTTTACAAAAAAATATCTAACAAGTATTTTGAAATAAAGTGAGAAAGAGAGAGATAATTGTGTAAAGTGATCATTCATTCTATTTCACTGGATTTTGTGTTAATTTAAATCTATTAAATTAAACCGTCTCAATAGTTCCAGTTGTAAATGTAATGATGTACCTGCTATATTATTTCCAAAAGATAATAGATGTTAAATGCTTAAATTAACTTTTAAAGTCGCGAAGGAATTTATAAATACACTTTTATATATATATTAGTTAAATAGGGATTCCCACAATGTTAGTACGAATCTTGCGTTCTTGAAAAGGGATTCTCACGTTTTTTTTTACACTTCCCACATTGTAGAAAAGTGATTCTCAATACATGCTGGAAACAGGGATTCTCACATTTTTTTACACCAAAGGTTCTCACATTTTTTTTTTACGCATCCCACATTGTAGAACAGTGATTCTCACAATGTTAGCACGATTCTCACATTGTTTTACACCGAAGGTTCTTACGTTTTTTTAGCACGAATCTTACGTTCTTGAAAAGGGGTTATCACATTGTTAGCACGATTGTTGTGTTTGAGATATAAAATAACTGGTTGAACTATCATTATTAACAATGGACACACGTTGGGTTCATCCGTTTACGTGTTTAATCTCAGGGCCAACTGGCTCTGGAAAGACTGTTTTTGTCCAGCGTTTCCTAACACATATCAAGGATATGGTAACAGCCGTACCCGATGAGATTATATATTGTTACAGCAAGTGGCAAACCCTATATAATTCCATGACTGGAGTTCAGTATAATGAAGGACTGCCCGATATTGAGCAGTGGACAGGTGATAAGAAACGTTTGGTAATTATCGATGACCTCATGAACGAAACAGATGAACGAATAACTAAATTATTCACAAAAAAAGTCATCATAAAAATGTAAGCGTATTTTATCTTGTGCAAAATTTATTTGGCAAGAACAAAGAACACAGAACCATTAGTTTGAATTCTCATTATATAGTGCTTTTCAAAAATCCACGCGATGGGTCGCAGATTGTTAATCTAGCCAAACAGATGTACCCAGGTCAAACTGCCTATGTCCAAGAGAGTTTTAAAAACGCGACATCGGTCCCACATGGCTATTTGGTAATCGATCTTCGCCAAGAAACACCAGACAATTTGAGACTTCGTTCGCACATATTCCCAGAGGAACAACATATTGTTTACTTACCCAAGTAACGAGATGGGAGAAAAAGTAAAAAGACATGCTGATATGTTAAAATTTCTAGGTACAGCCAAACCACCAGTCATCAAGGCTGTTATGAAAACAGCATCACCTGAGCTGGTAGGAACACTCTGTGAATGTTGTGTTAACGTTTTAAAGGGTAACGTTACACTGACACCCCCTCAGAAGAGACTATGCGTCGTTACAAAAACACCATGCGAGCGCTTACCAAGAAAAAATTGTCGCTCAAAAGAAGAAAACAATTTTTACAAACTGGAGGATTCTTGGGTGCGTTGTTAACCCCAATACTAACTGTACTAAGCAGGCTCTTTTAGATGGCTAAGAAAATGATTTTGATGGATCCTCTTTTGTTAGAGGCTCAAAAACCTTATAGACCACCCGATGCTCTAAGAGATAACTTGGGAGAATTGGATACTCAAATGCAACTAGTCTTGGCAAGAGAAGATTTGCCAGTGACTGGCAAGGCTAGACTTTATCAACAAACATTACAGCGTTATTTGACTCGAGTAGAACAGTACAGTCACGTACCTCTGGGTCTCGTGGATATTAAACAACCACTACCATTACAAACCAACGAACAACCTACTGTACTTAAAGAGGAGGTCGTGGACAAAAAGCCTCAGTCCCCACCCGTCACACCCACTAATCGAAAAAAGGTGGTGGCCAGTAAATTTCGAGAATCATCGTCGTATTCGCTCAGAAAAAGGAAAAAGACGCCAAAGTGGGAACCATGGCCAAAGAAGTGAATAAGCTTTTAAAACAACATTACTACGATCCAAAACGCCCTGGATCTTATGGATGAATTGCCCCCTTACAACGTACCACCAAACGTAGTCGTAAAAAAATTGAAGAGTGGTTAGGTCATCAGGACACCTACACCCTACACAAACTGGTGCGCAGAAAATTTAAACGACGTACGACCATTGCGGGTGGTATCGATCAACAGTTCCAGGCTGATTTCATTGACTTGCGAGGTTTAAAATGATTCAACGATGGGTATTCCTATCTAGTAACGTGTATTGACGTATTTAGTAAATTCGCTTGGGCTGTTCCATTGAAAAACAAGACTGGGACAGCGTTAGTAGCAGCGGTAAAGACAATTTTTAACAGTCGCATACCGATAAATTTTCAAACAGATAAAGGCAGTGAGTTCGTCAACAAAACATTCTTAAAGTTTCTTAAAGACGAGAAAGTCCATTTCTTCACTACGGAGAATGAGGATACCAAAGCAGCTATCGTCGAACGGTTTAATCGAACCCTCAAAGAAAAAACGTGGCGTTACTTTACCAAAACCAACACTCTTCGCTACGTCGACGTGATACAGCAACTGGTCCACAACTACAATTATTCGTATCATCGGAGTATTAAGATGGCACCGGTGGAAGTTACTCCGAGCAATCAAGAAGAGGTGTGGCATACGTTGTACTCGACCCCTGACGTCATCGGTAGAAAAGTCTATTTTAAAGCTGGTGATCGCGTGCGGATCGCCCAAGCCAGACAAACTTTTAAAAAGGGTTATACGCCGGCTTGGACAGAAGAGTTGTTTACGATCAGCCGACTAAACCAAACAAGACCGGTCACGTACGTCCTTAAAGACGATTCGGGTGAGGAACTGAAGGGTTCTTTTTACCAAGAAGAGCTGCAACGAGTCGGTGACAAGATAGTTTATGGAATCGAGTCCATTTTGGAGGAACGGCGAGGTGTCAGGGGTGTAAAAGAATATTTAGTCAAATGGTTCGGGTATAACTCGTCATTCAACATCTGGATTTCCGCCAAACAACTAGCGAGATATCGAGACTGATGGATATTGAAGAAGACGTGAGCACCCCAGTTTTGCGGCCACCCCCTCCCAAGACCGCGAGAACCTCGTTCTGGCCTTTTTTTGGGAAACTAGTCCCGCGACTAGAGATCGTTTTCATCTGTCAGATGATCGTTATATATGTCGTCATCGGTGTCTCATTATTCAATCTGAGTCGGAGCAACGCAGAGGGACCAGACGGCAAGTTTTGGATCGCATTAATGAGCAGTTGTCTGGGTACATGTTACCTAACCCTAAGATAGGATGAGTTTTTACGTGACTTTACCCAGCAATGCCTCGATGAAAATATACCCAAACAATAACGCCGGTCACTTTTTCGTCAAATTGCCACAGACTATAGACTTGACTTCACGTTACGAGGTTGGTTTGGTTGAGATTCAATTTCCCAAAAGTTATTTTAACGTGTTAGAGGATGATGTATGGATACATTACTTTCCCAACAAAGAAGATGAGTCTATGGTACTCACGTTACCCGCTGGTCTATACACGTCACCCGACACGCTGATCGACGAGTTGAATCGTTTGCTTTTAGCCACGGATGTGGATGAAAAAGCCCGAGTGTTACGTACATTTATTACCTAAGGGGGTAGTCTTCGGTCCTGCCAAATGTACGCACCAGTTTTATGTAGTTATATTGTTTGTGCGTTCGATTGATTCACGCACTGACGTGCACAATGCTGGGTGAGTTGCTTTGGACGCACGTGTAACCTAGTTGAGTATATTGTGACGTCATGATAGGGGCAGCTCGGACGACATTTTATGTCCGCAGTGTTATTATTTGATTCATGGCAGATTTGAAGAAGCCAGCAGTTGTATTCGTATCTATTGGTCTTCATGGCGAAGCCAATAGTGGATGTCTGAAGTAAGTGTCGCCCCATTTCGTATGGCAAGTTTAATTATGTAAATTTAAGTATCAGGCCGCTCCTATTAATGGTCTAGCGGGAATTCATCGGAGATGACATTCCTAGAATTGGACACACGGAGTCGATAGCCTTTGGAATCTTTTGTAGAGGGAGAATCCATATGTGGAATCAAGTTAATGAATATAGATATATGCTTCACATGTTTAATATGCCGTTTTACCTATGCCAAAGTCGTGGTATGGATACCGAGAGGTTAGCCAAGATGAAACACTAACTTGGTTGTATTGTTATATCTGCCTTTTGTTTGGATTGGATATGCTATCCAAGAATTTTACAACAAAGTCTGGGATGCTTACAAGTATGATATAAATTATTGCTCCGTGAGAATGAATCCGTTTGCCTTAATAAACGTCCTTGGGAGAAGGTCAATGGACGTTAATTACCATGTCTGTTATATGAAATGGAAGTGATCCTTAGTCACTGGAATACTTTGGGATTGTTCCTATTTTGGATAGGACTAACGGTTCTGTTTTCAGGATTTACGACAAACCACACTACGTACCCCTGAGCCGTTTTTCGTTCGACGCGGTGGAAATCCTTTTAACTAACGACCAGGGTAAGACTATCCCATTCACTAGCGGAGCTTCGGTGTTGACACTACACTTCCGAACTCACAAACGGTTTGATTTTGACTAGAAAAATGGTCAGACACGTACCCATCCGACGAAACCCGAAGATGTATGAGGAGGTTTACTGCAACCAAGCTGGCCACGGGATGGCAGTGTTTATCGGAGGCAGAAGTCAAAGAGGACATGGTTTGGGTAGGTTTTTCGGCGGGCTCGGTCGCATGGTTCTCCCGTGGTTAAAAACTGGAGGCAAAGCTTTACTCATAGAAGGGTTTGGGACCGGTGTACAGGTCGCGAGCGATGCGTTAGCCGGCAGAAATGTTGGTGAGGCATTTCGTGAACGAGCCAAGGAGTTGGGTCAACGTTTATTACAGGGAGCAGTTGAACACCTCACCACTAACCAATCAGGTAGCGGGCTTAAAAGAAAAAGAAAAACGAGAGCTGCCCCACCTGGCGAGCCGAAACGAATAAAACGCAGTAACCGAGCTCGGCCTTCTCATTCTCACCAGAAGAAGCGAAGGTACTCTGATATATTTGAATGATGGCGCTTATTCATCCCAGCTCGTGCGAGTGTCTTCACAGTGGTCTAGATTTGTTTAGCGTACCACCAACGCAGACAGCCGTAGAAGAGGGACAATTTGTGGAGATACATCCATTGGCCGCCTTAGCCCCCGGAGCCCCGGTGGAATTTGTAATTTCGGGAAACGGTGAGGAATATCTAGATTTGTTCAATACTTTTCTGCACGTGCTCGCCAAAGTTACGTTAGCTAATGGCGGTGCATTACCCGCTGATGTGGAGGTGGCCCCGATCAACTATTACCTGCACAGTTTATTCTCCCAAGTCGACGTTTCACTGAACGATACGCTGATTACACCCAGCGAGAACACCTACCCTTATAGAGCTTACATGGAAGCCACGTTGAATTACGGGGAGGAACCCAACAGAGGCCATCTGACATCGGCTCTGTTTTACAAAGACACGCCAAATTTTATTACGGAAACAATTGGTGACAATAACAACGGGTTAAGACTACGTCGACATATAGTGGCTGGTTCTCAGGAGATTGATATGATGGGTCGTTTACATTCAGATATCTTCGCTCAAGATCGTTACCTGTTAAATGGTGTGACCGTTAAAGTAAAACTCACCCCGTCTAAAGATGCCTTCAACGTGCTGGGACACGACCCCACCGCTGGTTATAAATCTATTATAACTTATGCGGCCTTGGTTGTCCGGAAAGCCAAATTAAATCCCGCCGTCTCTCTAGCCCACGAGAAAGCCTTGGTGCGAGGTAATGCCAAGTACCCCTTGAAACGAGTTGTGCTAAAAACTTTCTCTATCCCTAGAGGTATGCTATCGCACATGCAGGATAATCTATTTCTCAGTCAAACACCTACACGGATCGTGATTGGACTAGTCACTTCGTCCGCTTTTAACGGGTCGTACACGTCTAATCCGTTCAATTTCGCTACCTTTGGTCTGATATATTTGAATGTCAGCGCGGACGGCAGAACAGTCAGTGGCAAGCCTTTGTCCATGGATTATGAACACAACCAGAACGTGAGAGCCTTCTTCGCGACGAATCTAGCTATGGGACTGGTTGGTAAAGACGCCGGCAACGATCTCGAGAATAGACATTTTAAGCACGGTTACGCCTTATACGCCTTTGACCTCACCCCCAGTCTACTAGACGGTGACCAGTTTGAGATGGCCAAGTCGGGCCCAGTCTCAGTAGAACTTAAATTCGCCGAGGTCACACCCGAACCATTACAGGTTCTCGTCTACGCCGAGCAAGACTCGATCTTGGAGATCTCGAAATCACGCCAAGTTTTGACAGACTACACCACTTAGACAATGAACACAGACGAGATACGCACCATCCTCCTGTCAGACATATTTGTTAAACGAACTGGGCTCGTTAAAGTGTTAGCTCGTGACCAATTACCTCTACGCATCGATCCGACCAAGACGGCTGCTTTCGTCATCAACACTGACCCTAGCTATCGGCCGGGTGACCACTGGGTCGCCCTATATTATAACGGACTTTGTACTTTTGAATATTTTGATTCTTTCGGCCTACCACCTACACAGACGGACCTGATTAATTTTATAGCCAGAAACTCTACTCTACCTGTTAACTACAACGCCAGACATTTACAAGATGTAGTCACCAACGTTTGTGGGCTCTACGCCATTTATTTCATCTTGATCAAAACACGAGGTGGTACTATGCAGCGGGTCCTACTACCCTTTTCGGCTAGACAACACGCCAACGATCGATTAATTTTTCGATTAGTCAGAGGAACCACCAGATGGCTTTCATAGACAATAGACAGGTGTGTGTATTTTCCGCTATCGGGTTTCTCCCCACGCCAATACGGCCATGTGTTATTGTTCCCACGCAACCACATCGACGAATCACGACCTGGCTAACACACGAGTTTGGTCACACGATCGATTTTCGACGAATCAAATCGTAGCTAGGGCACGCCTCAAAAAACCAGATTGAACTAGTATTCCTGCATATAAACACTTGGAAGACACTCATGCTTTATTAACGCAGTGATAACGACAGATACACCTAGTTGAAAATGACTGCTCCCAACAACTGGGTCTACATCAAAAGAAGTGATGAAATGCTTAAACCTTTGGCTAGTGGTCTGAAGGCTGCGTCTGTAAGTGTTTACCGAGGTCAACCTTTACTTCACGTGCGAAAATATTTTGGTGAATTTTACCTCAAATTTTCTACCAAACACGGCATTACGTTAACTCGACCCGAGTTTGACCATTTATTGATATTACAGAGCGATATCCTCGCCGAATTTGACCGATTACAGCCACCAAGCATGGATACCTATCCTACTACTGGTACCAGTACCACGTTTGACCAGTACATCAACTCCAGCTGTTACCAACCAATATCAACAGAACCGAATTTGTTTGCTACCACAGACCTGGCCGATGTCACCAATCTACCCCCGAAGAAACCTACCACCTTCACTAACCTGTTTGACGAATACATGAACTCTAGCTGTCCAGTATCACCAGACCCGAGTTGGTTTCCTACCGCAGACACCCACCTGACCGATGTCCCTAATCTACCACCGAAGAAGAAGAAACCTACCAAGCGGTTGAGAGTTGTCCTTTAGTATTTGAAAAAGATAAAAATATATTAACTAAAATTCTTCTTTTGTTACCTATATCGTCTGTCGTATGTCTAACTGTTTGTCTAAATATATCGTCTAACTGTTCGTATAACTGTTGTAAAATATAAATGTATGTCTAAATATAACATATAACTGTTCGTCTAACTGTTCGTATAACTGTTCTATAAATATCGTCTTCTTGTTATGTAAATATATGTCTAAATATCTAAATATATATCTTCCTATTGTCTAAATATATCTCCCTATTATCCTCTTCTTGTTTGTCTAACACCTCCAGAATACTACCTAAGTTGGCTATGATATACTAAAAACAACACATACAACAACAATAATATATTACTATATAAAAAGTCACGCACCGCCACAAAGCGCCACCACATTTTCCTTATATAAAAAAATCACCCCGCCATCTTGCACCATATACCCCTCTTCTTGTTATCTCAAGTCCGCCATCTTGCTCCACCACATTTCCCTTATATAAAAGTCATGCGCTCCACCAGCGCGCCGCCATTTTTTTGCTATATAAAAGTCATGCGCTCCACCAGCGCTCCACCATGGCCCCACCAGAATGATACCTAAAAGGTACATTCCCTACTACTCTCTATAGAGACTAAGACTGCTGGGATCTCTGAACAGACTAAGACTGGGGGAGGGGATCTTTGTAGAGACTAAGACTGGGAGATCTCTGTAAAACCTAAGACTGGGAGAGTGGAATCTCTGTATAGACTTAGACTGGGGAGGGAGACCTCTGTAGAGACTAAGACTAGGGGATCTCTGTAGAGACTAAGACTGGGGGATCTCTGTAGAGACTAAGACTGGGGGGATCTCTGTAGAGACTAAGACTGGGGGATCTCTGTAGAGACTAAGACTGGGGGATATCTGTAGAGACTAAGACTGGGGGATCTCTGTAGAGACTAAGACTGGTGGGAACTCTGTAGAGACTAAGACTGGGAAGGATCTCTGTAGAGACTAAGACTGGGCGGATCTCTGTAGAGACTAAGACTGCGGGGATCTCTGTAGAGACTAAGACTGGGGGGAGGGAGATCTCTGCACAGACTAAGACTGGGAGAGGGAGATCTCTGTAGTGATTAAGACTGGGGGATCTCTGTAGAGATTTAAGACTGGGGGATCTCTGTAGAGACTAAGACTAGGGGAGGGGATCTCTGCAGAGACAAAGACTGGAAGGATGGGGATCTCTGTAAATACTAAAACTGTGAGGAGGGGGATCTCTGTGTAGACTAAGACTGGGGGAGGGGATCTCTAAAGAGAGGAAGAATGGGGGGATCTCTGTAGAGACTAAGACTGGGGGGATCTCTGTAGAGACTAAGACTTGCGGAGGGGATCTCTGTAGAGACTAAGACTGGGGGATCTCAGTAGAGATTAATACTGGGGGAGGGGATCTCTGTAGAAACTAAGACTGGGGGAGGGGGATCTCTGTAGAGACTAAGTCTCTGGAGAACTCTGTAGAGACTAAGACTGGGGGGATCTCTGTAGAGACTAAGACTAAAGGGAACTCTGTAGAGACTAGAACTTGTGGGAGGGGATCTCTGTAGAGAGTAAGACTGTCGGGATCTTCAAGACTGGGGGATCTGTGTAGAGACTAAGACTGGGGGATCTCTGTTGAGACTAAGACTGGGGGATCTCTGTAGATACTAAGACTGCGGGAGGGGATCTCTGTAGAGACTGACTGTAGGGATCTCTGTAGAGACTAAGACTCTGGAGAACTCTGTAGAGACTAAGACTGGGGGGATCTCTGTAGAGACTAAGACTAAAGGGAACTCTGTAGAGACTAGAACTTGTGGGATGGGATCTCTGTAGAGAGTAAGACTGTCGGGATCTTCAAGACTGGGGGGATCTCTGTAGAGACTAAGACTAAATGCACTTGCATTTCTGATCCATAGAAAGGATGTCTAGTGGTATCAATGATGATGCAACAGCAACAAGTTTACAGCACGAAGACAGTCAAAGGTAGACGATCACACATTACACACTTGCAGCAAGCACTTGAACAATCCACAGTCCGTGATGTTAGAACCTGATGTTATATGCTGAATAGACCGCAGCAACTGAATATAGTGGCCAGTAAAGCACACACCTGACCCACTTGCAGGATGAGAGGTCAGCAAACACGATCACACAGGATGCTACTTCTGCTTTGTTCAATGTACAGAAGATTCACAGTTGAGCTGTGACTGTTTTCCGAGAATACTTGGACTTCATCATTAAAACGAACAGTTACTTTGCAATACGCTCTCTCTCTCTCTCTCTCTCTCTCTCTCTCTCTCTCTCTCTCTCTCTCTCTCTCTCTCTCTCTCTCTCTCTCTCTCTCTCTCAAATATTCGAATGCAGAAAGGATGTCGGAGCAGCGGCTGGTGTAATGGCTACTGCGTTGTACTGGCGACAAGGTTTTCATGGTTCAAACTCGGGCGTCAGCGTTTGAAGAAATGTTTACGACCGGAAAATTTGACTGAATAACCTGAACGGCTCCTGTGATAAACCCTCTGTGGATGGGAAGGAGCGAAGCTCCTGATCGGGTTGGAAGGAAAGTCCTCAGGTTCCCCAGCCTCGCAATGACATGTCATTGGGCCGAAGGGCTGAAAGCCCAAGTGCCGCTGGTTAATAAAAAAAGAAAAAAAATGATCTCACACGACAGGGCGTGAAATTTTAACCCATGTCAGGTCAACCGGTGTCATTGATGAAAAATATCTCGTTAGCCAACTCTAAAGTGTGTACTTGGAAATAAGCTTGACAATTCTGCAACAACGCTCCTTTAACTTCAATCTACCACTTGGCATGCAGTTTTAATAAGGGCCAGTCCTCAGCGGTTTTACCAGTGATCTTGATAATCTGTCGAATTGCAGCGTGAATAATTTGGTGATTCTAACAGAAGCACCGGGTATCAATTTCAGATGACGATGGTGTGAAGATTGCTCGGTTGATTCTAAAAAACTGCCCCAGGCTTCCTATACTTCTTTTGCAAGCCCCAAGTTGTTAGGACACTATTTAGACGATGTCGACAGTTGTCAGGAACACAATATTATGGTGGGTGTGGGTTGTATGTAGATGGTGATTAACAGTGGCTCGTACGAATTAACTCAACGCCACTGGTACAGTTCCATAATATTTATTAGACTCACAGATAGATCGTGGAAATCAATTACACTGTCTCTCTGAACACACCATCACAATATACAGAATGTCCTTGGTGCAGTATACACTCTTCGCACACAATAATCCCTCAAACAACTCTACGTGCGGAAAAACAAAATCGCACTAATACATCATACTTCCGGTGTATATCGCTTACCTTTAGTGATTGGCGGCATGAACATCGCCATATTGATTCACAAAATCTTCTCCTGCCGAGACATTCCACTTCGCCTGTATTTTATCTATTATGGCTGCAAGACGGGAAACACGTGGCCTTTTTCCCAGTAGCTCCAGGGGTGGACACTGCAACGCACTATACTGTTCTTCACGAACAAGAATATAAACATGGTTCCAACAGGAACACTTCCAGGCGGTACAATAATTTTCTCCTGTACAATAGGTAGGACCGACACAATATTATAAATATATCCTCACATTAGAATAATCACATCTGTGGTTCTCCACAGTCACACACAGTACGAGCTCACAGCTCGGCTACTAATCACAGTCTCGAGCACCCAGCTCGGCTGCCAAACACAGAATGTCTCATTTACCCCAGACTTGTATTCACTCAAACGCTCTCTCCCAGCGCACGCACAAGTCACAACAATGCAGACATAAAGTCAGACATTAACTCAGTAGCTGAGTTACACTTAAACAAGTGTTTACAACATCAGTTCAGTGACCCTTAACACCAACCACTATCATCATTCACTCTCATGAAACTGTTCTGTGACACAAAGTAAAGTCTCTCACAACTGCCCAGCTGTTAAGAAGGTGGAAGGGAGTGAAAGCCTGGAGGTGTCCAGGATTACATCAAAACCACCAACGGATAGCCATCATCCACACGAGCACTCCATCAGACTACCCCTTATCGTCACACTATCACTGATCCTTATTTATTAATTTTAGTTCTTGTTACATACTGTTATACTATATTGTGCAATTCTCTAGTCTATCTATTCCAACACCTGTTCCACAGTTATTGATGAGTTGCATGCCTGTAAATAATCTAATATTGGTTTTCTCTATTGTTCATAGTTCCTACATTTTAGTAGGAAATGCTCTATATTATTTATTTCTAGACACACTGCACAGTAAGGTTCTTCTATTCTAAAATATCCCATTCCTAGCTGCAGTCTAAGAAGTTTCTTATTGCTAGGAATTTTTAGTTCTTTAGATACCTGAAACATCCTCGTTGGAGTCTTTAACAATTTATATACTTCAGGCTTCCATCCCACTCTACTGTCCATTTGTCAGTTATTATTCTTTTATTTAAGCTTTTGATCGCTGCTTTACTCATGCCCACATTTATTTGGTTTCTATTTTTCCTACTTTTCTTAGATTCTTTATCTGCCTTTTCATTTTCTTCTATGCATGTGAACTCATCCAAGCCATTAGAACGGACCATCATCTGGAGTATAGGTAGGTATGTGTCAGCCATATCTCTTCTGCTATATCAAGTCTACTGCTTTTTCGTAAGTTTCTTATAGCTTGAATAACTGAAAGTGAGTCCGTTAATATTGTTAATTTATGAGGAGGGTTGTTAGAGAAGATTTCCAGAGCTTTTAGAATTGCTAGCATCTCTTCCGTGAAAATAGATGTGTTATCGGTTATTCTATATACTTGTCACAGTGACTATTAACTATTAATTTATTTTACCATTTCGTTCCATATGTTATTAACTCTTTTAATGTTCTGTTTTCCTAGACATTTGTATTCTTCTTTTCTATCTTTTTTTTTCACCTGTTCAAACCCCACTCGACGGTTGGTTACGTTTGGCTGGCTTTCAGAGTAGAAATTCCCACTGGACCAGCAGACGGTCATATAACGTAATGTTATCTAAACGCACCTGCGGTCCGAACAGGGGAAATTTCTCTGGTCGCTCTAGTCTTTGATCACGAGCGGCTGGTACCCTTTGAGGCCTGGGTAACCGTTTCATCTTCGAAACAAGGGGGAGATAACAATCGCGGTCAGTCTCTGGGTTTTGCCCCTTAGACGAGTTAGAGCTCTCATAATATTATGCATTTCTTTACCTGAAGGAACTTTCTTGCGGTTGTTGACTTCTGATGTCTATAGAATAACCTTTGTCTTACTCTCTTGATTACGCATTGCGCCGATACATCTGTAGAATCAGGTCATGCAGGTGTCCTGGGTGGCGTTGTATGTAAACATATAAATCTAGAAGAGTCTTAATAGACAAAGACATTCGTGAATATTCCTGGCCCGTAGATGACCATCATGAGATAATGCAAACTTTAACACAGTACTAGAATGTGTTTGCCTATGTTCTAGTCATTTTCGGGGTGAGTTGACATATCTTATAATTAATATGATATATTCATGTTAGCTTATATATATGATAGGAAGGTGACTTGAATCTAGTAATTTAATTATGTGATAATGTAGCGCTGTCTACGGCCTTAGTTAAGCGGTGTTTACGCTGTTTTGGTTTATAATGGGTTAAATGATAGACTTACAATAACAGACAGATACTAGGCGTAGAATCAGTCCACAGATGCTTATCATGGGTTAAGAATAGGCTAATTAACTGTCATTTCTGTAAGATAATGTCAGGTGTGGATTGTTCACTTAAAACTGAATAGTGAGATGCAGGCAATAACTCTGAATTATAGGTGATAGTCACTTATTCCTTTTTGATAGACATTTTTAGTGGCAAGGGAGAATCATTTTATGCTTATTTGTGTAGCTAGACTCTAGTCTATAACTTTCACAGAAAGCAGTCACCAGGCATAGATATAATTCTATCTTATGATTCAGCCACAACTGTATTATTATAGCAAGAACATTGCATTTTCTATGAACTCATTTTGTGGAATGCTAATATATTTCCCCAAGGGGACATACGATTTATTTGTGTAATGTCAAATGCTGTAATCTGTTTATGTAAATTCATTTAATGTTGTAAGATGAATAAGCATATTCATTTAACTGTAACTACAGGGTTAGGGTTCCTGTATGTTGAGATTGGGAGAAGAGGAGTAGATTTTGCTGTCAGAACATTTAAGGACAGGTACATGGGTGTACAAAAGATATTAAGCCTATGCGGGCACATGCTATAATTGATAGAATGGAAGAAGCGGAGCATAATTACGTTATAAGCATTAGATTGATTTTGTCGTTGCTTGAGGTAAATGGTGTCTTTTTTGGGTCTCAGTTTCAGGGACACCGAATCGCTAGAGCAGACTCCAGTCAGGCGAAGAACGACATGTCCTCTTCGACCTAGAGTGTTTCTGAATACCGCTAGCGTCACGAGTAGTCAAACCCCGTTCCTGAACCTAAACCCTTTTGTCAACGCCAAGTTACGCTAACGCGGTGCAACGAGCCAAAGCTAAATCTGGAAATCATCAAATGCAGTAGTAGTTCTCTACTCGCCTATTGGATTACCAGTCAGAGCATTGCCGCTTCCAGAATATCAAAACCGCCCAGCATGCCTATAGCAGAATTCCATATCTCCCGCCTTTGTGTGCCTAAACGGGGCAGTCAGTCAAACCACAGTCAAACCAGCCCAAACCGGATTTAATACCAAGCAGAGTCAAGCACCGGATGAGAGCGCATGGGACCGTTTGTCCTCAAGTAACCTCGTCTTGGGTGTATTTTCTGGATACTTAAAACTTCGCACTTAGGAGCGGCCAGCAAAGATAAACAGCGTCTTCCAGCCTAACTCGCGCAATTAGGGGTAACCCAAGTCAGCACCAACAAGAAAGTTTTTACAGGTCAAGTCCATCACCCATGGAGTATATTTTTACGTAAAAGACACTTTCTGTAGCTAACTTCTGGTCCCACGAAAGCGGACAGGCTGACACGCAGTTTATTCATGTGAAAAAACGGAGGTAAAGAGAGTCTTCCAGCCCACCTTGCGCCTGTAGGGAGGAGTCACCAATGATAGCGCCTATACAGTGATTTTATTCAGGTTAATTCCATCACCCATGGAGGATATGTACGAAAAAACCACTTACTGGAGCTATTTCATCTGGTCCCGAAAGCGGACGGACTGACACTCGATTTATTTATCTCTCCGTGTTCTACAGGTTTTATGACTGTTGGTGGTGTGTGTGTTTGTGGGTGTGTATTTACGTTATTGATGGTTATTGATGACTATTAATGATTATTTGATTATTGATGTAATTTATGCTGTGCATGGTGATATGCATTAATTCCATGCTTTTCTTCTTTAATAAAGTTTACACATTTATTAATGCGCTGTTCCCGACCCTTTCCATCCATAATTAAACTTGTTTTAGCTCTTTACTATAATCTCTATGTTTGATAAGAGAAAAGAGTGAGAGCAGGAGGTGCTTAGACAGTAACAGTGAGTTGAGGCTTGGAGAGAGAGATCACTTTGATAAATCTTCTTCCAGGTTGTCTCAAGTCCATCTCCTATTTACACCTTTCTGTGTGTGTAATCTATAACTCTGTCAGTCCACTATCCCTTGTCGATTTCACTACTATTGTCCGACTCGATAAATACTCTACACGTTACTCAACCACGACAATACTTTCACCATTTGCCACATGAGAACATAAATTCCTATCCCAATTAGTTATTGTTTCCCGGATCCATCTGTGTACACTGTAATTCTGTCCTTTTATATTTGTTGAATATATTTAATTGCTTTGTTTTTTATAGCTACCGTTTCATGAAGTCTCAGACAGCCACCTTAAGGCTGCAGCTGCCTCTTCCTCCATTCTCATGCTGGAGGTTGTTATCTTGTCAGTCTCGCTATGTTCAGCGACGATTCTACTCTTTACTCTAGCAGAGACGCCCCACCCTGGTTTCTCACTACGATTTACAGACCCATCAGTTTAGACAATGGCATCATCATCCCCAGCATGATCATTTATCAGTTGATCCATTTCCAGCTCTGCTCTCCCATTGGCTCAAGTTCTGCACTCTCTACCAAGGCTGATCATGAACTGTTGGTCATTAGTCCAGTTCTCATCTGAAGTACTCCACTTTTCCTCTTTGAATATATTTTCAACGGTGGTCTATGCTTAATCGTTGCCTCTGCCTGTGCCATCTATGACACCCCCCTCTTTATTCTCGCTCCCTTAATGTCAGCTTTGTTTCCATGTAGAGGGTGCCTTTTGTCTGGGGTTACTCGCTTTTATACGCTTTTGACTGGGCCATCGCATATCTAGATTTAATTGGCAGTAATCCAAGCATGTCACGATTGGGGTATTTCGCGTACATCCCAAGCCTACACGCATTCCTTCATTTTGAATGCGTTCCAATGGATAATATTGTAAGATTGACAGCGTGGATAATCCCAGATCATACGCCATGACTGGCATGACTAACTGATCATACAGGAGCTACAGCAGTCTCTGTCCCAGGTGCGCCGTAGCCATTGTTTTTAGGGCTGCCAGACCTCTGTTGCACTTGATTAGTGTGATTATATCAACATGGTTCTTGCATGATAACCCACGATCAAATGTTATTTCGAGGTATTTCAGCGTGTCTTGCCTTTCAATTTTTTGCCCACTTAAAGTAATATCTGGAAGATCTGCTTTCAATATGGTGTTGTTCAAGGAGCACACAGGCTGTGTTGGGTTTGTTGGAGCCGGTGTCCTCACACCATTTATCCACCTCATATAGTGTTCCGTGCATGCTTTCGACCATTTCTTGGTGGTCATAACCAGTCCTGTAATATGAGTATGTCATCTGCAAAAGTCAATGTTCGTACCAGCCCAGTTGGTTGAATGGTGGCTACTTTTGCTGTGTAGATGTTAAACAGCACCGGTGATAGTAGAGAACCCTTGGGTAAAGCCGGACAAATGAGCATTGGTTCTGATGTTCATGTTCCCAAGCGAAATGCAACAGATCTCTCAGTTAAGGCAGCTGCTATCCCTCTTGTTAGCCAAGTGTCAACATCGCAAGCCATTACACAGTTCATTAACGTGTCAAAGTTCACCCTGTTATAAGCATCATCTAGGTCTATTGCTACAGAAATCGGTTTTCGTTTACCTTGGAATCTCTCGTACACATCATACACAAATCGTTTTCCTTGGAATCCCTCGTACACTTACTTACTTAGTCGTTCCTCTTCTACCTTGAGGTGTAGAGGTTTGTAAGAGAGAGCGCCATACTATTCTACCGGCTGTCTTCTTCCTGGCTTGGTTCCATTCTAGTCCTCGGTCCTTTAAAGAGTGTTTAATGTTGTCCTCCCAGCGGACTTTGGGTCGTCCTGTAAGTCTGGATCCCTGGCTCTTAGTTTCCCACGCTTGTCGTGGTAGCCGATCTTCTTCCATTCTGCAGACATGGCCAAACCATCTCAGGTGAGACTGTTCTACTTGGGTCTGCAGAGATTGGGTTTTTATGCCTTGACGTATCGTCTAGTTGCGGACCATGTCTCTTCTTGTTACTTCAATGAAGTTGAGGGGAACTGCGGTAAGACGTTGAGTACAATGGATGGGTTTGAAAAAAATCGAAAAAAGGTGATTCGTCTTACGAGGACAAAAGACAAAGAAAGTAGTCTACGTTTTGGCCGCAAGGCCTTCGTCAGGAAAAGAAAGAAAGTGAAGGCTAGATAGGAGACATAAGAACTTAAATGAAAATAAAAATAAATATAAAAAAATAAATAAATAAATAAAAAAATAAAAAAAAACCCTAGGTACTTCCCTGAAGGCGAAGCATCCAATCACGGTTGGCTGAAAGGAACTGACTCTTGACCCCGGATGTACACAATACATACACATTTTTTCGATTTTTTTCCAAACCCATCCATTGTTACTTCAACCACCTTCCTCAGATCCTCATTTCTGAGGTTTGGATCTGGCTTTTGTGAGTTGTAGTCATTGCCCATGACTCGCATCCATATGTCAAGACTGGGACATAGGTGGAGCGGTACACAGATATCTTCGTCTTCTTACCAACTTCTCTTTTGCTGAGGAATCTTCGATTTATGGCTTGAAAAAGTCTCCCAGCTGCTGCCCCTCGTACACATCATACGCAATGTTCAGGCATTTCCCATGTTGCTTTCATGGGTCTATAGCTACCCAGGGTATCAGGAAGGATGTGTGCATTTTCGAGTTGGCTCATTACTTGTCTCGCAACTGTCTTTTCAAGTAATTGAAAACACTCAATGAGAGGTCACAGCAACTGGGTCTGAAAATAAACAGGGAAAGGACAAAAATAATGAGAATAAATGCAGGTAATGGTAACAGGGTTGAACTTGAAGAAACACCACTACATGATGTAGAATCGTTTATATCTTGGCAGCAATAAAGACAAAGTTGGAGGGACAGACAGTGATATCAAAATAAGAATACAAATAGCAAGAGGAGCTTTCATTGCATTGGGAAATATATGGGGATCAAGAAAAATCGGATCCAACACGAAAATAAGAATCTTCAACTCAAATGTGAAGTCAGTCCTATTGTATGGCTCTGAAACATGGACAACAACAAGGACAACAACAAAAAAGCTACAGACTTTCATAAATGGGTGCTTGCGTAAAATAGAGGGATTAAAATGGTATGACAAGGTTACCAACGTGGAACTGATGACAAGAGATGAGAAGACGATGGGTTTTCACACACTGAGGAAACCTGTTGATAGCATTACAAGGCAGTCCTTGTTCCATAACACAAAGGGCAAGAGAGGCAGAGGTAGACAGAAGCATATGGAGATGAGAGCTGGAAACAGAAGAGACAATGATGAGGAGAACGTGGAAAGAACTTGAGATGATGGCACGTGACTGGAGGACTTGGCATGTGTTTGTTGAAGGCCTATGCTCTTTTGGGAGTGGAAGGTTATGAATGAATGAATGTATGGATGGGGTTGTTATGATCTTGAAGGCTAGCAGGATATTTGAAGACCTGGTTCAGTTTCATGTGTCATGTTGTTCATTGTAATGTGTTTCTTTTCAACTGTTTTTTTTTTAATTTAGATTAAATTTTTGCATATAATAGCACATGACGTGATATTGCCATCTTAATTTAAGTATTTAAAATATATTTCATTCGTGTTTGGAATTTAAAATTGTGTTTTGCATATCTTTTTATCTTTTCATCTATATGCAGATAACGTTTATTTGGTATTTATATTATTTAATTATTTTTCAAATTACTTAACTTTTAATTAGTATGCTCCTTTCTAGTATTGTTTATAGTGATGTGTCACCCACACAATTCAATTACGTGTATCACACACACATCTTAATAATACGTAACACACACACAAAACTAACATGAAATACACATCTCAGTTACACATAGCTTACACACATCTGTCTTACATGTGACACTGGACACATGTGCGGACGTGTTTTTATTTGGCTCTACATTTTGGATATTTTATTCTAAGTTGTTCCCATTTAATATGGATGGTTTATACATCCCTGTGTTGGCAGTTTTGTTTGACATACAATGAAATTGTTTATATTGCAATTGTGTTAAATTCACGTATTAATATTGTGTTTTTTCTGTATGGAATGACGGTATTGTGTCCTGCCACCATTTGTCGATAAATCGAAAACTACTTCAACAGTTGTTACACATTCTAAATTCTGACGGTGACCTTCTGGCTAGGGAACAATACACAATGTTAAATTACAGGGCTTGTCAGCCCTCAGGCATGTAATGTGATCATGGCGAGCGGGGAGAACAGCGTCGTCGTATCAACGATAGTAAAACCTCCCAGAGATGGAAGATTACCTCTCTCTACAGTCACTAAGAGCTACTGCCTTAACAAAGAAAAAGCCATACAAAGAAAACTTCACGCCTGGAGCAACCCTCCACATCTGATCATCAAACAAACGAACAAGGGTCAATGTTGCTCTGTTGAATTCCGTAACAGTCAACATTACGTAATTTTCAAACACACTTGCCTAGCATACTACAAAAGCTGTTCCATTGAAACCCGGAGCGATCAAATAAACGCTAGTGTTGAGGATAAAATAAGCACGGACCTCCTCACAATACATCTGCATCACACAAAAAATAAGATTTTAGCACAAGGAACGACAGAGTGCGTACAGACATGGTTGGACGTCGAATTTTCTCACCTCCAAAGATCAGCTCTAGATAAAACCATGATTGTAACTGATCCTACTTCTTCTCCAACAATGATAGGAGACGAGTCTACCAACGCAAAATCTCAGCTAACCATTGAAGCCAGTCCTCCTACCCCTGATCTACCACCACCAACCTGTGATCCAACACCACCCACTTTTGATCCAACACCACCCATATTTGATCCATCAGGACCCACCTTTACCCCTGATCTAACACCACCAACCTGTGATCCAACACCACCCACTTTCGATCCAACACCACCCATATTTGATCCAACAGGACCCACCTCTAATGGACCGACAGCTCAAAAACCCACAATAAATTATCTAGAAGTTCACATCAACCAACCCACTGAAGTCAGCGTAAACCACACTTTGAAAAATGCATTCATCACTTCTTCAGATAACCCACCCAATATGAACGAGACCAACCCATCCTGCCTCCCAGATATAGCTACTTTCCAAGTCAGTGTAAACCACACTTTGAGTGATGTATTCCCCAATTCTTCAGATAACCCATCCAATATGAACGAGACCAGCCCATCATGCCTCCCAGATACAGCTACTTTCCAAACAAAAGTGCCTGTCAATAGCGCGGATGTCTACTCATGCTCCACAAAATATCTATCAGCAAATGAGTGTGTTATGGAACAACTTAGCCAACGTACAGAGAAACACTTCTGTCAGGAGCTGGAAACTATAATTGAAAGTTCTCTGAAAAACGTCATTGAAAAATTCAAGCAGGATATAGAAAGCTCACTGAAAACAGAGCTTGAAACACTGAGACATGAAGTTATGACTCTCCGCAGAGAAAACACAAGGTTGGTTCATCACCTAAACCACCAACCTATTTCAAGTAATAAGAAAAAAGAAAATGGGGAGGTGATTGACAGCTCACGAGAAGCAATTCATCATGAATCTCCAGTTACACCACTTAACTTACCCACCCCTTCTCCAACACTCATTCCTCAAAACAAAGCATGCCCAGGACAGCATCATAATGTTAAAAGCCATAAGGACATTAGCAGCAGTGTAGGAAGAAGATTAGGACCAAATAAAACATTCCCAATTGAAGTAAAAATTAGCAATCGATTTGGAAATCCATCAATCCTATCTACACAAGCAGATTCCGAAACAGCAACATCAGAAGGAGATGACAGGGCACGTAAACTCCAATGTCACTTGACACAAGATTCTGCTGACCACCTACTGCAAGACAACGAGCAATGGCACAAACAACGCCGTCGTACACGACCATAGCCACATCCTGATCGTCACATTCCTCACAACACAACCAAAATTATTATAGGAGACTCATTGCTAAATGGCATTCACAGCGATCGAATGTCAACAACACCAGGGGAACTAGTCACTGTTATACCATTACCTGGAGCCGGAATAGTAGGAGTTATCAATGAAATAAGCCGTCTCAACACAAACACCAACATAAAGAAAACAACAATACACGTAGGGATAAACGACAGCACAAATGGACACACTCTTAACCTATCAGACATCTCCAGAATGATTGACACCATCAAACAAAAATTTCCCAACACATCCACATATATTTCGTCAATTATTCCACCCAGCTATGGTAAAGCACGCCAAAATGTGGATATCAACAACAAGGTGCTTTACGCTTTTTGTTCAAAACATAACACGTCTTTCATAAACAACACACCGTTTTTCACATCTAAGTCAGGTGCGCCAAAAAAAAAACTGCTATACAGAGATCAAGTGCACACTTCTAAACTAGGTACCAGCTACCTAGCCAAAAATTTAAAGTTTCCTCAGAGGACACACCAGAAACACACACATTCATTCACCAGGGACACAAATTATACACTTAACTTAGTAAACCCAGGCACAACAGCTCATAACCATCAATCACTGTCCTCAGCTGACAAGCAAGTATCTAGAAAAGCTACATTTAAGCCCACCTCCCACGCTAACCTTTATGACCAAATGTATCCGCCACTACCCACACAACAGTCCAGCCAGCTGCTAACTGCACAACAGACACCACTGGACAGATGGACAGATTGGACTACAAGTAACACCCATTCACTTAATCGCAACGCAGGAACTACAGCAAGAAAATGGGAGTTTTCTCACCCCGTCTCCACCCGCACAGAACGGAATTCTCACAATTCATCCGTTTTACGGCAACTGACTCAATATAGTCCAGAAATATTAATGCAGGCTCTTCAGATGTCTATAAACGGCTCTACAGAACAAGATTAAAACCAAGCAACTTAAAACTGTTTTTTTTAAAAACTATTTTGCAGTGTAACATTCGACTTGACGCGTTAACTTCGGAAGAACTGTCCCGTGGAAGGATTAATTCTCTACATTGACTGTGGTTGAAGTAAAAATATTCCTTTTTGTTCGGAACAGACTGTATTTTAAGATAAAAACCACACTTTTTGCAGAGATTAAGATACTGTAAACAGTGTCCACGGACTCTAGCAGTGCATATTTTATTACTTGTCTACAATTTTGTATAAACCATTGTGTACCAATTTTATTGCTTCTTACTCATTCCTACTCCCCTCATTATTTCTTTCCTATTGACTATTATCATGTCCGAGTGCAAAAACTCTAATCAAAATATAGGCAATACCACTAATTCATGGCTTAAACTATCAGGGCTTAAAATTGGTCATTTAAACATTTACCACCTGCTAGGTAAGCTTTCTGAAGTCTCCACCTCCCTCAAACAAAACTTCCATATATTTGGTTTTTCTGAAACCCGTCTCAATGACAAAATTACAGATGACGAAATTAGGATTAATGGATTCACCACCATTCGCAGGTATCGGATGCTTAGAAACAAAGTACAATACCTCATTCGTCAGGAAAAGAAACTACATTTCAGAAAGATGATTCAAGACAAAGCAAACAGCAAAGAAGTCTGGGCAGCCATTAGAACACTAACACACAAATCAAAGTCACAAATCAAAGTCACTAAACTCTTTACCAAAAAGCTGCTCCCTCACGGCAACTCATTTTAGCAACCACTTCAAAACAGAAATTAGCCTTCTCAAGTCGACACTAAAGCCAATGGACTGCGATATTAGTAAATTGACAGCCTTCTGCAACACTGAACACACCACAACAGATCTAAGACATATTCCTTTTCTAACAGTACATGAAGTTTGTAGTGGTTTTGATGGTATTGTCTGATTGAGATATTACTTATTGTTATGCCTGAGGTCAGCTGTGAAGGCTCCTGAGATAAGTGTAGCTGTGAATTGTCAGAAGGCCCTTCTTGCTACCACTACGACCTCACACCTATCTTTTTTTTTCTAATGAATGTGGCTACGTTAAAATTCTAGGGTATTGATATGTAATGTATTGTGGTGGTCTACATGCACACACACAGATATTTAACAAGTCTAATAATAGTAATAAAATGTTAAAACACACTGAACTACCTCGAGATGTGTAAAATTTGGATAGTAATTTTCTTTAAATTTATTTGTTATGAACCAAGGTTTTATTTTGGTCAGAACATATGAAAGGTTTTGCAATTATGAAAGAAATGCATGAATATGACATAATAAATGAAAGGTGTGTACATATGTATGTTACTAGACTAGTTAATATTACTACTGGTTATAGTTGTAATCTATTTGGGAGAACACTTAATGGATGTACTGTTGGGGTGGCCTCATCACTCCCTGTCTATGGCGACTACACATTGTCCAGTTATTTGATGGAAATGTTATGGGTGTGTTAGAAAATAAGTTGAGTTGGTGAATTCTCAGCAGACCAGACGCTCACGTAACTTGAAGGTGTAGCTCTGGTGCTGAGATCTGTTGGCCCCACCTCTCCGTGCTTGGGGGCAATATCAGGCTGCTCTGCCAAAATATAAACTGCACGGGTCAACTCTTGTATTACTTAACTCATCATTTGACACCACATTGGTGCCAAATAAAAACTCACAGCTCTGCAATAAAGTATTGGTCATGTGTCAGAATTCCATCCTCTAACTCATTTCTGGACACAACACGACACACAACAACACCACATAGACGGGTCAGATCTCTTTGACCAAACAACACATCTTACCAAGTTGGTTTCACATAGGATAGGTTCTCCCAGACTACATATTCTGAAATATGTTCATTTGCTTCCTGCCATAGAATAGGATAGGTGATATGTTCCACTGATCTCAACACTTGATCTGTCCTTCATAATCCTTGCTGGAGTTTATGTATTTTATTTGTCTATAGACCCTGAACTGGGGCGGGGGGTCTAGAGCGAATCCTTACTTGTTGTAAGGGATAGATTTTGATATGGCAGTATCAAATCACTCGAAACATAAAACACATATTAAAATATACAAAGAAATACTTTCAGTGTTACCAGAATTATGAATATAGAACACAGTTAATTGCTAGCAAAACTCAGCTGAGCTGCTGGCTTTAGTATGGCGTCCCTCTAAAGATATCAATTTGCTTCTGGGAATACACCACTATATTATTTACTGTGTCTACTAGGACAACTTATAACGAATGGCAAAAATGAGCGTCTGAGCGCCGATAATATATTCATCTATGGCCAATCACCGCCTTTTTTCCTTTCAAATTCAAACCTACAACCAAAAAGTCATTTCAGTCATACCTCAGTCAAGTATGCCTTATTGTCTGTTGGTCCGTCCGTCTCTACTTGCGTTTCACAAAAAACACACTTGTTTTTTGAACCAACTCTGCCTTCCCCTACACAATTTTGTCTTTAAAGTTATTTTTAGCCACAATTCTCCAGCCCATCCCCTCTCTTTAAAACCAACTAGATTTTAGCACTTTGAGTCTCAAGGCTACAGTTTTTGAAAATTAGGGACATTTTTGTTTCAATGCAGACGCTCGCTGATATGAACAACACAGTCTTTTGTCAATATCTTTCTTATTATCTATCCGTCTGTATAAATGAAAGCATATTATTTCACTGCTCAAGATGGGCCATCCGGCCAGCTAGGTTTTATATTCCTAACATTATTATTAAGAAAAAGTTACTTTTCAAATATTTCTAGAATCTTCTATAATGCGTTCATCACTGCATTCAAATAAACGGACTAAGTTATCGCAAAAGCGTCCAAGAAATGACTGTGGCGTATAATAGCTAAGGTCCCTTTTGTCGATTTCCTTACCTTGTGTCAACTTGGGGACGTGAATTTTTTCTTGCCCCACCAATTTGCGTCCTTTTAGCCTTGCTAGTTCCAAGCACGTTTCAGTCATATTTTTTTTTTCTCTGATCTCCGTTCTCATCCCGCTCCAAGGGTAAACGTTTTGCCTTCACGTCTAACAATTTAATTTCCATGGCGGGTGGTGACCCGCGGCGTGGGCGATCATGTATTCTAGTAGCTTACGCATTAGTTTTTATCCCTACGTTGTATCATTGGAGATATTTTAACGTTGTATCACGGTTAATTTTGTGACAAAGTTCTAAAATATATCTTGGCATTAAAAAACAACAATTCATCTGGGCTTGATGGTATCAGCAATAAGATTCTACGTTACGCTGCGCCCATCATTTGCGACTCCTTAACCTATGTATACAACCAATGTATTGCACACAACTACTTCCCCACAGCATTTAAATCTGCCAAAGTGTACCCCCTCTATAAATCTGGCTCACATAGCGATCCCAACAGCTACAGACCAATATCCCTTCTGTCATCTCTTTCAAAACCACTAGCGAAACACATTTACAACACCACATTTCAACACTTAACAACAAACAAACTGCTCATTGATAGCCAGTCAGGTTTCAGACCCAAACATTCCTGTCACACAGCGATCACCAAAATGGCAGACAACTGGCTGTCGAACATAAATGATGGAAAATTATGTGGTGCTGTTTTTGTCGACTTCAAGAAAGCATTTGACATGATTGACCTCACTATCTTGGTTCAAAAGTTGGAAACCCTCAGAATAGGCTCTAATCCACTAAACATCATCAAATCATTCCTGGCAGATCGACAACAGTTAGTGCTTCACAACAACTCGGCATCAGATTTCTCGAAGGTAGTTACAGGAGTACCGCAGGGCTCTATTCTTGGGCCCCTACTCTTCGCAATGTTCATCAACGACCTGCCACTACATCTAAAATATTCAACTTGTGACCTCTTTGCAGAGGATTGTACTATCTACACTAGTGACAATGACTGCGTGGCACTTGAAATGACTCTTCAAAGCGATGTAGACAATCTAACAAAATGGAGTAATATGAATCGTATGCCAGTAAACACAACAAAAACGAAATCTATGTTGATTACCACCAGACAGAAACTCCTAAGCTGCACCAAAAGATCGCTACAGCTACACGCGGAATCAATACAAATTGAACATGTAACAGAACACAAAGGTCTGGGGATCACGATTGACCAGCACTTAACGTGGAACTCCCATGTACGGAATTTAACCAAACACATAGCACAAAAGACGTACCAGCTAGCCAAAATAAAACACTTCTTAGACGCAGACACTAGACTATTGTTCTACACTTCACATATACAGACACATCTAGATTACTGCTCTACACTATGGGATTGTTGCTCTGCTTCCACCTCGAAGAGACTGCACTCCCTGCAAAAGAGAGCAGTGCGTCTGATCACCGATAATCGCACGACACCACACACAAGGACAGAAAAAGAACCCAAAATACTGTCGCTAAAAAGACGTCTTCTCTACAACAAAGCCAAGCTGACTCACACAATTCTATCTAACAATGCCCCGTCGTACCTAAGATCATTGTTTCAAACCAGTAGAAGGGAGGGACAACGATTACATCAGTTACGTCTGCCCAAACCTAGGATCGACCTGTTCAAAAAGAGTCTAGCCTACTCTGGTGCCTACTTATGGAACAGCCTTCCACACCACCTAAAAAGCCTACCTACACAATATTCTTTTAACAAAGCACTTTTCAACACTTCCTCAACACTGATTATCTACCCCCATAGAAACAGTATTTGCCTGTCAACATCTCATCCATAGGTCAACATTTCTTTTCCTCTTCCGCTCATTTTTTGTGTGTGAATAATTTGTTTTATATCCATGTAATATCATTAATATATTCACTTTAAAATATTATTATATAATGTAATGTATGTCTGAATGTACCCACATAATACTGTACTTTAGAAATGTGAGTCGTGAGAATGTACCCGCATACCAAAAATACAGATTAATTGTAGACGGATTGACCGCATGAGTGAGTGTCGGTATACAGAATTTATTTATTTTTATTTATTGTTTTATTTATTTTATTTTTACTTTCTTCCCCCATTTACTAGCTTGTTTGTTTAAAAAAAAAAAAAACCCTACTCATTTTTTTTAAAATTATGTTTGCATACTGTAAATGAATTCTGTTATGGTAACTTTATAATGTTGCATGCCTTTAAATTAATGCTTAAAGCATCATGTGGGAATGAAAGGATATAGTATGCAAGATTAATGCGAGTGGGAGGGCAGAATGTTAGACGGGCTTCGCGCCCAATTCTTTACCCTTCGAAAATAAAGTTCGTTCGTTCGTTCGTTCAGATCGCCCGCATACCTCTCCAACAAATTACACACACACATCAATTTTTTGTTAAAGAAATGGGTGGAGAGCAGAGTAGAATCAGATTTGCTTCATTTGTCTCCGCTCACCCACCATTTTGGGACAGTCTGTCGCATTAAACATATTGTTCAACTATAATTATAGTAATTCTTGTAACCTTTTTTTCAACTTTTGTTTTATATTCAGAACATGTAATATTTTGCATGTCAATGTATGTAGTGTAATACATATTAGTATTATAGCATTTGTCATGTGGTTCTTTCTTTTGCGGTGAGGATAACGCAGGGTAAGTGATCCAAACAACAACAAAAACGTTTGTTTGGGCCAAACCCACTTTTCTGCTTGGGACTGAAAATCCCCAGCAATTAAACACCTTTTGTCCGTGTCTTAATCAGTAACCAGATTGATATTTTCCGATAATTATCAGGCAACAACCTGGGCTGTGGCAATTATTGAACTGACCAATCTCAAGGTTCGTTATGTTTCTTCCCAGACAGAAGGTCGGAGTTAACAACAGCCTCGCTAGCAATAAACGATAAATCCAGGTGGCAATTCCACTCCTACGCTTAATCTGTGCGTTTTACTATCTAATCGGAAGTGTGTTACACATCTCACTAACATCCACTCTTATCACTAGCAAGCAACACCCACACCTCTCACAAATATCATAGCCACGTATCACTCGCAAATATTACTAACATGTAACACTCACACAAAGTATTCCCACCTCACTAACACATAGCTTACTCACATCTCTCTAACATGCAGCACACATACCTCTCTAACAAGTAACGCACATACATAGATGATTTTCTTTTTAAAGAAAATGTAAAGAGAATAGATTAGCATCAGATTAGAATCACTTGCTTCTGCTCATCCACCATTTAGGGAGAGTCTATCTCATTATATTTCTTTATCTATGATTATAGTATTCATTGTAATTTTTATCTTTTCAACTTTTTTTTTATAATTTACATTAAATTTTTGCATATATGAGCACATGACGTGATATTACTGTAGCGAGATTTGTCAACACTTGCTTGGTTGTAGCGCGACACACGCCCACGCGACACCCACACACACACAGCGCAAGGTCAGCGCGGCGGTCTTTCTTTGAAGTTTAAGGACGGGAAATGTGAATTACGGTTAAAGCCAGACAATATTACTGAAGAATGAGGAAATAGCTATATAGGAATGTATGGCGGACTTTAAAAGTTTGCATTTACTGGACATTAAATTATTCACTACAAGAGAACGTCTTTTTGGAATACAATTAAACAAAAATAATTCAACAAAGGGGATAGACTAGGAATTATATCCAAAAGGATAATATTCAAATATAAATAGTTTTAAAGATAATTAATATTTTTCACCTTCATCACATCTGCTAAAAGTTACCTAATAATCTTTAAACATTTATTATAACTTCATGCCTAAACGGATTTAAATATAAATTGGATAGAATGAAAGCCTCATATGGGGAAAATGAAATGATACTTAGGAAGGAAGGAAGGATATAAGTGTGTAGTGAACAGAAGAGAAAACAAGTACAGGAAAAACACAGATTGCTTCAAATTGCCACAAATCAGGAGATGAAACGAAAATCTTTTGGGGAATTTAGGAGGTGCTTTCTCGGACGGGCGAGAGACAGAAATATAAGGACAGAGCGGCGCATTGGAAATCACACACACCAAATCCAAAAGCCAGAGTGAGAAACTGGAAGACAGTATCTGCAAGAAAAGTTATTTTTTCACGCTGCATGCAGGGCAGATTAACTTCAACCAAAACAGTCTCACCGTGAGCTTATAAATTCTAAGAGGGTATGTAAGTTTATTAAAAATATATGTATTACTAATATCATTTTCTTTCAGATTTTATTTCTGATTGATTGTAGCAGATATAATAAAAAAGTGAATGACGCTAACCAGAGATAACCTTCACCGGCATTGTCAGGAAGCATAACCATTAATTGGTTAACCACATATATCATGGCTAGTTCTTGCCTGGAAGCTTACGACATACCAGCAAGTACATAAGTGACTTGACATCCATAAGTGGAAGGGAAAGGTTATATCGTACCCATGTATCATAACATGTGATTTATTCATGTATATTGTTAATTTTGCACAGTATACATTATCTTATCATGCTATCTCTGTAACATACTACCATGATTCATTCATTTATATACAAACACTGAAGACATGGTCGCATCATGAACAGCAGTGGGTGGTGAGATTTTTGGAACAACATGGCCACCTATTACCTTTTGTTCCAGGTTTTATGATCAATGTTTATGATCATTCCTGATCGAGAAACTAAAGACTTGAAGAAGTTGATCCAGCTCACTGAAGCCTATAGGTCAACCACTCTTCAACACCTTAGTCCCCCGTAGTTATAGGGCGGGCTGAAGGAAAGTCTTCCGTACTCCAGTGTGTCGCAGGAACCTCGAGCAGACGTGGCTAATAACATAAGATGAGTTTATGTGTATCCATCCAACAAATCCTGTGAGCAGTTTCTAAAACGACTGTTTAATGATGACAACTAGATGGCAATAGATAATGTGAAAAACTTGTTTTATAAGTTCAGTGGAAGATAAATCCAAGACTTTTTAGCTTGTGTATTTGATTTGTAACTGTAAATAATCATACATTTTACCATCTTACAACAACCATTTCTCATTACAAGAATATATAGATGTACATAATAAATGGGATAATTGTACTCATTTGACTTGTTAAATTTTTAACTGTTAAAATTTTGAGTTACCTTTTCAAATTTAATTATATTATCACATAGGGTTACGATAGCGAAAGTAGCAACGTATACTTCTGAAGCTTAATCTATTGTCCAGCTCAGAGTATTCACAGCTGTAACTCACTTGTGATACCAGTGTACTTCTCGGGAGCTGGAACTTCATACTTTCTGGAGAGAGATTCTACTTCTGCTCTACCACTATCATCATAATAGGAAAACCTTTCGCTACAATTACCATTATAATCTAAGTATTTAAAATATATTTCATTCGTGTTTGGAATTTAGCATTGTGTTTTACATATCTTTTTATCTTTTCATCTATATGCAGATAACGTTTGTTTAGAATTTATGTTATTTAATTATTTTTCAAATTACATAACTTTTAATTCGTGTGTTCCGTTCTACTATTGTTTATAGTGATGTGTCACCCACACAATTCAATTACGTGTATAACACACACATCTTAATAATACGTAACACTCACACAAAACTAACATGAAATACACATCTCAGTTACACATAGCTTACACATATCTGTCTTACATATCTCTCAGACAGCACGCATACCTCTCCAACAAGTTACACACACACACATCAATTTTTTGTTAAAGAAATGGGTGGAGAGTAAAGTATAATCAGATTAGCTTCATTTGCTTCCGCTCACCCACCATTTTTGACAGTCTGTCGCATTAAACATATTGGTCAACTACAATTATAGTAATCCTTGTAATTTTTTATTTTCAACTTTTGTTTTATATTTAGAACATGTAATATTTTGCATATCAATGTATTTAGTGTAATACATATCAGTATTATAGCATGTGTCATGTGGTTCTTCCTTTTGCAATGAGAAGAACGCAAGGTAGGTGATCACTGTTCTGTGCCCGTAAAACATCCCAACGTGCCAAGGTGGCAGCTGCTCTAGAGATAAAAGCCAGATCTATGGCATCATCTGTGTCCCCAGGTTTAGTCGCCAGTCTTGTCGGGCGGCCATCATTTAAGATAGCAGTGTTCGTATTGAGGTGCGCTCTGCACAAAGCCATACCCTTTCTATTATCGCTTAGTTTTCGCACTCTTTGCAATAGCGTTAAAATCCCCAGCAACTAAACACCTTTTGTCCGTGTCTTAATCAGTAACCAGATTGTTGTTGTTGTTTTGATGAGGTGATGGGTGGAGAGCGGGCACTTAACAGCTGACCGTTATTGCCTCTTCTCGTTCCATCTTGGTCTACCATTTTCAACCTGAAATTAGGTTATAATTGGGGTATTTAGTGTCATTTTATTTTTTAATTTTGTATTTAATTTAATAGCTATTGTCTTTAGTAGTTGCTGATTTCAATTTATATTCGTATTTGTCCATTTTATTTTCCGTTTTGTATTGTTTCTTGATAACTATTTTCCTTTACACTTGGTTTTACTTTGTATTAGTATTTGTTTGTTTTTTTGAGTTGTCTTAATTTTTTTCTTTCATACCTTGTTGTCTTTCCTTGTCCTATGAGTAGTAATACGTTTTTTTCTTTGTTTTTGGTTACTAACCTTATATGTTTTCCTTTGTTTTATGTATATATCTTTTAACTATTGATTGGGCAATATCTTGGGGCATCTATACTTAAAACCTTATCACCTGTCAAGTCCATATTGTGATTTCTGTAGTAAGTTTTTAATTCAAGCCTTTGTTGTTCATACTTTTTACAGTGGATCAGGTTGTGGTCTATGTCATTCTCTTCCTTACATTCTTGGCAGTGTGGTTCTTCTATCATAAAGTACGCTGCACCGAGACGGAGACGTGACAGTTTTTTGTTTGATGGTATCTTTAATTCTTCTCTGACCTGGCACGTCCTCGTTGGTTCTTTCAGCAGTTTGAACGCGTGTCTACCTTTTCTACTGTTCTTCCATGTTGTCTTCCATTCCTCGTTCATAGTTATCTTCACTTGGCTCTTGATCTCTGACCTTCCCAGTCCTGCTCTTATATAGTTTTTACTTGTTCTTCCATTCTTGGCGTTCTGATCTGCTAACTCGTTACCAGCAATACCTATGTGTGCTGGAACCCAAACTAGCCTCACACTACATCCTATGTTCCCTAGTGATGTATTAATTGCTAGAATTCCAGACTGACATTTTCCGATAATTATCAGGCAACAACCTGGGTTGTGCCAATTATTGAGCTGACCAATCTCAAGGTTCGTTATGTTTCTTCCCAGACAGAAGGTCGGAGTTAACAATAGCCGATCTAGCGATATACGATAAATTCAGGTGGTAATTCCACTCCTGCGCTTAATCTGTGCGTCTTACTATCTAATCGGAAGTGTGTTACACATCTCACTAACATCCACTCTTCTCACTAGCAAGCAACACCAACACCTCTCACAAATATCATTGCCACGTATCACTCGCAAATCTTACTAACATGTAACACCCACACAAAGTATTCCCACCTCACTAACACATAGCTTACTCACATCTCTCTAACATGCACCACACATACCTCTCTAACAAGTAACGCACACACATAGATGATTTCCTTTTAAAGAAAGTGTAAAGAGAATAGATTAGCATCAGATAAGAATCACTTGCTTCTGCTCATCCACCATTTAGGGAGAATCTATCTAATTACACTTCTTCTTTATCTATGATTATAGTATTCATTGTAATTTTTTCTTTTCAACTGTTTTTTCAATTTACATTAAATATTTGCATATATTAGAACATGACGTGATATTGCCATCTTAATATAAGTATTTAAAATATATTTCATTAGCGTTTGGAATTTAAAATTGTTTTTTGCATATCTTTTTATCTTTTCATCTATATGCAGATAACGTTTATTTAGTATTTATATTATTTCCAAAAAAATTTCCAAAGGTTGTTACAGCCGGGAGTTGTAGTGAGGATAAGCTCTCACTGCAGATAAATGCTTCTATGGCACGCGCCTCAAGCAGCCTCTGACAACCAAGTCCAGCTCCCGGCCTTCACGTGTGGCTCAATTTGAGCCTGGCGGAACTGTTTTCACTGACGGGAGAAGGGGCAAAGGCGAGCGACTGGCGCCTTAAAACCAGCAGCTTCGGACAGATAGGGCTCGTGATCCTTGGTTTGTAGCTTATCTAAGAGAAGGAACTATGAATTCAAACCACCGCTGCCTTGCGGGAATATCCATTTATGGAATTTGCTTCGGGAGTAAACCCTGAGAATAAATCCGGAGTCGGAGTCCCTACGGTAGTCTAATGTCGATTCGACATTATTCTGGCAACTCCTGCGACGTGGCTGGTACCAAACTGTATCGGCTACTGCCGTTCCTTTGGATCTACCAGCTGTGTGGAGAGGGGGAACATGCTGCATGGGCAACAGCTTGATCTCCATATAACTGTGCCCAAGCTCGCGCCCTGGAGAGGACACTCCAGCTTCACCCTATAGGTGTCGGCAAAACACGGGAAGTAGCAGTTACCGGTTATAAGCATTTTGCCCAATTGGCGTAGGGCATGGCGCCAGGGGCTACTTCCGACAGTGGGAGAGGTTCTAGGATCTCACTGGACAGCTACCGCCCGCTTCAAGCTGGGCAGCCCCCAGTCAATAAGGTGTTGTCCCGCCACTGTCTGCTTTCCCCATTGGGTGCATGGGGATTAGGGTCAAACCCGAACTGTGGACAGAAAATTTTGCACCAAGCAATTATCAGAATAATAGAAATAAGCAAACTCTCAGATTGGGATGCTGGAACGTCCGGACTATGTTGACTGGACTATCCGAAAACCTACAGGACGTAAACGATGTAAGGAAGACAGCCATAATTAATGATGAGCTTAAACGACTTCAGGTGGATATAGTTGCACTTCAGGAAACGCGCCTGGCGGACTCTGGAACGGTGAGTGAGAAGGACTACACATTTTATTGGCAAGGGAAAGATCTTAATAAAACTAGAGAACACGGAGTAGGTTTTGCGGTCCAAAAAAAATCGCTAACTAAAATGGTTGAACCAGGCGAGAATGGATCAGAACGCCTGTTAACGCTCCGCCTGCAAACTAGCACAGGTCCCATCACCCTTGTCAGTGTGTATGCTCCTACTCTGTACTCTGCCTCAGAAGCTAAAGATGAGTTCTACGAGAATCTAGCAGCAGTCATCAAAAGCATACCTAGGCAAGAACAGCTTGTTCTCCTTGGTGACTTTAACGCTAGAGTGGGTGCCGATAATGTTTCATGGCCTTCATGTCTGGGCAGGTTTGGTATTGGCAAGATGAATGAAAATGGACAACGGCTCTTAGAGCTGTGTGTCCACCATGACCTCTGCGTGACCAACACCTACTTTCAGACAAAACCCCAGCATAAGGTGTCATGGAGACACCAACGATCCAAGCACTGGCACCAACTGGACCTGATTCTCGTCAGAAGGCCACTTCTCAGGTCTGTGCTCTCCACGCGCTCGTACCATAGTGCAGACTGTGATACAGATCACTCCTTGGTTTGCTGCAAAATCAGAGCACAACCAAGAAAACTCTATCGTGTCAGACATGAAGGGAAACCACGCATTGATACCAGCAAGATGTCAGACCCTGTCATGATCGCTCAATTTACTGCGACCTTCAAGAAAGTGCTCAGCAGCCCTCAGCATGGTGATACTATTACAGAGAACTGGGAGCATCTACGGGACACCATTCAAAGTACCGCACTTGCCACCTTTGGTAAGAAAACGACAAGGTCAAATGACTGGTTTGATGCTTCATTAGATGTGATGGCACCTGTCATTGAAGCTAAGCGCAGTGCTATGAATGAATACAAACGTTCACCGAGTGCCAGAACCCTACAGATCCTGAAGGCTACGAGAAGCAAAGTTCAACAAACTGCTCGACGCTGTGCAAATGACTATTGGCTCCAGCTCAGTGAGAGCATTCAGATCGCAGCGCAAACCGGCAACATTAAACAAATGTATGACGGTATAAAGAAAGCCCTTGGCCCCCAAAAAAGTAAGACGGCACCGCTAAAAACCATCAGTGGAGAGAAGCAAACTGATAAGGGTGTGCAGATGGAGAGGTGGGTCGAGCACTACTCTGAGCTTTATGTTAGAGAAAATACCTTTACTCCTGCAGCCCTTGATGCTGTCAAATGTCTGCCAACTATGGAGGAGCTGGATGCCGAACCAACATTAGAGGAACTCAGCAAGGCCATTGATAGCTTGGCCTCTGGCAAAGCACCAGGCAGTGATGGGATTCCTCCTGATTTAATCAAATGCTGTAAGAGCATGCTATTACATCCCCTGCATAGGATGCTGTGCCAGTGCTGAGAAAAAACAACTATTCCTCAAGACATGCGAGATGCCAAGATTGGAACACTGTAAAAAAAATAAAGGAGACAGAAGTGATTGCAATAACTGCAGAGGCATCTCTCTTCTTAGTATTGTTGGTAAGGTTTTTGCCAAAGTCGTCTTAATGCGACTACACATGTTAGCTGAGCGCATATATCCAGAGTCACAGTGTGGATTCCGAGCTGGTAGATCAACAACAGACATGATCTTCTCTGTCCGCTAGCTTCAGGAAAAATCAAGAGAGCAGAAAAGGCCTTTATATATCGTTTTTATAGACCTCACAAAAGCATTTGACCTGGTTAGTAGGGATGGACTCTTCAAAATCCTCCTGAAAATAGGCTGCCCTTCTAAAATGCTGGAAATGATAAAGTCATTCCATGACGACATGAAGGGAACAGTCCAATATGCTGGAAGCACGTCACAGCCCTTTGACATACGAAGTGGCGTTAAACAAGGCTGTGTTCTGGCTCCGACCCTCTTCGGGATCTTCTTTGCCTTACTCTTGAAACATGCATTCAGAGATGCAACTGAAGGAATATGCCTTCACACTAGGTCAGATGGCCGTCTGTTTAATCTTTCAAGTCTGAAGGCAAAAACAAAAATCAGAAGGGTCACTATAAGAGACTTGTTGTTCGCTGATGATGCTGCAGTCGTCACTCAAAGCCAACAAGAGCTTCAGAACTTGATGAATCGCTTCACTAAAAGCATGCAAGGACTTTGGCTTCACAATAAGTCTAAAGAAAACGAATGTGCTGAGTCAGGATGCGGGTGCTGCACCAGTTATCACTATCGATAACTATGAATTGGCAGTGGTGCACCACTTCACATACCTAGGGTCTACCATCAATGACAAACTCTCACTGGATACAGAAATCGACAGCCGCATTGGCAAAGCTGCAGCTACCTTTGCCCGCCTCACATCGCGTGTTTGGGGAAACTCCAAACTCACAATGAAGACCAAAGCTGCGGTATATAATGCCTGCGTCACCAGCACACTCCTATATGGCAGCGAGACCTGGACGACCTATGCTAAGCAAGAAAGAAGGCTCAATACCTTCCATTTACGGTGTCTACGCCGCATCCTCGGCATTTCGTGGAAAGATAAAGTGACAAATGTCGAGGTGTTGTCACGTGCTGGCCTTCAAAGTATGTATACACTGCTTAGACAGCACAGACTTCGCTGGCTTGGCCATGTTCGCCGCATGGAAGATGGTCGCATCCCAAGAGATATCTTCTACAGACAATTAGCAGATGGCAAGAGAACAGTTGGGCGACCACAGCTGAGGTTCAAAGATGTGTGCAAGAGAGATATGAGGGCACTGGACATGGATCCAGCAACATGGGAGGATGAAGGTGCCGATCGCACTAAGTGGCGATGCTATTTACGGCGCCACCTCAGATTGGGCGAAGAGAGGCTCACACAACAAGCAGAGGAGGGGAGAAAACGTCGAAAGGAGCACCAGGAAAAAAAGCAGCTGAGGGCTGTCACCTCAGGGGCGCATTCCCATAGTCAGTTATGACTGAAGGGGCTATTATTATTATTATTATTTAATTATTTTTCAAATTACTTAACTTTAAATTAGTATGTTCCTTTCTACTATTGTTTATAGTGATGTATCACCCCCACATTTCAATTACGTGTATAACACACACATCTTAATAATACGTAACACTCACACAAAACTAACATGAAATACACATCTCAGTTACACATAGCTTACACATATCTGTCTTACATACCTCTCAGACAGCACGCATACCTCTCCAACAAGTTACACACACACACATCAATTTTTTGTTAAAGAAATGGGTGGAGAGTAAAGTATAATCAGATTAGCTTCATTTGCTTCCGCTCACCCACCATTTTGTGACAGTCTGTCGCATTAAACATATTGTTCAACTACAATTATAGTAATTCTTGTAATTTTTTATTTTCAACTTTTGTTTTATATTTAGAACATGTAATATTTTGCATATCATTGTATTTAGTGTAATACATATTAGGATTATAGCATGTGTCATGTGGTTCTTCCTTTTGCAATGAGAAGAACACAGTGTAGGTGATCACTGTTCTGTGCCCGTAAAACATCCCAACGTGCCAAGGTGGCAGCTGCTCTAGAGATAAAAGCCAGATCTATGGCATCATCTGTGTCCCCAGTCTTGTCGGGCGGCCATCATTTAAGATAGCAGTGTTCGTATTGAGGTGCGCTCTGCTGAAAGCCATACCCTTTCTATTATCGCTTATGTTTTCGCACTCTTTACACTAGCGTTAAAATCCCCAGCAACTAAACACCTTTTGTCCGTGTCTTAATCAGTAACCAGATTGTTGTTGTTGTTTTGATGAGGTGATAGGTGGAGAGCGGGCACTTAACAGCTGACCGTTATTGCCTCTTCTCGTTCCATCTTGGTTGTAGCGCACAGATTCTTTTGTTTGGTAGTCAGTGACGCACAGATTCTTTTGGTAGGCATACAAATGTAAAGTAATATCTATTTGTCTGATGAAAAGTATTTATTTGAGAATCAAAATACTTTCTTGATAATTTAAGGGACAGAACCCTGATTGGTGATGTTGTATTCAGTTATATGGGTTATCTATTCTTGTGTCTCAACCTGGCCTATGAATACTAGATTTACGTCAGTTTGTTTCTGGTATGGCCAGAAACAGATTGGTCTTGCTTAGAATGTTTATTGCCCAATTTTATATTTATTCCTTGACTATGTAAGGCGATTCGGTCTTATATCTTTGTATCTTTATAATGTCTATGTCGGCCTAATTTTTGAGTTGAACTCTGGGGTCAAAGGCATTTCTGCGCATGCGTCGATTTGAGTGTCGATTAGAGGCTTCCGTGATGGCGAACTGTGTATTCTGCTCGGACGAAGGAAAGTCCGAAGATTTTGTATTTGTGGTTGATCCATGGGGAAGGAGAAGTTTTCTCAGCAGGACTATGATGTCCGTAGTTCTCCCCAACAGTTATTCTAAACGCCAAGGTATGGCGTGTGCTATTTGCTAATGTTTTTCTGGAGTTAAGGTAAAGCAGAAATATTTACTGAACTTTCCTTAGACCTAACTATATGCAGACGTCATACGGTCTGCCGATGTATTTGCTTGATTGTGCTTAGACGACTCTTCTACTAGCAGCACTATGCATTGGACATATGCAACATTTATCATGGGATATGGAAAGCCCAATATATTATTTGAGTAATGAACGGAGCCTTCACTTACGTTTAAGACATCTTCAGAGTGAGCGACGCTTACTGGAACTAGCGCCATTTTGGATTCCACTTTCGGTCTATTCGGATTATCGATCAGAGAACAGGAATGCCTTATTACCTGATGGCGATACCAAGACCTATATTATACTGAAGTCCACTCCTTGTCTATTTACGATTGTCGTCATAAGAGTCGGCTGAATTTACGGCTTGAAAGACTTAGCTAGAAGAAGGTTCTGACAGGGAGCCATTGTTGATGATTATGTATTCACATTAACTGATGCGATTAATCAGTTAAGGCATGAGACGATAGACAACCAGAATATTGAATGCTTGCCTACTATCGTTCTATTGTATTCACATGCTACACGAATGTCCATTTGATGTTGTCACCCATTTTTCAAGTATACGATGATTTTTGTGCCAACCTGTTCAAGTAACTGTAAACTGTGTTGTCGGAGTGTGAGTCGCATTAAATTATAAGAAAACGTCAACAGTAGTCTATGTCATTGACTTCCAGCTATGAGTGAGTGAGTGTCCAGTCTACTTGTCAACTCACAGAACATTCCATCCATTCGCGTACCTTGCACTCTCATTCCAGATAAACATTGCCTTTGCTAGCGCCTTAACACTTGGCGAGCAAGGTGGCCTAGATACACAACACTGCGTCGGTCGAGTTGACCATTTCCATCATTCGTCCAGTCTTCATCATTACTAGTATATTCTTGCAACACTGGAGATACCCTAACTATGCAACACACCATCATCATTCCAACACCGACGGGGTTTGCAACACTGGTGGCCAGATTTCTGGGTCTAACCTTCGCAGTGGACAAGATTTAGAAGTCAACTACTGATTGTTGCTTGATGCCTGATACGACACACCAGCAGTACAAGTCTACAATACGTCTGCATTGTTTTTCACGTGACCTATGAAGCATATACGGTAACTAGGTCAGCGTTTGTTGACATTTGTGATAGAACAGACATCATTACACAGCAGGTTTGTTAGCAAAAATTAACTGTGTTAGCAAGAAGTGCTATTGAACTGAGAGGTCTTACACTTCAACGGTGGATCTTCTGGTGTTCTTCTCCATGTTGTTGAACTTTGTAATAGTTTAGGACAGAAATATTATTTATTAAAGTGGCAGTTTATTTTCGTTTCATCAGAAACTGTGCCATTATATTGTGGAGCTGAGCCTTCTGTGCAACACATTCCATCACATTCCATTATATGATATAAATGTATTTATGTTTAAATGTTTACATTATATGTATTTGTTTCTCGGTGTGTTTATTTCAGCGGGTTCGGTTGGGTATGTGACTATTATAAGAGATACCACGTCATAGAGGTCTTATAATAGCGTTCAGTAGGAGCAATTTTCTTAATTGAAAATTTGCATGCAACATTTGTTGCTATTTTTGTTAGTTGTGATGACCTGTATAATCGTTGTTTTTGTAATATTTTTTCTGTTTTTCAGTTTTGTTTTGATTTGTTTGTATTTGTAGGTCTCCTCTTTCCTTTTATTTAGTTCTATACAATTTTATATTTATACACTGTGGTGTCATTTGTTTTGTTTATTACTGCGCAGTTATCATCACAATTTTTCTGTGATATTCTTCTTTAGTTTTCCTGTTTGATTTATTTGATTACTGCGAATGTTTTCGTATTGTCTTTCTTATTTGTCCTTTGTTTATGTTTTTGGTTGACATATTCTATTTATAGGTATATTTGATGCACTTGTGTGCACTTGTGCTATAGAATAAACTGATAGTTTATTATTATCATTATTATTATTATACAAGTGAGTATACAAGACGTTACTAAAGGCTTGTTTCCCACAGAGATTGGGATAAAGGGAGCTAATTATTCAAGTTTATTAAAGCTTGCTTTCATTGACTTTTTTAGGTAACTAGTCACATATTGTTAGACATTATGTCGACTTTAGATTACTTTATCACGCAAGGGAAAGCCCTTGGGATGACTGGAGATAAGTTAGAAGAATTTGTGCTTCGCGAATATGACAAGATTCAAATGCAGCTAAACAAAGAAGCTGAGGCTGAAATTGATAAACTGAAAGCTGAGATGAAAAAATTAGACAAAGAAGCTGAACAGCTGCAGAGAGAACATGAAGATAAACTCTTAGCTATGAAACTGGAAGAAACGATAAATGAGCTTCAAAGTGATAAGAAAGCTCTTACTGATAAGTTATCAGCAATGAATTCTGAAAATACAATATTAAAGGATAAAATGATGATGTTAATAGAAGATAATAAGAAAGTCTATGACTCTTCTCTTAGTCAGAAAAAAGAATTA
Source organism: Oreohelix idahoensis (assembly GCA_024509875.1). Classification (NCBI taxonomy): domain Eukaryota; kingdom Metazoa; phylum Mollusca; class Gastropoda; order Stylommatophora; family Oreohelicidae; genus Oreohelix; species Oreohelix idahoensis. The sequence continues at coordinate 288,219 of JAMPIV010003499.1, forward strand.
GAGGATGAGATAACCTCATTAAAACAATTATTGGATAGCCAGATAGATGAAGTGAGCTCGATCAAGAACAATCATCTTAGTAAAGAACAGTCTCTTAATAATGAGCTAGACCAAGTCAAACTGGACTATGAGAAATTAAAAGCTCAGGCCAGTCAAGACAAGAAGTCTTATGAAGAAACAATTTTTGAGTTAAGAAGTGAGGTGAATCTTGTGCGAGATATTGAAATAAGGAGGAAGATGGAATTTCTGGAAGAGATTAAGGTGTTTAAGAATAAGAAGGATATTGAGATTCAATCACTACAACTGGAGTTGACACAGTCGAGAGCGAATAAGGTAAAGGATGAGATGATAGAATTAAAAATAGTCGAACCAGCCAGTTCAGCATATTCTTCGCCGATGGTTATTGTTCGAAAAAAAGACAATAACATACGTCTTTGCGTTGATTATCGCAAACTGAATCAAATTACGAAGTTCGATGCTGAACCTATGCCTTTACTAGAAGAGCTACTTACTGGGCTTTCTAAATCCCATTTCTTCACTAAACTTGATTTGTCTAAGGGATATTGGCAAGTTCCTTTATCTGAACACGGTAAACCTCTTACTGCTTTTTCTACACCTAGGGGTTTGTTTCAATAGAATTTCATGCCTTTCGGCATTATGAACGCCCCAGCTACATTCGTACGCATGATGCGTCGAATCCTATCTCATCGTTCAGATTCATTGCGTACTTAGACGACATCTGTCTTTTCAGTGATACTTGGGAAGATCACTATTTGGGGTTAGGTGAATTACTGTCTACCTTACGCGAGCATAAGTTGACAGCAAAACCCTCTAAAGCCTGTATTGGTTTTAGCGAAATTTCTTTCCTAGGTCACTGTGTGGGTCATGGTTTCCTAAAGACAGAGGACCATAATACCAGTAAAATACTCAACATCTCTATTCCTAAGACTAAAAAGCAAGTGAGAAGTCTATTAGGTCTTATACAATTTTATGGACGATTTATTCAGAATCTATCCTCTATCATGGCACCTCTTTCTTCGTTACTAAAGAAAGGGTCTCCTAATATGGTCCACTGGTCTCAGGAATGCCAATCCTCTTTGGATAAGATTAAAACTTTGTTTTCAACTCCACCTATTTTAGTGTTACCTACTACAGATAAGACATTTGTCCTTCGTAGTGACGCTTCATCCACTGGGATTGGAGCGACACTAATGCAAGAGTACTCTGAAACTCTGCATCCTGTAATGTATATCTCACGAAAACTTAATGCGGCAGAAAGGAATTACTCGGTTTTAGACCGTGAACTTTTGGGGATGGTTTGGTCAATTCTCAAACTTCAAAGATTCCTTCTTGGCGCGCATTTCATAGTGGAAACTGACCAGAAAGCTCTTACAGCTATTCAAAGTAAAAACTTGAAGAGCTCGAGATCAACACGATACGCCATTGTTCTTCAACCTTTTCATTTCTCGGTGAGAGCTATCCGTGGTTCAGAAAATGTGATGGCAGACATTCTGTCTAGATGCCCACATGATTCCACCTAACTGTTAAATTTTAGACTTCCTAATATGTCTAGCTTTACAACAGTTCTTTTTTCTATATCAAAATATGTACACATTTGTAATATATGATATAGTGATCGTATAAACATTTAGCGGTTCACTAATTTTTATTCACCGCTAGTCCTTTAATGATTTTTCTTTTGTCAATCATGTACTTATGGTACTTAATATGAAATTGTGATTGAAATTATTGTATGCATTGTGTCATTGCCAGTATTGTAGTATGCGTTGGTGACACCTCCCTGGAAATGTTTATACTTAGAGAAATACTTTCTCTGAGATGTTGAGATATATTCTCACCGGTCGATCTATACTTCGACTTTGCCTTAATTTGGCGTGATAAATTGCTGATATTTCTCATCTGCGCATTATTCGTGCGTTGTGAACCTATTGTATGATGCTCTCAGATGGAAAAAAAATGATTTTCATTTTTTTCCTGGGGGGTGTGGTAGTCTGTTGCGCACAGATTCTTTTGTGTGGTAGTCTGTGACGCACAGATTCTTTTGGTAGGCATACAAATGTAAAGTAATATCTATTTGTCTGATGAAAAGTATTTATTTGAGAATCAAAATACTTTCTTGATAATTTAAGGGACAGAACCCTTATTGGTCGATGTTGTATTCAGTTATATGGGTTATCTTTTCTTGTGTCTCAACCTAGTGTATGAATACTAGATTTACGTCAGTTTGCTTCTGGTATAGCCAGAAACAGATTGGTCTTGCTTAGAATGTTTATGGCCCGAGTTTACATTTATTCCTTGACTATGTAAGGCGATTCGGTCTTGTATCTTTGTATATTTGTAATGCCTATGTCGGCCTATTTTTTGAGTTGAACTCTGGGGTCAAAGGCATTTCTGCGCATGCGTCGATTTGAGTGTCGACTAGAGGCTTCCGTGATGGCGAACTGTGTATTCTGCTCGGACGAAGGAAAGTCCGAAGTATTTGTCTTTGTGGTTGATCCATGGGAAAGGAGAAGTTTTCTCAGCAGGACTATGATGTCCGTAGTTCTCCGCAACAGTTATTCTAAACGCCAAGGGATGGCGTGTGCTATTTGCTAGTGTTTTTCTGGACTTAAGGTAAAGCAGAAATATTTACTGAACTTTCCTTAGGCCTAACTATATGCAGACGTCATACGGTCTGCCGATGTATTTGCTTGATTGTGCTTAGACGACTCTTCTACTAGCAGCACTATGCATTGGACATATGCAACATTTATCATGGGATATGGAAAGCCCAATATATTATTTGAGTAATGAACGGAGCCTTCACTTACGTTTAAGACATCTTCAGAGTGAGCGACGCTCACTGGAACTAGCGCCATTTTGGATCCCACTTTCGGTCTATTCGGATTATCGATCAGAGAACAGGAATGCCTTATTACCTGATGGCGATACCAAGACCTATATTATACTGAAGTCCACTCCTTGTCTATTTAAGATTGTCGTCATAAGAGTCGGCTGAATTTACGGCTTGAAAGACTTAGCTAGAAGAAGGTTCTGACAGGGAGCCATTGTTGATGATTATGTATTCACATTAACTGATGCGATTAATCAGTTAAGGCATGAGACGATAGACAACCAGAATATTGAATGCTTGCCTACTATCGTTCTATTGTATTCACATGCTACACGAATGTCCATTTGATGTTGTCACCCATTTTTCAAGTATACGATGATTTTTGTGCCAACCTGTTCAAGTAACTGTAAACTGTGTTGTCGGAGTGTGCGTCGCATTAAATTATAAGAAAACGTCAACAGTAGTCTATGTCATTGACTTCCAGCTATGAGTGAGTGAGTGTCCAGTCTACTTGTCAACTCACAGAACATTCCATCCATTCGCGTACCTTGCACACTCACTCCAGATAAACATTGCCTTTGCTAGCGCCTCAACACTTGGCGAGCAAGGTGGCCTAGATACACAACACTGCGTCGGTCGAGTTGACCATTTCCATCATTCGTCCAGTCTTCATCATTACTAGTATATTCTTGCAATACTGGAGATACTCTAACTATGCAACACACCATCATCATTCCAACACCGACGGGGTTTGCAACATTGGTCTACCCTGTTCAACCTGAAATTTGGTTATAATTGGGGTATTTAGTGTCATTTTATTTTTTAATTTTGTATTCAATTTAGTAGCTATTGTCTTTAGTAGTTGCTGATTTCAATTTATATTAGTATTTGTCCATTTTATTTTCTCTTTTGTATTGTTTCTTGATAACTATTGTCCTTTACACTTGGTTTTACTTTGTATTAGTATTTGTTTGTTTTTTTGAGTTGTCTTAATTTTTTTTTCATACCTTGTTGTCTTTCCTTGTCCTATGAGTAGTAATAAATTTTTTTTTCTTTGTTTTTGGTTACTAACCTTATATGTTTTCCTTTGTTTTATGTATATATCTTTTAACTATTGATTGGGCAATATCTTGGGGCATCTCTACTTAAAACCTTATCACCTGTCAAGTCCATATTGTGATTTCTGTAGTAAGTTTTTAATTCAAGCCTTTGTTGTTCATACTTTTTACAGTGGATCAGGTAGTGGTCTACGTCATTCTCTTCCTGACACTCTTGGCAGTGTGGTTCTTCTATCATAAAGTATGCTGCACCGAGACGGAGACGCCACAGTTTTTTGCTTGATGGTATCTTTAATTCTTCTCTGACCTGGCACGTCCTCGTTGATTCTTTCAGCAGTTTGAACGCGTGTCTACCTTTTCTACTGTTCTTCCATGTTGTCTTCCATTCCTCGTTCATAGTTATCTTCACTTGGCTCTTGATCTCTGACCTTCCCAGTCCTGCTCTTATATAGTTTTTACTTGTTCTTCCATTCTTGGCGTTCTGATCTGCCAACTCGTTACCAGCAATACCTATGTGTGCTGGAACCCAAACTAGCATCACACAACATCCTCTGTTCCTTAGTGATGTATTAATTGCTAGAATTCCAGATTGACATTTTCCGATAATTATCAGGCAACAACCTGGGTTGTGCCAATTATTGAGCTGACCAATCTCAAGGTTCGTTACGTTTCTTCCCAGACAGAAGGTCGGAGTTAACAATAGCCGATCTAGCGATATACGATAAATTCAGGTGGTAATTCCACTCCTGCGCTTAATCTGTGCGTCTTACTATCTAATCGGAAGTGTGTTACACATCTCACTAACATCCACTCTTCTCACTAGCAAGCAACACCAACACCTCTCACAAATATCATTGCCACGTATCACTCGCAAATCTTACTAACATGTAACACCCACACAAAGTATTCCCACCTCACTAACACATAGCTTACTCACACCTCTATAACATGCACCACACATACCTCTCTAACAAGTAACGCACACACATAGATGATTTCCTTTTAAAGAAAGTGTAAAGAGAATAGATTAGCATCAGATTAGAATCACTTGCTTCTGCTCATCCACCATTTACGGAGAATCTATCTCATTACACTTCTTTTTTTATCTATGATTATAGTATTCATTTTATTTTATTTTTTTCAACTGTTTTTTCAATTTACATTAAATTTTTGCATATAATAGAACATGACGTGATATTGTCATCTTAATATAAGTATTTAAAATATATTTCATTAGCATTTGGAATTTAAAATTGTTTTTTGCATATCTTTTTATCTTTTCATCTATATATGCAGATAACGTTTTTTTAGTATTTATATTATTTAATTATTTTTCAAATTACTTAACTTTAAATTAGTATGTTCCTTTCTACTATTGTTTATAGTGATGTATCAACCCCACATTTCAATTACGTGTATCACACACACACATCTTAATAACACGTAACACTCACACAAAACTAACATGAAATACACATCTCAGTTACACATAGCTTACACATATCTGTCTTACATATCTCTCAGACAGCATGCATACCTCTCCAACACATTACACACACACATCAAATTTTTGTTAAAGAAATGGGTGGAGAGTAAAGTATAATCAGATTAGCTTCATTTGCCTCCGCTCACCCACCATTTTGCGACAGTCTGTCGAATTAAACATGTTGTTCAACTATAATTATAGTAATTCTTGTAACCTTTTATTTTCAACTTTTGTTTTATATTTAGAACATGTAATATTTTGCATATCAATGTATGTAGTGTAATACATATTAGTATTATAGCATGTGTCATGTGGTTCTTCCTTTTGCAGTGAGGATAACGCAGGGTAAGTGATCACTGTTCTGTGCCCCTAAAACATCCCAACGTGCCAAGGTGGCAGCAGCTCTAGAGATAAAAGCCAGATCTATGGCATCATCTGTGTCCCCAGGCTTAGTCGCCAGTCTTGTCGGGCGGCCATCATTTAAGATAGCAGGGTTCGTATTGAGGAGCGCCCGGCTCAAAGCCATATCCAGTCTATTATCGGTTACGTTTCCCCACTCTTTACACCTAGCGTTAAAATCCCCAGCAATTAAGCACCGTTCGTCCGTGTCTTAATCAGTAACCAGATTGATATTTTTCGACAATTATCAGGCAACAACCTGGGCTGTGGCAATTATTGAGCTGACCAATCTCAAGGTTCATTATTTTTCTTCCCAGACAGAAGGTCGGAGTTAACAATAGCCGCGCTAGCGATAAACGATAAATCCAGGTGGCATTTGCACTCCTACGCTTAATCTGTGCGTTTTACTATCTAATCGGAAGTGTGTTACACATCTCACTAACATCCAGTCTTCTCACTAGCAAGCAACACCAACCCCTCTTGCAAATATCATTGCCACGTATCACTCGCAAATCTTACTAACATGTAACATTCACACAAAGTATTCCCACCTCACTAACACATAGATTACTCAAATCTCTCTAACATGCAGCAAACATACCTCTCTAACAAGTAACGCACACACATAGATGATTTCCTTTTAAAGAAAATTGTAAAGAGAATAGATTAGCATCAGATTAGAATCACTTGCTTCTGCTCATCCACCATTTAGGGAGAGTCTATCTTATTACACTTCTTCTTTATATATGATTATAGTATTCATTGTAATTTGTTTCTTTTCAACTGTTTTTTTTTTTTAAATTTACGGTTCATCAAATGTTTGCATATATGAGCACATGACGTGATATTACCATCATAATCTAAGTACTTAAAATATATTTAACGTTTATTTAGTATTTATATTATTTAATTATTTTTCACATTACTTAACTTTAAATTAGTATGTTCCTTTCTACTATTGTTTATAGTGATGTATCAACCCCACATTTCAATTACGTGTATCACACACACACATCTTAATAACACGTAACACTCACACAAAACTAACATGAAATACACATCTCAGTTACACATAGCTTACACATATCTGTCTTACATACCTCTCAGACATCACGCATACCTCTCCAACAAATTACACACACACATCAATTTTTTGTTAAAGAAATAGGTGGAGAGCAGAGTAGAATTAATACAATTCAATGGTTAAAATTACAAAATATTCAATGGGAGCCTTGTGCTTTCATTTCGCTCACTAGATTTTCAATATTAGTCTTCATAGAAGAAAGACAGTCTCAAAAGGGGATCTCTGTAGAGACTAAGAATGGTGGGATCTATGTAGAGACTAAGACCGGGGGAAGGGGGATCTCTGTAGAAACTAAGACTGGGGAGGATCTCTGTAAAAACTAAGACTGGGCGGATCTCTGTAGAGATTAAGACTGGGTTTCTCTGTAGAGACTAAGACTAGGGGAGGAAGATCTCTGTAGAGACAAAGACTGGAAGGAGGAGGATCTCTGTAAATACTAAAACTGTAGGGAGTAGATCTCTGTGTAGACTAAGACTGGGGGAGGGAGATATCTGTAGAGACTAAGAATAGGGGATCTCTGTAGAGACTAAGACAAGGGGAGGGGATCTCTAAAGAGAGGAAGAATCGAGGGATCTCTGTAGAGATTAAGACTGGGGAGATCTCTGTAGAGACTAAGACTGGGGGAGGGGATCTCTGTAGAGACTAAGACTGGGGGAGGAGATCTCTGTAGAGACTTAGATGGGGGAGAATGATCTCTGTAAAGACTAAGACTGGGGGAGGGGATCTCTGTAGAGACTAAGACCTGGGGGGAGGCGATCTCTGTAGAGACTAAGACTGGGGGAGTGGATCTCTGCAGAGACTAAAACTGTGGGGAAGGGATCTCTGTAGAGACTAAGGCTGGGGGAGATGGATCTCTGTAGAGACTAAGACTGGGGGATCTCTGTTGAGACTAAGACTGGGGGATCTCTGTAGATACTAAGACTGGGGGAGGGGTTCTCTGTAGAGACTGATTGTAGGGATCTCTGTAGATACTAAAACTGGTGGGAGGGGGATCTCTGTAGAGACTAAGACTCTGGAGAAATCTTTAGAGACTAAGACTGGATGGATCTCTGTAGAGACTAAGACTGGTTGGAGGGGGATCTCTGTAGAGAGTAAGACTGTCGGGATCTCTGTAGAGACTAAGACTGGTGGGAGGGGGATCTCTGTAGAGACTAAGACTGTGGGCATCTCTAGAGACTAAGACTATTCACTTCGAGTGGGGAGACGAAGTTGTTCTGTATTGGACAGCTGTGAATGGTTCACGGCTAGTCCTTGAAGGGACTGAGCTGTGTGAACTGCGAAGTCTCGTGACTGTTTGGCGGGAGATTTTTGGTGACCGCTGTGCAGTCTGTTTTTGGGTGTGGACCGATGCGGTCAAACCTAGTGTTTAAAAAGTGTGTTCTAGGCGTTTGACTGGGGTAGTCAACCCTGGGTGCTTTCTCTAGAGTGTTTTTCAATGTGTGTCACGGTGGAGACGTTTGAACAGGCCTGTATTGAATATTCTTTCATGTGTTAGATTATGTGATGAATTTACTTTAATATATATAACTGCAGGGGATGCAGTCGTTTGAGAGATTTTGTTATCGTGCACGTTCTAAGAGAAGTGCACCACTAATCTACAATTAGGCGCTATGGAGAGTCTGAGATTTAAAGACATTACTTTGTAGGCTATAGACATTTTTGTGAAGGAGATTAGGAGGCCATATATTGTGCAGGCTATATTACTGCAGGCTGCTGGATACGCAGTCCTTTGTGGAATATTGTGGATGTGCATCTTCTATGAGAAGTGCACCACTATGTTATAATTGAGCTCTAAGAAGAGATAGCGCTGACGATGATTATTCAACTGCCGTGGAGCAGCCTTTGCTGAGAAGGGGAGATGTAGTCTTTTGAGGAAAATCGTTATGGTCATCTTCTATGAGAAGTGCACCATTATGCTATAATTGAGCTCTATGGAGAAAACATGAGAAAGCCAGTATTTTGATGAACTTAATAGGATTGCGATGTGAGCAGTCTTTCTGCCAGTATTTTGATGAATTTAATAGTACTGCGATGTGAGCAGTCTTTCTGGATGAGGCCATATGTATGAGGCCGTATTTATAACTGCGGTGAATGCAGTTCATTAAGGAACATTGTTAATGTGTACCTTATATGAGAAGTGCGCCGGTGTGCGCTGTAATGGAGCTCTGTGAGGTGTTGGAGCTTCATGAATTTATTTAATTGATGCTTTGTACTTTATGCTGTATTTCATCTATGTCACCGTCTGTGTTGTAACGTAAATAAACTGTACTTTAAACGTTACCAATCGTTCAACGATCCATGAATCCTATGTGTGTTACTGTGATTGACGAATGTATCAGTACACACTTACTTCGAACATTACAGGCATAGTACTCAGAACGTAACATTAACCTATTTATCATCTGCCCTGGGTGGGCGTGGCCTATAAGTAGAACGATTTAGTCGTCATCATTACTGTACAGCTATCAACATTAACATATTTACTGGAGACCCAATAATAAACAACACTTTTACACTAAGACTGGGGGATCTCTGTAGAGACTAAGACCTGGAGGAAAGGAAATCTCTGTAGAGACTAAGACTGGGGGGCATGGATCTCTGTACAGACTAAGACTGGGGGATCTCTGAAGAGACTAAGACTGGGGTGATCTCTGAAGAGATTAAGACGGGGGATCTCTGTAGAGACTAAGACTGGTGGGAGGGGGATCTCTGTAGAGACTAAGACTGTGGGGATTTCTGTAGAGACTAAGACTGGGGGATCTCTGCAGAAACTGAGACTAGGAGGATCTCTGTAGAGACTAAGACTGGGAGGATCTCTGTAGAGACAGACTTGGGGGAGGGGATCTCTGTAGAGATTAAGACTGGGGGATCACTGTAGAGAAAGACTGGGGAACTATGTAGAGACTAAGACTGGGGGGATCTCTGTAGAGACTAAGAATGGGGGAGGGAAGATATCTATAGAGATTAAGACTGGGGGAGGGGATATCTGTAGACTAAGACTGGGGGGGGAGATCTCTTTAGAGACTAAGACTAGGTGATCTCTGTAGAGACTAAGACCTGGGGGGAAGGGGATCTATAGAGAGACTAAGACTGGGGGATCTCTGTAGAGAATTAGACTGGGGGTAGGGGATCTCTGTAGAGATTATGACTTTTGGGGACCTCTGTAGAGACTAAGACTGGGGGATCTCTGTAGAGACTAAGACTGGTGGGATCTCTGTAGAGACTAAGACTGGGTGGGAGGCGGGGAATCTCTGTAGAGACTAATACTGGGGAGTTTCTGTAGAGATTAATACTGGGGGGATCTCTGTAGAGACTAAGACTGGTGGAAGGGGGATCTCTGTAGAGATAAAGACTGGGGGGAACTCTGTAGAGACTAAGGCTAGGGAGATCTCTATAGAGACTGTGCCTTGGGGGAGGGGATCTCTGTAGAGACTAAGACGTGGGGGAGGGGGATCTCTGTAGAGACTAAGACTGTAGGGATCTCTGTAGAGACTAAGACTGGGGGATCTCTGTAGAGACTAAGACTGGTGAGGGGATCTCTGTAGAGACTAAGACTGGGGGTGGGGGATATCTGTAGAGACTAAGACGGGGAGAGGGGATCTGTACAGACTAAGACTGGGGGATCTCTGTAGAGACAAAGACCAGGGGGAGGGGGATCTCTGTAGAGACTGACTGTGGGGATCTCTGTAGAGACTAAGACCTGGGGGATCTCTGTAGAGACTAAGACTGGGTGGAGGGAACCTCTGTAGAGACTAAGACTGGGGGGGAGGTTCTGCAGAGACTAAGTCTGGGGGATCTCTGTAGAGACTAAGACTGGTTGGAGGGGGATCTCTGTAGAGACTAAGACTGGGTGGATCTCTGTAGAGACTAAGACTAGGGGGAGGGGATCTCTGTAGAGACTAAGACTGGGGGATTTCTGTAGAGACCAAACTGGCGGGAGGGGGTCACTGTAAAGACTAAGACGTCGGGGATTGGGATCTCTGTAGAGAATAAGACTGGAGGGATTTCTGTGGAGACAAAGACTGAGCGATCTCTGTAAAGACTAAGACTGGGCGATCTATGTAGAGACTAAGACTGTGGGGATCTCTGTAGAGACTAAGACTGGGGGATCTATGTAGAGACAGAATGTTTGGATCTCTGTAGAGACTAAGAATGGGGGGCGAGGGGATATCTGTAGACACTCAGATTAGGGGATCTCTGTAGAGACTAAGACTGGGGGGATGTCTGAAGAGACTAAGACTGTGGGGAGGTGGATCTCTGTAGAGACTAAGACTGGGGAAGGGAGGATCTCTGTAGAGACTAAAACTGTGGGAAGGGAGATCTCTGTAGAGACTAAGACTGGGGGAGGGGATCTCTGTAGAGACTAAGACTGGGGGATCTCTGTAGAAATTAAGACTTGGGGATCTCTGTAGAGACTAAGACTGGGGGAGGGGATCTCTATTGAGACTAAGACAGTGGAGATCTCTGTAGAGACTAAGACTGGTGGGAGGGGGATCTCTGTAGAGAGTACGACTGTGGGGATCTCTGTAGAGACTAAGACTGAGGGATCTCTGTAGAGACTAAGACTAGGAAGATCTCTGTAGAGAAAGACTGGGGGATCTATGTAGAGACTAAGACTGGGGGGATCTCTGTAGAGACTAAGAATGGGGGAGGGAAGATATCTGTAGAGACTAAGACTGGGGGGAGGGGATATCTGTAGACTAAGACTGTGTGATCGGGATCTATGTAGAGACTAAGACTAGGTGATCTCTGTAGAGACTAAGACCTGAGGGGGAGGGGGATCTATGGAGAGACTAAGACTGGGGGATCTCTGTAGAGACTTAGACTGGGGGGAGGGGGATCTCTGTAGAGACTAAGACTGGTGGGATCTCTGTAGAGACTAAGACTGGGGGATCTCTGTAGAGACTAAGACTGGGGAGATCTCTGTAGAGACTAAGACTGGGGGGATCTCTGTAGAGACTAAGAGTGGTGGGATCTCTGTAGAGACTAAGACTGGTGGGATCTCTGTAGAGACTAAGACTTGGGGGAGGGGATCTCTGCAGAGACTAAGAAAGGGGGGTCTCTGTAGAGACTAAGACTGGGGGATCTGTGTAGAGACTAGGACCTGGGGGAGGGGGATCTCTGTAGAGACTAAGAATGGGGTATCTCTGTAGAGACTAAGACTGGGGGGATCTCTGTAGAAACTAAGACTGAGAGATCACTGTAGAGACTAAGACTGGGAGGGGATCTCTTTTGAGACTAAGACTGTGGGGATCTCTGTAGAGACTAAGACCTGGGGGGATCTCTGTAGAAACTAAGACTAGGCGGATGGGATCTCTGTAGAGACTAAGACTGGGGGGATCTTTTTAGAGACTAAGACTTAGGGGATCTCTGTAGAGACTATGACTTGGGGGAGGGGATCTCTGTAGAGACTAAGACGTGGGGAGGAAGATCTCTGTAGAGACTAAGACTGGAGGCATGTCCGTGGAGACTAAGACTGGATGATCTCTGTAGAGATGAAGACTGGGGGATCTATGTAGAGACTAAGACTGAGGGGATCTCTGTAGAGACTAAGACTGGGGATCTATGTAGAGACTAAGACTGTGGGGATCTCTGTAGAGACTAAAACAAGGGGAGGGGGATATCTGTAGAGACTCAGACTGGCGGAGGGGTATCTCTGTAGAGACTAAGACTGTGGGATATCTGAAGAGACTAAGACTGGTGGGAGGGGATCTCTGTAGAGACTAATACTGTGGGAATCTCTAGAGACTAAGACTGGGGGATATCTGTAGAGACTAAGACTATAGAGATCTCTGTAGAGACTATGACTTGGAAGAGGGGGATCTCTGCAGAGACTATGATGGGGAGGGGGATCTCTGCAGAGACTAAGACTGAGGGTATCTCTGTAGAGACTAAGACTGGGGGATCTATCTAGAGACTAAGACTGGGGATCTCTGTAGAGAATATGACTTGAGGAAGGGGGATATATGTAAAGACTAAGACTGGCGGAGGGGGATCTCTGTAGAGGCTAAAACTGGGGGGAGTGGATCTCTGTAGAGACTAAGACTGGGGGATCTCTGAAGAGACTAAGACTGGGGTGATCTCTGAAGAAACTAAGACGGGGGATCTCTGTAGAGACTAAGACTGGTGGGAGGGGGATCTCTGTAGAGACTAAGACTGTGGTGATTTCTGTAGCGACTAAGACTGGGGGGATCTCTGTAGAGACTAAGACGTGGGGGAGGGCGCTCTCTGTAGAGGCTAAGACTGGAGGATTTCTGTAGAGACTAAGAGTGCAGAAACTGAGACTGGGAGGATCTCTGTAGAGACTAAGACTGGGAGGATCTCTGTAGAGACAGAATTGGGGGAGGGGATCTCTGTAGAGATTAAGACTGGGGGATCACTGTAGAGAAAGACTGGGGATCTATGTAGAGACTAAGAATGGGGGGATCTCTGTAGAGACTAAGAATGGGGGAGGGAAGATATCTATAGAGATTAAGACTGGGGGAGGGGATATCTGTAGACTAAGACTGGGGGAGGGGGATCTCTGTAGAGACTAAGACCTGGGGGGATGGGGATCTATGAAGAGACTAAGACTGGGGGATCTCTGTAGAGAATTAGACTGGGGGTAGGGGGATCTCTGTAGAGATTAAGACTGGGGGGACCTCTGTATAGACTAAGACTGGGGAATCTCTGTAGAGACTAAGACTGCCGGGATCTCTGTAGAGACTAAGACTGGGGGGATCTCTGTAGAAACTAAGTCTAGGGGGAGGGGTTCTCTGTAGAGACTAAGACTGGAGGGATCTTTTTAGAGACTAAGACTTAGGGGATCTCTGTAGAGACTATGACTTGGGGGAGGGGATCTCTGTAGAGACTAAGACGTGGGGAGGAAGATCTCTGTAGAGACTAAGACTGGAGGGATGTCCGTGGAGACTAAGACTGGGGGATCTCTGTAGAGATGAAGACTGGGGGATCTATGTAGAGACTAAGACTGAGGGGATCTCTGTAGAGACTAAGACTGGGGGATCTATGTAGAGACTAAGACTGTGGGGATCTCTGTAGAGACTAAAACTGGGGGAGGGGGATATCTGTAGAGACTGACTGTGGGGATCTCTGTAGAGACTTAGACCTGGGGGATCTCTGTAGAGACTAAGACTGGGTGGGGGGAACCTCTGTAGAGACTAAGACTGGGGGGTGGGAGGTTCTGCAGAGACTAAGTGTGGGAAATCTCTGTAGAGACTAAGATGGTTATAGGGGGATCTCTGTAGAGACTAAAACTGGGTGGATCTCTGTAGAGACTAAGACTAGGGGGAGGGGATCTCTGTAGAGACTAAGACTGGGGGATTTCTGTAGAGACTAAGACTGGCGGGAGGGGATCTCTGTAGAGACTAAGACGTCGGGGTCTTTGGGGATCTCTGTAGAAACTGAGACTGGGGGATCTCTGTAGAGACTAAGACTGGGGGAGGGGATCTCTATTGAGACTAAGACTGTTTGGATCTCTGTAGAGACTAAGACCTGGGGGAGTGCTATCTCTGTAGAGACTAAGACTGAGGGATCTCTGTAGAGACTAAGACTAAAGAGATCTCTGTAGAGGCTAAGACTGGTGGGAGGGGGATCTCTGTAGAGACTAAGAATGGGGGCGAGGGGATATTTGTAGACACTCAGATTAGGGGATCTCTGTAGAGACTAAGACTGTGGGGATCTCTGTAGAAACTAGGACTGAAGGATCTCTGTAGAGACTAAGACTAGGGGGATCTCTGTAGAGACTAAGACTAATAGGATCTTTGTAGAGACTAAGACCTGGGGGGATCTCTATAGAGACTAAGACTGGGGGAGGGAATCTCTGTAGAGACTAAGACTAGGGGGGTTCTGCAGAGACTAAGACTGTGAGGATCTCTGTAGAGACTATGACTGCGGGGATCTCTGTAGAGACTAAGACTGGGGGGATCTCTTTAGAGACTAAGACTGGGGGGATCTCTGTAGAGACTAAGACTTGAGTAAGGGGTGATATCTGTAGAGACTAAGACTGGGGGAGGGGGATCTCTGTAGAGACTAAGGCTGGGGTATGGGGATCTCTGTAGAGACTAAGACTGGAGGATCTCTAAGACCTGGGGGAGGTGGATCTCTGTAGAGACTAAGATTGGGGGGATCTCTGTAGAGACTAAGACTGGGGGAGTGGATCTCTGTAGAGACTAAGACTAGGGATCTCTGTAGAGACTAAGACTGGGGGATCTCTGTACAGACTAAGACTGAGGGGATCTCTGTAGAGACTAAGACTGGTGGGAGGGGATCTCTGTAGAGACTAAGAATGGGGGATCTCTGTAAAGACTAAGACATGGGGAGGGGGCTCTCTGTTGAGACTAAGACTGTGTTATCTCTGAAGAGACTAAGACTGAGGAGATCTCTGCTGAGACTAAGACTGGGAGGATCTCTGTAGAGACTAAGACTGGGAGGATCTCTGTAGAGACAGACTTGGGGGAGGGGATTTCTGTAGAGACTAAGACTTCGGATCTCTGTAGAGACTAAGACTGGGGGAATCTATGTAGAGACTTAGACTTGGGGATCTCTGTAGAGACTAATAATGGGGAAGGGTGAATATCTGTAGAGACTAAGACTGTAGGGAGGGGATATCTGTAGAGACCTAGACTGGGCGAGGGTTATATCTGTAGAGACTAAGACTAGGGGATCTCTGGAGAGACTAAGACTGGGGGGATCTCTGTAGAGACTAAGACTGGGGGATCTCTGTGTGACGGTGTGGGTGGTTCTATTAGGTCACAATGATACTACTACTGTTACTATACTAGGTGACTGAGGCAGGCCTAGTTATTAATCTATGTGGTCATATTTCCTTCCTTGACCTATCTTCCAAGTAGAGCTATCTCCTTGACTGGCCTTTTTTCGCCAGAGATGGTGATTCCTCAATGAGATAAGGATCGTCTTTTCTTCAACCCAGACCACGTTCTTCTCTCCTTGTTGTTATAGCGACGTCCTTATGCTAGTGGTTTTGAGGCTATATATGCTATACAGGTTTAACTCTTTTTCACATACCCACTCCACATCCTTTTTATTGATTAAACCAACTTGAGTGTTGAATTTCCAAACATAATGGCTTTTATTTACATAACATGTGTTCCACAATTCTTTTCTCATAAGGGTATGTTTCAATCTCCCTTTTATCCCGGCCTCCAGACTTAGGCTCAATGTAATTTTTTTCAAAGGGATATTATTATATTCCTCTACTGTAGACTCTTGTCTAAAGCACTATAATCTGCTAGGCATAGCTCAATTTCTTGCATCAATATCAATTCATAAATTATGCCTTTGCTTCAATAGTCTCTTCTGTAGCTCGCTCCCTTAAATATGAGCGACATTAGCCTGCGACAATATGTTGAGCGTGTTTCTAAAAAAACATGTCTCTCTTCACATAAGTTAAGCATAATTAGAGTCAAAGACCTCTTACCGTAATATACAGAAGTCCGTTACCTATCACTGTCCTACTAGCACCACCTATGAGCTAATCCTATGTTTAACAGCACACATTATCAATCAAATCTAAGTGTTCTCCTGAATTCCTATCACTACCTTTCTATATCTACCTATTTCTGTAGACCTTCTGCAAACCGCAGGTTTCACATTTCTTGAGCGCCCAGCGCGATACGTCTACCCTGGTTGAGGTTTCTGGAGCGACTAATCTCTTTTTCCCTTCAATTTATTCCCATGATCCTCAGTTCACTCACCCAATCTCACCTTTCACGCTTTTAACCCTATTCTGTCAACTCCGTGAACTGTGCTACATAACTGTTTATATTTCGCTCACTTTTCACGTGCGTTTATTCTGCTCTCTGTTCTCTAAATGTAAAGGGTGCTAATAATATTGTTATCTCCCTTAGTGATTTTTACCTTAGTTTCATTTATCCTTCTATATCTTTACTAAAATTAATCTGATATGCAAAGTGTGTAAACTCTAATGATGTATACTTAGATACTTTAAAGTCTAAAAAGGTTCCCTCCCTTACTAAAAAATATTACATTCGTTTACTTTTATCTCCCATCTTAGGAATAAATAACTTAATACTCAAATTATTCAAATTTCTAAAACCATATTCTCATACTTTGTTATTTTAACGACCCAAAATTACTGTTCAACTGACTTTAAACTCAGCACTAATAATGCTGCAAAAACCCCACGGTGACATCTGTAGAAACTAAGACTGGGCTGGTATAACAGTGATGCATCAAGTTTTTTCATCTGCGTAGTTCCTGTAGGCTGGTATAACAGTGATGCATCAAGTTTTACCACCTACGTAGTTCCTGTAGGCTGGTATAACAGTGATGCATCAAGTTTTTTCCCCCTACCTAGTTCATGTAGGTTGGTATAACAGTGATGCATTAAGTTTTTTTTCCTCTACCTAGTTCCTGTAGGCTGGTTTAACATTGATGCATCAAGTTTTTCCCCCTACCTAGTGCCTGTAGGCTGGTATAACAATGATGACAGGTCAGACTTACACAAGACAAAGACTTTCACACTTTGTCCAGTAAATGATAAAAGACTAAGAACAGTAAGTACAGGACAGAGGGTAGGTTTTGGTATTGTATAAACATTTTTAACACATAAGGAAGGGAAACCCGAGGCCTGTAAACAGTAAATAAACACTAGACACTAGACAAAGAAACAATAGACCTACTGCACCCTCAGGGATTTTGTACACAGTGACTAATATGAGGTTGTGCCTGGGGTGGTCAACCTCAACATGTAAAACTAATTGCCACAGACACCACTACTTTAGGAGCACGTGCTTGGTTTAGGCTTCCTGCATGGTGACCCACTACAGTGGTGGCTCCATAAGGAGCACAAAGGATAATGACTTTGGGTCAAGCCTAGTTGCTGACCACTGGTGTTGGTCATCTGACCACTGGTGTTGGTCATGTGACCACTGGTGTTGGTCATCTGACCACTGGTGTTGGTCATCTGACCACTGGTGTTGGTCATCAACTAACTATAATAGTTCTTTCTCTCTCCAAGTGATTTTCTTCTTTTTTAAACTAACCAATATCTAGGTGTGGAACATGAAATATGAAACAAAATAATCACATGAAATATGGCATCCGAGTGACGTCTCAGTTGTTAGCACGTAACCAAAAAGAAGTCACCAAAGACTACGTAATATCTTAGTCCTTGCCACATGGTTAGGGGAAAGTCAAAGATAATGACAAAATAGGAAAAATTAAATACCTTTACACATTATCATTGGAGCCGCGGTAGCATAGTGGTTAGTGCACTGGCTTCCTAGCTCAGTGGTCTATGGTTTGATACCCAGATGAGGTGGGATTTTGTTTAGGCCGCAAACGGCTCCTGAGTCGACCCAGCCCCAACTGGGTACCAGAGTAACTTCTGGGAAGGTTAAGGCGGCCGGCGCGATGCCGACCACATCATGGTATCCGCATGTCTGGTTTTGTGTGGTGTGCAGATGTGTTCAGTCAAAACAATGTTCATACAAAAATAACAGGGCAATCCACATAGGACGTCAGTAAACTCACGACGTATAAAGTCAATGATTCTTGTAACAGCCGTTGACGTTTTTCTTCATTATTTATTGTGGACGCCACAGTGACAAAATGGTTACGCGAATATGTAGGCACATCAAACAGTCATTATCACAGCAACATTCAATACAGCAATAGACGGTAGACAGCATTACAATGATGAGTCAGATGCATGTTATATTTCATAGTGCTGTAAATGTAGTCAGGTGAAAAACTCCATCCCTTTCTATAACAGCCAGGAGATAACCAGATGTATGAGATCAGTTCACTCTCCTTAGTTTGACTTCAGCAAGACAGACACGTCTGCCGAAGTATAAATAATGTCCTCAAAAATATCCTCTAGATAATAAAGGTTTTCCAAACCTAGTTCATTTAACAAAGTAGCAAGTAATGGTCCTTGGTACCTGCATCAAACGCGATGCATGTACAATGCAGCGACATGTGAGCTAGGAAAACATCTCGTGACGACGACTTTCGAAGACAGGCTATGAACCAGAAATCGTTCACGACCAAAAATCGATAGAGTTAATGAAAATGTTAATTTACCTTGCCTTCCGGAAATACACAGAAATATTATGCCTCCCGGCATGTGCAAATACACTAGAGGTATTATCTCGAATAAACGAATATCCATAAGAGGACTACACATCCCTGACAGAACAAAAAATAGCGGAGATCCCCTCTTCAACGAGGCATCTCTTTCGCCATTCCAAATCGCTCACTCCACTAGTGGTGGGCGGAAACCGATCGACCCAAAAAGCAAGACAAGTCATGCGCAGTCCAGCGCAAAATGACCACAGCTCAAAACTAAACTGCATTCGATACCAACGCGAGAAGACAAATGCTTACCGAGAAAAGTGACTATAAATTTCAAGCAGTTGTTGCCCTTGCGTTATAAAATAGATATTGAAATAAAACGATGTTGCGAGAATTTATCACGCAACATATCACCACCTCCTCCCGATAAAAAAAAATGTGGAACATATTTTTTTTTTAAATATCAAAGAGCATGCGATAAGCGGCTCAAAACGCACGAATTATGCGCTGATAATTAATTAAATTGCCTAACATGAGGCTAAATATAGAGTGTCTGGTGAGGATATACCTCAACAGAAAAATAAATATGTCTCAAAAAATATTCAGATCGGGGAGGTGTCACCAACACACATCACGTTAGCATGTAAACACAATATACGTATGCAAGTTACCATAATCATCATTAAACAGCATACTCTAATATTGTCTTTAAAAATGGATGTACAAATCTGATAGGAAAATTTAAATAGTACATACTTTGACATGTAATGACATAAGTACATAGTAAAGTTAAACTACATGACGATCCAGGACATATGCTCTGGTATTCCGAGGGTAAGTACACAATCTAGAACTCGTCATGCTTGATACTAGTAAGGTAAGTCCTCAGCTCAACAATGACATTCTGAGAAAGTACAAGCAATATAATGCTAATTAATAACTAATATGCTTCATAAGGTACAATACATTATTAATAATTGTGGCTGTTTAGTAAACTAACGGCCCTTATATTAACTACTCAGTCCTCCTCTATCATCTTAAAAAACGAACAGAAGAAGATGACAACAAAGCAAGATAGTGTGTACATATAAAGTAAGTACAGATGTGCTAATCTATTGTAGAAATATAGGTGTGTTATGACTCTGTAATATATGGAAATATAGGACAGAAGTATTAGTTGGAGTCATGTGGGCATCTAGACAAAAGGTCAGCCATCACATTATCCGCACCACGGATAGCTCGTACCGTGAAGTGAAAAGGTTGAAGAGCTATAGCATATCGAGTGGATCTCGAACTCTTCAAATTCTTAGTCTGAATAGCTGTAAGAGCTTTATGATCAGTCTCTAGAATGAAATGTGCGCCCAGGAGGAATCTTTGTAGCTTTAGAATTGACCAAACCATCGCTAACAACTCACGGTCTAAAACCGAGTAGTTCCTCTCTGCCGCATTTAGTTTTCTAGAAAGGTACATAACAGGATGCAGAGTATTTGCATATTCTTGCATCAGTGCTGCTCCAATCCCAGTGGATGAAGCATCACTCCGAAGAACAAAAGTCCTATCAAGAGTAGGTAATCTTAAGATGGGAGGAGAAGAAAATATATTCTTGATTTGGTCTAATGAAGATTGGCATTCTTCAGACCAACGGACCAGATTAGGCGAACCTTTCTTCAACAATGTTGAGAGAGGTGCCATGATCGAAGATAAATTTGGAATAAATCTCCCATAAAATTGAATTAAACCTAAGAGACTCCTAACTTGTTTCTTCGTTTTAGGAACAGAGATGTTCAGTATTTTGGAAGTATTGTGGTCTTCTGTCTTCAAGAGACCATGACAAACACGATGACCCAGGAAAGAGATTTCACCAAAACCAACAAAAGCTTTAGAAGGTTTTGCTGTCAAATTATTCTCACGTAGAGTGGACAGTAAGTCATATAACCCTAAATAGTGATCTTCCCAGGTATCACTGAAGAGACAGATGTCATCTAAGTATGCGATGACATCCGAACGATGTGACAGAATTCGACGCATCATGCGAACGAAAGTGGCAGGGGCGTTCATGAGACCAAAAGGCATAACATTCCATTGAAATAGACCCCTAGGTGTAGAAAAAGCAGTAAGAGGTTTGGCATGCTCTGCTAAAGGCACTTGCCAATAACCTTTAGACAAGTCAAGTTTAGTGAAGTATCTAGAATTAGAAAGTCTAATCAGTAGATCTTCTAACAAAGGCATCGGTTCAGCGTCGAACTTTGTGACCTGATTCAATTTGCGATAATCAACACAAATTCGTATGTTCTTATCCTTCTTCCGGACAATAACCATGGAAGAAGAATATGGTGAAGTCGATGGTTCAATTATATTTAATTGAATCATTTCATCCAATTCCTTTTCCACTTGCGACTGAAAGTGTATAGGAATAGGATAAGGCCTAACCCTAATTGGATTATTGTCGGTAAGAATTATGTCATGTTCTATGACATCTGTGTGTCCAGGAATGTCAGTGAGAACATCCTGAAATGTTTGTAACATCGACGAGACTTGTCGATGTTCGTCACCAGAAAGATTAGGAGAAACAGAAACGATTTTCCAAGATTCCGTGGAATGTAATGGAACCACTGGAAGGGGAAGGTTGACATCAGAGAAGGTAGCTTCCTCATCTTGTATGACAGACAGGGATGAATAATGACCGTGAGGTGCAGGAGCATCATCCGTTGCCTGGAAAATAGGCAGCAAATAGTCCGGACGTTCGTGAAATTCCGAAAGCATGTTTATGTGGAAAGTTTTATGCTTTCCATCAATATCGACCACATAGTCAACATCGGAAATCCGTGAGACTATTGCATACGGACCTTTCCATGCAATAAGAAGTCTATTTTCCCTACTGGGGAGTCGGACGAATGCTTTGTCACCTGGACAAAGTTGTCGTAGACATCTATTCTTGTTAGCAAACTGTCTTGCCTTCTCTTTAGCAATTTCTGATGAAGCAGTTGCTAGCTTACATGCCTCAATGATCTTTTGTCTAAGAGCAATGACATACTCATATGAGGATTGAGTTTCATCGCTAATATCATCGGCAGTGATGAGATCGTGTAATAAAGACATAGGGCCGCGTGGACGCGCGCCAAAGACAAGTTCGAAGGGAGAAAATCCTGTGTGTTCATTAGGGACTTCTCTATAGGCAAAGAGAGCCGCGGTTAAAACCCTGTCCCAATCTTGAGGATGATCTTCAGTTATCTTACCAAGCAAAGTCTTGAGCGTTCTATTCAGACGCTCAACTAACCCATTAGACATAGGATGGTAGATACTACTGAGAGATCGTTCAATATGTAAGGTAGACATTACCTGTGACATAGTGTCAGATATGAGTTGAGTGCCATGGTACTGATAATATTTCTCTGGGAACCCCAAGCGAGAAAATATCAAACCAAAGAGCATCTGCGATATCTGTAGTTAGATATGCTCTTAAGAGGAATAGCCTCTGGCCAACGTGTTTTGCACATATCGACACATGTAAGGATAAACTGATGTCCTCTGGCCGACTTGACCTTAAAAGGGCCAATAATATCTATGGCCATTTTCTGAAACGGCCGAATAGGAATGTCAGCAGCCTGGATAGGCGCAGCATGTCGTGGTCCTCTAGATTGGACCTCCTGACATACCTTGCATGATCGGCAGTAAATACGAATGTCCTTATTGACAAAAGGCCAAAAGAAAGCCGCAAGGACTCTCGACTTCGTACGGGAAAAACCCATATGTCCAGCACATTGCGAGTCATGAGCATGTTGCAATATTTGCACTCTCATGCTCTTGGGAACAAGAATTTGCGAATGTGCCGACGTAGTCGAATCTTGTACCATACGTACAAGTACGCCGTTTCTCATTGCAATCCAAGATTTTCTATTTGTATCCTGATTCGGATCACCTTTCTTCGCAAGAACGAAGAATTTTTTTAAAGAAGGATCTTCTTCTTGCAATTTTATGAAAGAGTCACGAGTGATCACTAAGTGACTATCTTGGCTATCAACTTCATTATCACTATTCAGTGAAGTTTCGGGTGTTTGTAGAGCTTGTGCTCTTGTAACTACTGCATTTGTAGCTTGCATGTTATTATCTTCCCAAGCTGCAATCTGCTGTGGGGTACACTCCCTAACTCCGTGAATACGACCAATAATAAGGTCCGCAATAGGATTAGGTAAGAGACAAGCATGCACATCTCCAGTAAAGAAAGGAGTGGCAATGCGAATTACAGCAGTAGGATATTTTTCTAGAGTGCCGCCAAATGTGACACATTTAATAACCCTTCCTGTAGCACAAGATGGATCTACCAGCGATTGTCTAACACCAATAGTGGTGCATCCGGAATCGAAAAGTAGTGAGACCGGAGTATCATTAACAAGACCCTTATGTAGAATTAAAGAACCCCCTCCCGTCATGCGCAACAGCAGCAGGAAGAGCGGGAAGTGGGTGACCACAACTCAAAGTAGTTATGGTACCCGGTTCGAATAAAGTACTGCATTGGGGGCATTTGTTTGCTCTCTCAAAGTCAAAAGCAGAACCAGTGACAGCGTCAAAGTTTTTACTATCAACAACATGATTACAGGCTCCCTCAGTTTCCTGTTGTACAGCATTAGCCTGCTGATATCTCTGTTTTTTGTGTTGAGATCTACCCCGACTATTATTACCTCTGAAGTTATCAGAGTTATTATTATCTCTGCAGTTATTATTGTCTCTATTGTAATTGTTATCCTGGTTCGAATCCCAGTTTCCACGATTACTATCATGTTCACATTGATGCGAACATCTATTTGTTTGGTTCTGAGGTCTTCGGCAGGAATAACCTCTATTACCATATCCTCTTTTGAAATGCCTATAATTATTAGGATGATAGTAACGACCACTATCAGGTTGTCTCCAATTCTTCGAAGAAGAATCACCATGAAATTGGTTTCCATGATTTTGACAGAAATTACCGCTGCTCTTTCTATCAAAATTTTGTTGGAATCTACGAGCAAAGTTTTGACCATACGGAGCTGCCGAAGCAACTGGTAAACCTTCTTTCACCTTAGAGTTACCCATGGTTATGTGTGGGTGCGCAGTTACGTATTGGCAACAGAAATCTTCCATTTCTTTTATTGTTTTAGGTTTACGTTCATGAAGGAAAGCAGGAAAGACTCATTGACAGACGACATGACTTTGTCTCTAAGTATTAAGTCCATAAGTCCTTCATAAGTTTTTTCCGTCTTAGATAGTTCAACCCATCGTGAGAAAGTAATGCGTATTCTTGCAATAAACTCGGAGAATTCAACTCCATTTTCAGGTAACATGTTTTTAAATTGTAGACGATAGCCGTCTTCGTTAAGCTGATATTTCTTTAACAGAGCGGCCCTGACAACCTCATAATTGTTCTTGTCAGGTTCATCCACCATATTTAATATACTTAGAGCTTTACCTGTCAGTATCCCTGATAACTGATAAACATATTTTGCTTTGTCTATGTTATGAGCTGTACATGCTTGTTCAAATCTGTCCAGATAGAACATTATGTCATCACTGGAAGGACTAAAAGTTGGCAACTTAATCTTAAAAGTATCATTATTAGCCTTACCAGAAGATGAACCCTTGTTTGAATCATTACCATTACTCATGTTCATCAATTTCAATTTTTCCAACTCTAAAGCTAAGACCTTTTCTTCATGTTCCATTTTTGCTTTCTCTTTCCTCTCATCAGACTCTCTCTGTAATCTTCTCTCCTCAGCCTGAGCCTCTATTTGAAGTCTTTCAGCTTCTTTCTCAAGTCTTTTATTCTCAGCCTCTTTTTCAAGTCTTTTATTTTCAGCCTCTTTTTCAAGTCTTTTATTCTCAGCTTCTTTTTCAAGTCTTTTATTCTCAGCTTCTTTTTCAAGTCTTTTATTCTCAGCTTCTATTTCAAGTCTTTTATTCTCAGCTTCTAGCTGGAGTTTTCTTTCCTCAGCTTCTGATTCCCTTTTTTGTTTTTCCATTTCCATTTGGAATCTTTTTTTCATCCACCTGCATCTGCAGTTTCTTTTGTTCAGCTTCCATATGCAGTTTCTTTTGTTCAGCTTCCATTGCTTTATCATATCGAGCAGTTGCAAATTCTTCTAACTTATCACCAGTCTTCCCAAGCAATTTACCCTGCTCAATAAAGTGCTCAAATGTAGACATGTTGTCTAACATATGAGTCCAAAAACCTGAAATAATTAACTAATTTATTTCAAACCTAAGTGTAACAAGTCTTAATTAAGCACTTGTATATTCACATCACCTTATATTATCCCAGTCTCTGTGGGAAACAAGTCTCCAATCAAAGAACTTGTATATGAAATATCAACAATCAATTCTTGATCATAAGTGCACTTCTCATTCAATAGTGCACAACACTATTCATCATTCATTTATCATCAGTGTAGTAGTAACAGTGCATTAGCATAGCCCATTAACTAATTACTATAACTGTAAACAATGACTATGTAAACACATGCAGAATGTAAACATTGAAAATGTAAACAATGCAAACAATGTAAACAATAACAATGTAAACAATAACAAAGATCAGCAACAATACAAAAACGTTCGCAGAAATCAACTAAAAATAAAGCAGAAATTAATGAAATATCACAAAAAATGTGACGATATCTACGATAGAATTAAACAAAATACATGACACCACAGTGTATAAACAAAAATATTGTATGAAACTAAATTATAGACAAGAGTAGGCTAACAAATACAAACAAATCAAAACAAAACTAAAGAATGCGAAATAATAATGAAAACAATATTAAAACATGTCATCACAGCTAACATAAATAGCAACAGAAGTCGCTTAGCAAATTCCAGTATCGGAAATTTGCAAACCCTACAGAAAACGCTCACAATAGACGACCTCTGTGACGTGGCATAATCTAACGGAGACACCACCCAACCGAGAACCTGCTGAAATATATACATATAAATATACAAATAACATATAGACATATAACATATAGAATGAGATGATACACAGAAGACTCAGCAGAAGTATAAGGGCACAGTTTACATACAAACAGGCCACTTAACTTATAGGCTTCCAATCGTAGAACAGCAGAAAAAACGGATGTCAATCAACGTCCTAAAGAGCGAAGCTCCAACGATGATGGCACATCTGAACTGCTTCCACTGCTAACACGATGGTACAAGAGCTTCTGAAATACTGTGTGTTGAGTTGTTTCGGCACTTGACCTTCTAATCCAAAAGTAAGTTGATGGAAATCGGTACTTGGCCTTCTTCAGAAAACAACCCGTTTCAACCGGCACTTGACCTTCACAAAAACGACAGCACTGGAACCTTGACAGCAGCAACTTGCTTGACTTGCGTAAAAGATAACAGCAGTCCGAGTTATCCGGCAACATGTAACAACGCCGGGTACTGTCAAATTCTTGTTTCCGTCAAAAAAATTGAAATTTTGACTTTTACCGGGCAACGCCGAGTACTTTGAAAATTTTGAAGATGTTGACTGTCTTGAAGAATGTTAATTTCTTGAAGGATGCTAATGAATTCTTGTTGAAAATGAAGTGGGTAAGGGACCCCGTGTTTGCTGGTACCAGATCAAACCAGCTTATGGCCACCAAATGATGCGTGATGCCATATGATGATGGATGGTATCCGCATGTCTGGTTTTGTGTAGTGTGCAGATGTGTTCAGTCAAAAACAATGTTCATACAGAAATAACAGGGCAATCCACATAGGACGTCAGTAAACTCACGACGTATAAAGTCAATGATTCTTGTAACAGCCGTTGACGTTTTTCTTCATTATTTATTGTGGACGCCACAGTGACAAAATGGTTACGCGAATATGTAGGCACATCAAACAGTCATTATCACAGCAACATTCAATACAGCAATAGACGGTAGACAGCATTACAATGATGAGTCAGATGCATGTTATATTTCATAGTGCTGTAAATATAGTCAGGTGAAAAACTCCATCCTTTTCTATAACAGCCAGGAGATAACCAGATGTATGAGATCAGTTCACTCTCCTTAGTTTGACTTCAGCAAGACAGACACGTCTGCCGAAGTATAAATAATGTCCTCAAAAAATATCCTCTAGATAATAAAGGTTTTTCAAACCTAGTTCATTTAACAAAGTAGCAAGTAATGGTCCTTGGTACCTGCATCAACCGATGCAGTACAATGCAGCGACATGTGAGCTAGGAAAACATCTCGTGACGACGACTTTCGAAGACAGGCGATGAACCAGAAATCGTTCACGACCAAAAATCGATAGAGTTAATGAAAATGTTAATTTACCTTGCCTTCCGGAAATACACAGAAATATTATGCCTCCCGGCATGTGCAAATACACTAGAGGTATTATCTCGAATAAACGAAATATCCATAAGAGGACTCTCACATTCCTAACAGAACAAAAAAAATAGCGGAGATCCCCTCTTCAACGAGGCATCTCTTTCGCCATTCCAAATCGCTCACTCCACTAGTGGTGGGCGGAAACCGATCGACCAAAAGCAAGACAAGTCATGCGCAGTCCAGCGCAAAAAAATGACCACAGCTCAAAAACTCAACTGCATTCGATACCAACGCGAGAAGACAAATGCTTACCGAGAAAAGTGACTATAAATTTCAAGCAGTTGTTGCCCTTGCGTTATAAAATAGATATTGAAATAAAACGATGTTGCGAGAATTTATCACGCAACAGCCTCAATGTAATGAAATATATATATATATATATATATATATATATATATATATATATATATATATATATATATATATATATATATATATACTACTCGTCAAAAGTCAAGGGCCACTTAGAAAAACCTTGGTTTAAACCATAAAACAAATCTGATATACACGTAATTGGTATCAGTCAAAACGGCATTTATTTAATACCAAATTGACATGTCACGTAAAGAAATGGAAACACACATTCAATCGCAATGAAGCTGTGAAGTGTGTCACCCACCTTTTCAAAAGTCACACAATAGATATTGGACAAATAGACATTTCAAAATCTGGTATGACCACCGTTTGCAGCAAGGCATTCAAGAAAGCGTAGACGCATCGAGTCCAGAAGGGTCCGAAGAGTATCCTGAGGAACAACTTGCCGTTCCTGAATCAGAAATGCAGTCAGCTGTGAAACATCCATTGGCAGGGAGTGATTTGTTGACAATCTTCAACCAAGGATATCTCAGAGGTGCTCAATAGGAGAAAGGTCAGATGAATGACCTGGTCACGCCATCCTGATGATCCCATGTTGCTGAATAAACTCATTCACCACACTAGCTCGATGGGGTCGAGCGTTACCATCTTGGAGGATGGCATTACCACGTATGGCCTCCAGAGCAGGCTGAACAATTGGTCTCAAGATTTCGTTCTGGTATCTTGGGCCGGCCAAGTTGCCTTGGATGATGTAGAGTGGGGTCCTGCCGGGTCTGTAGAAGCCTCCCCAGACAATGACAGAACCCCTATCATAACGATCCACCTCTCGAATTGTGTCATCAGTAAATCGCTCTCCTGGTCGTCTCCAAACTCGAATCCTGCCATCATTGAATGACACAGTGAAGCGAGATTCATCAGTGAAGAGAACTTGACTCCATTGTTGCCTTGTCCATCGGATGTGCTCGCGACACCAAGCAACTCGGGCTCTGCGATGAGCAGGAGTAAGAGGGATTCTGACTGCAGGACGTCGAGCAGCCAGTCCAAATTCATGTGAACGTCTGCGAATGGTGCTTTGACTGACATTAACGTTTACAGTTTGTCTCAGCTGACATCTTAGAGTGGAACAAGTCACTGTTCGATGGCGCAGGGCTGACAACAAGAGGTACCGGTCATCAAGTCTGTTAGTGCATCTAGGGCGATCTGGCTGGTGGCGATCCTTCCACATTTCCTGTGGCCTGAAATCTCTCCAAAATTCTTTGGATAGTAGAGTGTGACACTGCAAGCCGTCTAGTAACCTCACGGACAGATAAACCACTTTCAACCCACACTAAATAAATTAAGGGGCTGCTGTAAAACTGGTAAGGAATATAAGTTTATAAACTAATAAAACGGTATTGAATCAGTTTTACAAATAACAGTTCACATGAGACAAGGGACGTTTCGGGTTTTACCCTTCGTCAGCCACAAACAAGGGACAAAGACAAAAATTGCATATAGGTACTACAAAACTATACGATGATGAGAAATATACAACAAAAGGGTGATACAAGAAGATGGAAAAAGTAAACAACAACAGTGATGAGAGAAAACCCACGCTATAGCCCTCATTCTTTGTAAGGTGTCAAGACTTCTTCTCGGTGACATGGTTTTTGCAAGCGATGAAACTACCCTAAGTCTGCTGATTGTAATACAAATTAAGAGTGAACTCTGTTCACGAAAAGTCGCCATTGCACGTGGAATGTCAATCAGCACGATTACTTCACCTGTTTGGTTGTACGGAAGTTTGAAAAAACAGATTAAAAATGTGAATTTATGGTCAGCAAACTAAATTGCACGTGATGACCATGGTTGTCGGTGAGTTGTTTTTATGCTTAACGTGCATAGAGGACTGTCAGAGGAAAATATTGCACCCATTTTTACTAAAAACTTCGTATTGAAAATAATAGGGTGGCCCCTGACTTTTGACGAGTAGTATACATATATATATGCGTCCAAAAATAGCAACAGTTGTCGGCGTACTGCGATAGCATTTTGGTTATCAACACTCTGTAGTACCGCGCTGCTTGTGTTTCAAATCATGGAAAAGTTATGGCTGTATAACATAGTCTGGTACTCTACTTCGCCAATATTTGAGTTCAGTTACTGAACTGAATTATTAGTTATCTAAGGCCTTGTCGATATATTGTGTCTTAGGCGTTCTTGTTGCGTGTGTTTATACAGACGTATGTTATTGTACGAATATTGTGTCTTATATATATTGTATATATGTTGTATAACTGTTGTCTACCTGTAATAAAATATGTATATATATATATATATATATATATATATATATATATATATATATATATATATATATATATATAGACATATTTTACTACAGGTAGACAACAGTTATACAACATATATACAATATATATAAGACACAATATTCGTACAATAACATACGTCTGTATAAACACACGCAACAAGAACGCCTAAGACACATATATCGACAAGGCCTTAGATAACTAATAATTCAGTTCAGTAACTGAACTCAAATATTGGCGAAGTAGAGTACCACACTATGTTATACAGCCATAACTTTTCCATGATTTGAAACACAAGCAGCGCGGTACTACAGAGTGTTGATAACCAAAATGCTATCGCAGTACGCCGACAACTGTTGCTATTTTTGGACGCACTGGAATCGACGGAACGTATGCAGCACCATTCACACATGCTTTCAAATACGAGACAAATGCGTAGTCATAATTAATTTTACTGGTCGTGAGTAGTATGTAAAGCTCAAAACGGTTAGGATTGTGGTGGATTCGCGTGACTTTTATATAGCATATATATTCTTGTTGCGTGTGTTTATACAGACGTATGTCATTATGCGAGACAGGAAGCACGAGGCATAATTTACTTTATCCCTTTAAAATAAATAAGTGTACTTATTTAAATATGTGGCCGTTGACGATGGTCTGTCTACTATACACTAATTATATTTATGTTGATCGTATAAGTTTCGTGTCTCTACCATAGCAGTAGGCAGCTTGTTGTATTGTGGTAAGAAAATGTCTTTCTCTCAGACGATAACATTTCACATACCAACAGTTGATGACTGATTTCGCGCTGACATCAGTAAAAATAATATTAACGTCGTACTTTATTTACATAAGTCAGTGAAAATAAAAGAATTATATTCCAAACCTTCCAGTCGAGGTTGGCAGACCTGTATAGTGTCGTGAAATGTCTGATTCACACTACGGCATTCTAATTAACTCTGACGAAACCGCTCGCCATACTCTGTAAGAACTGCTTGATACACTGACCAATCAGAATGATAAATTTATGCCGTGTTTACAAAAGCCTTGTACATTCAAAATGGCAGTCCCATTATGTGCAAACGAGTGAAGGTGGTCATTTAATTACAAACTTAAGGAAAGCAGTACCACCTGGAAGAGGTCGCCACTACGATATTGGACATATTGCTCCACATGTCTGTACAGAGACTTGTACGAAAAGTACTAAAGGACGGGAGAAATCTTTTGTTGAATGCATCGAGGCCTCAGGTTAGTCCATAATTTTGCGGTTTATCGAACGCATAGAATAAAATGCATTTAAAAAGGTAACAGATTATTAGCGAGGAAAATGTAGAATAATACAGAGCGTGTTTTAAGCTTTAGATGAAGAAAATCGCTTCAGAAAAAACATAGTTATGGGAAATCTTAGATTTTGATATTTGTACATAGGCAGATTTTTACATACGTTTTGGCGACACTAACACACACATTGGTAGGAAACTCCTCTGACGTCCGATCTCTCACTATAAATAGAACGTAGTTCTAACAGAATCAGGCCAGATATATTTTGAAAATACAGCGAGCGCAAAAGTGTTAGTGAATAGCGCCTTGCCTTTTGCATCTGAGAGCAGACCATTAAACCCATTAACAGCTCGAGTGTCACAAGAGGGTTGATTATTATTGACATTTAATTAGAGAGATATCGTGGACAAAAAGGTGTATCAGTTGATACCAGGATAGTGCCAGATAAGAGACTGGTCTTATAAGAAATGCCCCCTTTTCTGAAAAGAATAAGTGTGTATCGACATCAAAGGTAGGATCAAGCTGTATAAGTTTCTAGGTATGATGAGATTATATGTTCCTAGATTCCTATGGGCTCCCTCTCAAGATCCTCTATGATTATATTATTTTTATTATTATTATTATTGATGTTATTGACTCCGCTAGGGGTATTAACAAAATTATTATTTACCAACAAGAACTTGAACTCAACTTAAATAATTAAGTAAGTCTGCAGGTAAATATTTACAATTTATTTTTACAGAATATCTTTTCTGCTTGAAAAGCGTTCAATGAAATCATATTCAATTACAACATTAAATAAATAACATCTAAGAAAAGTCTTCCACTGAATCAAAATGTCTCTAAATGTAGAGAAGGTTCTTGCTTGGTTAGACTCTCTCCCTCTGGTTATATAAGATTTATCTTGTAAGACTCATCTACTCTCACAGTTAATGAATGACTGTATACACTGGCTTTAATTATGCCCAAACAAGGGTCATCATTAACAACTGTTTTTTTTTAATCGTGAGGTGACTCGGATACGCCTTGTTTAGCAACTTATCTGTGACAATGAAGATGGTTCACTCTGGTCCTAGATGGAAAGATTAACTGCAATTCCTCCAGGTGGTAAGAACTTGATGCCTGGCCCTCTGAACCTAAAAGGCACTTGCACCCGTCGTAACCTCAGTATTAGCTGATTCTTTTATACATAGTTGGGTTGACAGGATAAAACCTGAAACGAATAAGATGCAACCCCTATATTTTCCATCACTATCCCAATAATACAAAGGTGGGGATGATAGAAAGTTTCAGGCAGTGTGCTAGCAGATGCACGGGACATAGTATATCAGTAACAACCAATTCAGTTTACCCTAAATATAATTTTCTTCTAAATCTTTATTTACAGTCATTTGTCCATGCTCCGCCTCCATACAATGATTAGGTCTGGTATAAAACTACTAAGCAATAGCTTAAACAATCCAGTAAAACAATCGCTTTCATCATTCCTTACGTTCCTGGTGAGTGTGTCATTCCTTCAAGAAATAATTATTTAAAGGCTTTTTGTAAACCTACAGACACACTTTAGCCATCATTCTCAATTATTTTGAATATTTCACAAGGCTGGCTTTTGCCTCCAGACTTATACACAGGCTTGTACGTCCGCCAGCAACACACCGTAGTTTTAACACATCTACACACTTCCTAAAACACCAATGAATTAATCAATAGAAATACATATATGTATATACATGTATATATATATATAGATTCTTTCTTACCCTCAGGCACATACAGTCGAGCTGTCAATGGGTTTAATGGTCTGCTCTCAGATGCAAAAGGCAAGGCGCTATTCACTAACACTTTTGCGCTCGCTGTATTTTCAAAATATATCTGGCCTGATTCTGTTAGAACTACGTTCTATTTATAGTGAGAGATCGGACGTCAGAAGGGTTTCCTCCCAATGTGTGTTTTAGTGTCGCCAAAACGTATGTAAAAATCTGCTTATGTGCCAATATCAAAATATACGATTTCCCATGACTACGAGTATGTTATTTCTGAAGCGATTTTCTTCATCTAAAGCTTAAAACACGCTCTGTATTATTCTACATTTTCCTCGCTAATAATCTGTTACCTTCTTAAATGCATTTTATTCTATGCGTTCTCTAAACCGCAAAATTATGGACTAACCTGAGGCCTCGATGCATTCAACCAAAGCTTTCTTGCATTCTTTCGTACTTTTCGTACAAGTCTCTGTACAGACATGGAGAGCAATATGTCCAATATCATATTGGTGACCGCTTCCATGTGGTACTGCTTTCCTTAAGTTCGTAATTAAATGGCCTCCTTCACTCGTTTGCACATAATGGGACTGCAATTTTGACTGTACAAGGCTTTGTAAACATGGCATAAAGGTACAATTCTGATTGGTCAGTGTATCAAGCAGTTCTTTCAAAGTATGGCGCGCGGTTTCGTCAGAGTTAATTAGAATGCCGTAGTGTGAATCAGACATTTCACGACATATAGTAAAATTTTAGTAGGTAAAGCCTCCGTGTCACACACTCTCTCTCTCTCTCTGTCTCTCTCTCTCTGTCTCTCTCCCTATCTCTCTCTCTCTCACTCTTTTGTTTCAATTATCATAATGTCTGTAGTGGTTATTGTAGTCACAGCTTAAGAACCACTGTTAATGAAATTTTATCTGCCATCTAATTCTTCATATGTAAACATTGTCTCTCTTATGTACTGACATATTTCCAATGTTTTTACTTGATGTATCTTAAGGAAACTGGCCTCACCCCCACGGATGACAATTCAGTAAGTCTTACTTCTACTCGCTATCCTGCCAGCTTGACTACTGTACTGCACTACTAGTCATAGACTCATAATGTTCACCCTACCTGGTGTGTTTTGAAATACACACGTTTTCTCTCACTAGGAACACTGGCATCTTGTCCTCAGAAATAACAAATCTGTCATACACAAATTGTGACAAGAAATGCGCTTGGGCTTCTGTGCGATAGTCACTTTTCTGATACAGCAGAAATAAACCAAAACATTTATTGGCTCATCGACCGGATTCAACTCCCCATTCGCTGTCACTTCTAAATACTAACTTCTAACACAACTGGGAGCAACCCAAACTGAAACTGAAACCAACGATAACTATTTTAGAACACTCCAGAACACTTTGTCTTACAAATAACTCACCCGTTCATAACTTCCTCGTGCGTACGATCACGGAGCCGAGCTCACCCAAAAGCAAACAAAAACACAACATTAGAATCTCAACCAAGGGGATGTCAACATTACTCTTGACTCCTTCTTCTTGTTCTATTTATTATTCCCCTTAGATTATAAATCAGAAGTCAGTTAATCTCAATTATCAAAGTCAATCTCTTCAAAATATAGCTAACCGACTTTTTTCCGCTTAACCACTCAAACGGTCAAATTTATATAAGCACCAACTGTGGCTTCATGCGTTATCTGTGTCACGAAACGTAAAAATTTCTTAGACCAGCAGAAATGTCAGACCATTACACAAGTGGTAGATGTACACGAATCTTGATCGACTATAATATATTTTGTTCCAATAGCCCTTTCAACTGATATTTCTTCGGAATAGTTCTCTTTTATTTCATCTCCACTTCAGCTTTTTTCTTTTGAGAAAAACACGTTCAACGTTTTTAAGTTACAAGTTGAAAAGAACGATATGTTATATATATTACAATGAAATGTGTCATGAAGTCCCAAACTGTTAACTGTAAAAGGTTTTGTATGATGATAGGTTAAATTATATTACGTCGATTTAGCACCTCGTATGATTTGTGGATACAGATGAAGATGTAATAAATCAGTAATAAGACAATGCTTTTGTTTGTCGAAAACTAGGAACTATATATATATATATATATATATATATATATATATATATATATATATATATATATATATATATATATATATATATATATATATATATATATATATATATATATATATATATAGGTAAAGGATCTCGTTACACACCCATTGAGGTATATGGGGAATATGGTGTTAGGCTCAAATTTTCTTGACAATTGGCACACTAGGGATGATGTGGTCAGCATCACGCCGGACGCCTTAACCTTCCCAGAGTGAATCTGGTACCCAATTCATGCGGCTGGGTCGACCCCGGAGCTATTTGTGGTCTAAAAAATCCCACCTCAACTGGGATTTGAACCATGGACCATCAATCTAGGTAGTAATGGACTAATAACAGCGCTAGCGCAGTTCCCATATATATATATATATATATATATATATATATATATATATATATATATATATATATATATATATATATATATATATATATATATATATATACTGAAGCACATTAAAAACGCACCACCTGTATAATCCAGGAACAGAGTGTGAAATGTAAATATAAGTATTTACAAGTTTACATATTTTGAATCTTTATTCATTTTCCTATGAATCCATGCTGAACATTGATTTGTACATTTGATTGTTATGAAATTCATTGCATTCTGTGCAGGCAAGGGAGATAAACAAAAATGCAACCAATAAGAAAATTCATTCACACTATCCTCAGTATCTGGTATGTCCACCGTGAGCTTGCAAACAAGCTTGGCAGCGGCTACGCATAGAACGCACAAGTCTCTGAAGGAAATTCCGGGGAATCAAGTCCCATTCACGTGTAAGAGCAGCTTTGAGCTGTTGCAGATTAGCTGGAAAACCTTGCCTGCAGACTCTGTGTCCAAGCTAGTCCCACAGATGTTCTATAGGGGACATGTCAGGTGATAGGGCAGGCCAATCAATCGTCACAATGTTCTGCTGCTGTAGATATTGCTGCGTAATGCTTGCGGTGTGCACACGTGCGTTATCCTGCTGGAGAAGCTGCAAGTCTGGATAATTTGTGAACGCAGGAGCAACCAATGCATCCAGAACCTCATCTCGATATGTCACAGCATTAACATTTCGACGGAAGACGTGAAGAGGCAAGCGATGGTGAAAACAGAATCTTCCCCAAATGTGAATATTGCCACCTCCAAATCGGTTGTGCTGACGAACACAGCAATCTGCCAAGCGCTCTCCACACCGTCGCCAAATCCGCATACGTCCATCAGCAAAAGATATGTTGAATCTGCTCTCGTCTGTGAATAGGACAGCATTCCACTGCAGTCTAGTCCATCTGACATGTTGCTCTGCCCTTTGCAGGCGCTGCTGACGATGTCTGTGAGTCAAGTTTGGCCCAACATAAGGTGATCTTGCAGTAAGGCCTGTTTCTCTGAGTCATCGTATGACTGCCATTCGGGAGACTTGCCCACGTCTACCCACTATTGCTCTTGCTGTTTGACTTGCCGGGAGAGAACGATTCCTTAGGTGACTCAGCACAATATGACGATCTTGCGCAGGGGTAGTAACTCGTGGTTGGCCACTCCGAAGTCTATCCCGGGCACTTCCAGTGGTTCCGTAACGTTCATTGAGACGTACAATAGTGCTGTTGTGGCAATTCATTATTCTGGCACTGGCCCGCGAGCTCATTCCGGTCTCCAACATACCAATGGCTCGTTGGCGGCCGTTTTCAGATAGTCGTGGCATTTCAAGCACATGTACTGGGTGTTTTGTCTCAACGGCCTTTTTATACCGAGTATACTGCCACAACGCGTACACATTTTCAGGGTCATAGCTGTTGGGAATCGTGTTGCACGTGTAACTTTCATTGTTTTCATGTAATCTGTACACAAACCCGTGGGTTGAATCATGCACTTTCCATTCCAGCAGCCATTCGCTCTCTACCTCATGACAAACACGGGGAAACTCCATTCCCACACTTTTTTTCCAGCTTCTCGGCATCAGTATATATAATAGTGGTGCGTTTTTAATGTGCTTCAGTATATACGAGGTATAAAAGAGAGAGAGAGCGAAAGAGAGAGTAACAATACATTTGAGCTCTCCAAGGGGAATAGGCCACCAACTTGTGCCCTCATAAATGCACAATTTCATGTTTTTGTATGTTGTCCCAGATCTCTGTCATTGATATCTTCAGTTGGCATTCACCAGCAATTCGCAATATTATTTGCAAATTTATATGTATATGTTCATAACGTTATAACGAATTACTGATTCATGATAATTGGCTAACCACTTTAATGTATTACAATTTACATATATATATATTTATAAAGCCCATTTCAGTCATAACTAACAATGGGAATGCGCCATTGAGCTGAAAGCTTTATGTATTTTTTTGGCTGGTATTCCTTATGTATTCTTTTCTCTTCTGCTTGAGAGCTTCTATTACTAAATCTGAGGTGCGATGGACAGCTTCATCCTGCCAGGTTTCTGGATGTATGTCCAGTCTCTTCATTTCTCTCTTGCACACATCTATGAACCTAAACTACTGTCGTCC
This sequence comes from Oreohelix idahoensis, assembly GCA_024509875.1. NCBI lineage: Eukaryota > Metazoa > Mollusca > Gastropoda > Stylommatophora > Oreohelicidae > Oreohelix > Oreohelix idahoensis. The sequence continues at coordinate 325,822 of JAMPIV010003499.1, forward strand.
GACTGTGGGTTTACCATCTGCTTGTTGTCCGTAGAAAATATATTTGGGGATGCTACTATCTTATATGGAGCCGCGGTAGCATAGTGGTTAGTGCACAGGCTTCCTAGCTCAGTGGTCTATGGTTCGATACCCAGATGAGGTGGGATATTTTTAGGCCACAAACGGCTCCTGCGTCGATCCAGCAACTCTGGGAAGGTTAAGGTGGCAGCGTGATGCTGATCACATCACCCCTAGTGTGTCCATGGTGAAGAAAATATGAACCTAACATCATATTCCCTATATGCCTCAATGGGCGTGTAACGGGATCCTTTACCTTTACCCCTTTTACTATCTTATATGCGACAGACATGGCAAAGCCAATGTAGTGTGCGCTGCCTAAGCAGTGTATACATGATTTGGAGGCCAGCACCTTACAGCACCTCGACAATTGTCACTTTCTCCTTCCACGAAATACCTAGGATGTGGCGTAGATACAGATAATGATAGGTATTGGGCCTTGTTTTCTTGCTTAGCATTGGTTGTCCTAAACATTAATCTCAAGAAGACAGAAGTCATGACACTCAGTGTTAGAATTCATGCACTGATCAATATAAGATTACAACAGCTAGAAAATACAAACACATTTACATCCTTTGGAGGAGTACCTTCACGAGATGGAGGAGCAGTCAAAGATATCATGGGCCGACTGAATAAAGCCGGAATAGCCTTCTCCAGTCTCAACACCATCTGGAAATCCTGCCAGTGCATTACACTAAATTTAAAATATGCGAGAGTGGCGTGATTTCAGGACTTCTGCATATATATAAATATATATATTTAATGTAAACTGGCCGCCCGGACAAAACCATAGTTAGCGATATGACCATAGCGCTGGAAAAGGCTACTGAGTTCTGTGATGAAAAAAAAAAACTGACAAACATTAATATAAAAGTAGCAAAAACAATAGACAAAACACAGAGATGTTTAAGTGTCTTCTTCTTCTTTGATCCATAGCCATCAACCGTCAAAGCAGTCAGCGATCATCACGTCTGGTGGCGTCCTGTAGGGCAGCAACAAATTGATTCCACTTTGCTCGGTCACGGCCATCCTTCGTACAGTGACCCAACTCTGATTCATTCTTTGCATCTCGGCTTCCACAGTTCTCCGCCTAGTTGTTTTTGGTCGGTCTCTCTTTCGCCTTTCCTCGGGGGTCCATAGCATAGCTGTTCTTGTGATGGTATCAGGGTCCCTTCTGAGGACGTGGAAAACCCAACTCCAGCGTCTGCCAGATATGATGGTGTGCATGTCCTCCTGGTTACTCCGAATAAGTAGTTCTTGGTTGCTGATGGTTTTGGCCAAAAGATTCGGAGAATTTTTCTTAGGCAGATTGTGTGGAAGGAGGACAGGTTCGACATTCCCTTCTCTGTTACTGTCCAACATTCCGCACCATAGAGAAGCACAGAAAGTACACAGCTCTCATACAGTCTTAATTTGGTGTTTGTGATGTTCTGGGAAGACTTCCAAATGTTGTTGAGAATAGCAAAGGCTGTTCTCGTTTTATTCATTCTGTTGTTAAAGTCCTTGCTTGTTCCGCCGTCAGGTGTTACTATGCATCCTAAGTAAATAAATGTGTCTGTCTGTTCTAACTTCGGGTTCCTTACTGTTATTGGCTCAGGATTGCCCACATTTAGTGTCATGACCTTTGTCTTCTTCAGATTGATGTTCAGGCCAACCTGCTGGCCATACTTATTCAGTCTATCGGTTTTGTCTTGATTGTGTTGATGTGAATGCGCCAGTAGTGCAATGTCATCTGAATATTCCAGGTCTTCCAGTGTAGAAAATGATGTCCATCTAATTCCTCTTGGACTGCCCTCTGTTGTCTGGTGCATCACCCGATCTATGGCTGTCACAAATAATGTTGTTGATAAGGGGCATCCCTGTCGTACTCCTGTTTTCACTTCGAAAGTTACATTACTCAATCCAACACTGCACGTAAATGTTGTGTTGTTGTTTTGATGATGTGATGGGTGGAGAGCGGGCACTTAACAGTTGACCGTTATTGCCTCTTCTCGTTCCATCTTGGTCTACCCTGTTCAACCTGAAATTTGGTTATAATTGGGGTATTTAGTGTCATTTTATTTTTTAAATTTGTGTATTCAATTTAAATAGCTATTGTCTTTAGCAGTTGCTGATTTTAATTTATATTACTATTTGTCCATTTTATTTTCTCTTTTGTATTGTTACACTGCACGTAAAGTTAGAATAGAGGCTTTTTATGATGGAAACAATGCGGCTGGAAATTCCATAAACCCTCAGTATTTTCCATAGGCTGTCCTTGTGTATGCTGTTGAAAGCCTTTTCAAAATCAACAAAGTTAATGTACAGCTGTCTCTGCCTTTCTGAGCACTGCTCTATAGTGTTCCTGAGGGTGAATAAAGGATCTGCACATCTTCTGTTCTTTCTAAAGCCCGCTTGTTTTTTCCTCGGTTTATGGTCAACTGCTTTTGAAATTCTCTGGATGATTATCCTGCCTAGTATTTTGCTGGGAACTGAGAGGAGAGTAATTCCTCTCCAGTTGTTGCAGTCTGCGAGGTCGCCCTTCTTGGGCAATTTGACAATTATTCCTTTGCTCCACTCTGTTGGTGTTGTCTCAGTTTCCTAGACTTGTGCAAATAGTGGTTCTAATAGTTCTGCTGCTAGCTCAGGGTCTGCCTTGAATAACTCAGCATTTAGATTGTCGTGACCATTCGCTTTTCCATTTTTAACCCGTTGATAGCTGTGATGATTTTTTCTTTTCGTGGAATGTCTGTTTACGTCTAGGTCACCTTCAGCCCCAGGAACATTCAGCTGAGTCACTGGTGGTTCCTTATTCAGTGTTTTTCTGAAGTGCTCTGCCTATCTTGTTTCCTGTCCCTGTGCTGTGGTGATGAGATTTATTTGCTTGTCTCTTACTAACGTTATGTTGTTTCCACTGATAGTTTTAGTTATTTTATAACCTGTGCTTTGTTCATTTCTCAGGGCTGCCTCTTTTGCTTGTCTTGCAAGGTCATGCAGAAATGTCCTTTTGTTAGCACGGGTTTGACGTTTTACTTCCTTGTCGGGAGCCGCGCTAGCGTAGTGGTTACCACACCGCTCTGGCGACCGGGTGATGCAGGATCAAACCCGGGCGACGGCATTTGAGGATTTTTCGTCGACCGGGATTTGGACTGGATTAACTCGAGACCTGGCGAGAACATTTGAAGGAGTGTCGTCGACCAGGAATTGGCGGCTCCTGATCCGACCCAGCTCTAATGGGTACCTCCGAAATCGGCGAGTATCTGCCTGAATGGCGAGGGACACCTGTCTCTGTACAAGAAAAATGGATACTCACGTAAAATCAATGTCAGGTTAGACATTAATAATAATAACCTGAGATTTCGCCTCGAATATTAGCGGGCGTACGAAAAAAAAAAAAAAAAAAAAAAACTTCCTTGTCCAGCTATATATTGCCTTTAACCTAAAAGACTTAGTTTCTGTTTCTTTCTTTTCATTTCCTTTCTCTTCGCTATGGTGTTTAGCGTTTCTGGTGTTATCCAGTCTTTTCTCTTTCTTTCCTGGGATCCCAAGCATGACTTGCTGCTTTCCTTGTATATTGTTGAGATGGTGTTGAATTTCTGGTCGATATCATTGGTCTCTGTTCTTTCCCGGCTTTTGGTAATCAGATATCGTCTTTTTATGTCGACCACGAAAGCTTTTCTGGTGAGGGGGTCTTTAAGTTTCGTGATGTTATATCTTTTCTATTTGACTGCAACTGGTCGAGCAGCTCTGAGTTTCACCTTCAGTCTTGCTACTACTAGGTGATGATCACTTCCCACATCTGCGACTCTTCCTACTTTCACGTCTTGTAGTGCATGTCTCCATCTGCCACTGATCAGTATGTGATCTATCTGGTTTCTGTCTAGTCCGTTTGGTGATTCCCATGTTAACTTGTGAACTTCTTTGTGTGGAAAAAGTGTTCTTCCAACGACCTGGTTGTTAATACTGCAGAAGCTTATTAATTTGTCCCCATTCTCATTTACTGTTCCACTGCCGCATTTCCCCATTATTCTTTCGTTATAATTATTGTGTGTTCCAACTTTCGCATTTAGGTCTCCCATTACTATAATAAGATCGTAGCTGGGTGCAGTTTCCATTTCCTTTTGTACCTGTTGATAGAACTCGTCCTTGATCTCTTTATCGCTGTCGTTTGTTGGCACATAGCATTGTATGATTGTGGTGTTGGTGAATCTGCCTCTATGTCTTGCTCTTATCAGTCTGTTGTTGATGGGTTTCCATTCCGTAACATGTGCGATTTTTTACATAGACAGGCGTGTCGGCCCTGTGCTAAAACCCTGATCCTGGAGGACCAGAGTACCAGCTTTTGTCTGACCCCTACCCACACAGACCAGTCCAGCGTGGTTGAACCTGCCAGGAGTAAATCTCCCACTGGCATAGCTCTGAGGATTGTCAAGGTACACAAGCTGCCATACCGCTACAAGGTAATGGTACCATTGATGGCAGTAAAAGGCAAAACAAAGAGATGTTTAAGTGTCATGACATGTTTATTACCATCGTTAATTTAGACCGATGAAAAAGAGCGAAGTTTAAAGAGAGATAACGCAGACAAGTTTTATCACAATTTAGTGAATAGAGTGGCATTGAGCAAGAAGGCACTAGCAGAGAAAGCGAAGAGCAGTTACTCAGTGCATATACCACGTTTACTTTCCTATTGTCTCTATGGAGACAAAGAAAGAACAAGCCCACTCCCTCAGGCATGCCAAAATAGATGACTAAAATGAGGTTGTATTGGAGCAGAAAACCTCATCATATAAAAGATATTGCTACAGAAACCATCGTTTCAAGATCATATGAATATGTTACTGCAGGTTACCTGCCTAGGTATCAGCTGTACTGCAAGTTACCTGCCTAGGTATCAGCTGTACTGAAAGCACTATGCTCCTTTAGGAGTGAAAAGGAAAAAAGAGTAAGAAGAAGAAGTAGAAGGCTTACATATTACACCCTGGCACCAAAGTCCTCGAAGTCTGACGATTTGGTTAGTTGATTCCTGTCTGGCACTTTTGTACGATAGTCCACCTCGTTGTAACTTCTTTCGTTAGTCTTGTCTACCTTCCAAGTCGTGGGCTAGTTGCAGAATGAAAGAGAAGAAACTTTACTTCGTAGTGCGGCGCTGGATAATTTCACTTGTGTATCTTTAACACATATAGGCAAAGTTAACGAGTTCTTCTTTAAAACCTAAGGGGCTCTTCTAGGAAAGGTGCGTGATTCAGAGACATTGGTCCAAAGTTGACACAGCACACAAAAGAACTGGTAACAGGTTAAGTCACTAAATGAATGTTCCCATCTTCAGAGCTGAGGTGAAGTGAAATCCTGAACAAGTGAGTACCGGTCAGAGGTTATGTAAAGGTCAAAGGTTATGTGACGGTCAGAGGTTATGTGACGAGAGGAAATTAGTGAGAGCAGTAAACAGTCAGTTGTGCTTAAGACATGAAAAAGTCAGTTGTGTGAACTGTGTACTTGACATTTGAAGTTGGAGTGGCATTGTAGTAGCAGAATTTACTATTCTGATTGGCGTATAGACTTTTGAATTAACAATATCACTCGTGTAGTCTGTAGCCATTCTGTGGTTTAATTATGTTGTGATTTTGACATTACAAACAGGTAATTACACGTAGTTATTGTTGCATTATTTTATATTGTTACCTTATTTGAAATAAACAGTTCCCTTCACACTTTGCTAGAGTATGCAGAGTTATAGCTTGTGAGTTGCTATTAGTGCCAAGTGAAAAGTGTCCTTTGATAATACAAATATACCAATTTAGGCATATCAACAAACAACTATGCTTTGTCATCCCTTCCCATTTGCTCCCAGTTTAAACAAAACCCAAAGTGTAGTTTTGTGTAGATAAATACGTTACCTAGTTTTCCAAAATACATTTTTTGCAGCTTGGAAAGTTTTTTTTTTTTTTTACAGTAAATGTTAAGAAGTTCTTCCCGTAGTATTTAATTGAATTCACACAACAACAAAAGCGTCCATAAAGCCTTTCGTAAATAAGTGCTTCAGTAGAAATAGAGGCTTGAAATGTTGCGACAAAATCAACAATGTGATGCTGACAACAAGAACCAGATAAGTTGCAGTGTAACAGAAGATGACAAGAACCAGATAAGTGGCAGTGTAACAGAAGATGACAAGAACCAGATAAGTGGCAGTGTAACAGAAGATGACAAGAACCAGATAAGTGGCAGTGTAACAGAAGATGACAAGAACCAGATGAGTGGCAGTGTAACAGAAGATGGCAAGAACCAGATAAGTGGCAGTGTAACAGAAGATGACAAGAACCAGATAAGTGGCAGTGTAACAGAAGATGACAAGAAGATGCTGGAGATGAACAAGACACAAATTGAGGAAGACTGTTGATGGCATTACAAGGCAGTCGTTAGTAGTATATAATGCGCAAAACAGGTAGATTTCAGGCGGCACTGCGTGATTTTTATATAAGGAAATATTCCAATCCATTCAGGCGGCGGAGCGTCAGCCTTTGGAGCTTGACTTTTTATATAGTAATATATATTGGCCGGGGTGACTTCCTCTGACGATCAGCTTGCGCGCGTGCCTTTTTATATAACGAAATGTGGTGGCGCATTGTGGTAGCGGGGCGTGACTTTTTATATAAGGAAATGTGGTGGCGCATTGTGGTGGCGGGGCGTGACTTTTTATATAGCAATATACTCCGCTCAAGTATGGCGGGTGTATAGGTTGATGTGTTATGTGTAGTGTGTGTTACAATATTTATTTTACAAAACAGGTAGACAATATTTAGACATATATTACAACAGCTATGCACACACACACACACACATATATATAATATATATATATATATATATATATATATATATATATATATATATATATATATATATATATATATATATATATATATATATATATATATATATATATATATATATATATATATATATATTATATACATATAAAAGAAAAAACAATAGATATAGTTTAAAGAGGAAAACGTGGCTATATTAGAACAAGCATTGAGAGGTGGGAGTAAAGTGTTAGAGACGTACCTATAATAGGTCTAGCATCGAGAGGTGGGAGTGAAGTGCTAGAGACTTGGCTATACTAGAACAAGCATCAAGCGGTGGGAGTGAAGTGTGGCGGGGGTTACAACGTATGTTGGGATGTAACTGGTGGTTGTGGGTTAGGGGTGATTTTTGTGTGTATGACTCAGGAGTGAAGTGTTAGAGACTTGCCTATACCAAGGACAGCATCTAGAGGTGGGACTGAAGTGTTAGAGACTTTACTAGGGCCGGCATCAAGAGGTGCGAGTGACGTGTTAAAGAATATACCAGGTCAAGCATCAAGTGTTAGAGACGTCACTATACCAGGTCCAGCATCAATTGGTGGGAATGAAGTGTTAGAGCCTTGACTATACCAGGACCAGCAGGGAGAGGTGGGAGTGAATTGTTAGAGTTCGAGAGGGTGGCCGCTTTGTAGGTCTATGTCTCTTCGGTGGTAGATTAGAGACATCGGCCAGGTGGTTGTCGGTGGTTGCTGTAGGGGGACAAGGGTTGGTGTTAGGAAACGAACTCGGTTCTGGGGATATTGGTTGATAACAACTGGAGTTGATGTAGTGGTCAAACGTGTTACTGGAGCAATTAGTAGGACAGGTATCCGTGTTTGGTGACTGTAGTCGGTCAAATTCGGCAAGGATCTCACCCTGTAAAGCCAGCAGATGTTCAAACTCAGGGCGAGTTAACGTAATGCCGGTTTTGGTAGGAAACTTTAGATAAGATTCACCAACGTATTTTCGCACGTATAGTAAAGGTTGGCCTCGGTAAAAACTTACAGACGCGGCCTTCAACCCGCTCTCCAACGGTACATGCACTTCATCACTTCTTTTCATGTACACCCAGTTGGTGGGAACAGTGGAAGCCATCTTCAGTGCGTTGTGGTCGCGAGCGAGTGTCTGTCGTTATCACACCACCTCTTCAGTAAAGTATGAACGTGAGTGTATTGGCGTTGGTCTTCCGAGTGTCTATTTATATGAAGGAAAACTAGTTTAGTCTTTTTTTGAAGCGCGTCCAGACATGTTGCGCGCTTGCCAGGGTCTGATTAGTCGAAAAACTAATCGATAGTTGACGCGTTGTCACTGTCAAAAATGTTTTTGTGTGCTGGTATTTTAAGTGGAGAGGATACAAATGTAAACGACGCGAGGCAACGTATTAACACAGACGCGTATTAAGTGTTTATATTTAAATGTTATTATATTATTATTATGAAGCGAAGAAATTGTTGGCGTGTACCTGGTTTGTGATGTAAAAATAGAACAGGGAGTTTCCGTTGTTGGGTGAGTACATAAAAATATGACAGGGAATTTCCGTTGTTGGATGAGTACAACTAAAAGACTAGTTTATTGTACCGTTTATTGAGACCATTAGTACATTTTTTTTCCGCCCCGCGTTTGTTGTGTAGTGAGAACTTCCAAAAAAAGTGTGTTTGTCTGGTGGTTTGTATGCAGGTATTGATGAGAATTACAACTAATTGGTGTTAGCTTTCTTGATTTGATAGTCCTTTTCACAGTGTAAAATCACTATTGGTTATCTGTAGTATGTTAAATAGTTTTGTTAAGCCATTATTTCTATAATATTTAGGGGCCATCTCGACGCTGAATAAACGCTAGATGTATATTTATCAGATCACCGAGGGCGTATGCGCATGCGCGCATAACTTCACACGTCAAAAAAAAAAAACCTTTACAGGAGCGATTATATGTTGATTTTTCGTTGTCGCTGTTAAAGAGGGCATACCGTAGACTTGTGTAGATTGACCAATTATTGTGGCGGTAGTGTATTCTTAAGCAATAACAGGAGATTTCTGTGTATTTCATGAAAGTTTAGGTATAGGTACACTGTTCAAAAGTGAGCTCATCAGAACGTTGTTATCTATGTGGATGTGTTGTAGTCTTGTTACAAACAACAAGCTGATTTAGACGTAGCTTTAATATTTTTATTGGAAGGAGTTGTTCTTTTATCTTTTTATGTGAATATAAAAAACGAGTTGTTCCAAAACATTCAGGCAACTATGTTGCTGCTTGACATCTGAAGAAAGAATTTTTATAAGCAAGCACTAAGTGAAGTCCCTTTTTCCTGCCCGCTATACAATAAAGAGGAAAATATAAAAAAGTGATACATTTTATAGAGGAAGATGACTAATGAGTGTTGGTGTTGATGTTGGTTGTTGTGTTGTGTTGGCGTGTAGGTTGTCGTGAAACATTCTAAATCCACATATCTAAATTAAAAAGTAAATGTAAAGCCTAACGAATTAATTCAATAAAAGAAAAGAGGAATGGTAAAAGAACAGTGCTGTCACAATGACTGTACTCGAGATCCCCTTTTTCTACTTCGTCTGCATAGTGTAACGCTTTCACGTTTATTAGTAAAGCCTACAGCATCATACACGCGTTTCTAAAAATAAAACGTACTGTATTTCTTATACGACCTTGATAGACACTGCGTAATGACCTAGATTAATATTCCATTAATTTCATTTTATACACTGCGTAACTAAAAGACAGACGGACTTAGAGAGAGAGAGAGAGAGAGAGAGAGAGAGAGAGAGAGAGAGAGAGAGAGAGGGCTGAACGGAGGAACGCATGCAATACTACCACAGTCTCGCGATATAAAATTAATGCCACCCCACGCGTAAGGCATGAAGCACTAACTTTTTTTCAAATAAACAGTAACAAAAAACACTACCAATACGAGGTTAGGTTTTAAAAAAACATGTTTAATGCTTATTAGGAAACATGACATTCTACTGTTTTACGTCTGAAATCCTGACAGTACAGAAGACACCCCATCGTATCGAAGTGAACGGGTGGTAGAAGAAAATACATATTTTGAACGCAGCCACTTAGCTCCATTAAATTTATATATTTGGGTTCCTTAGGACTTGCTGACAAAGAATATGTTAAGTGTTACGCAAATAGTCTAGGAATTAACAAATTATAGCCAAAATAAAATAGTGAGGTTGTCTGACAGCACCAGATCATACTTGCTCAGTGGCATGTTTTAAAACCACTATTTTACGGGAAATAGGCCAACAAGTTAAATCTGATTTGATTGGCTAGAAGAATATGTAAGCCTAAACATGATTAGTCGATTGCAAATACTATTTTTGGTTGTTACGGGAAACGGTAGGAAGGGTACTTTTTTTTCAAATACTTGTGTAAACATGGTCTTATTGGCTAGACCATTTAATATAGTCAATTAGGAGCGTCTGTTCAGTGCCACATTTTGAAAATAAACTTACTGAGAAGCAAGTGCGTTGAGATCCAGCTCATATTTTTCTAATGAAAGCCTGGGACAGAGGCAGATCGGAATTGTGCCATAATTCATCGCCAGTCAACGTATTTGTTTAATATTTCATGAATTGTGGTAAGCCTGACATATTTGATATCTTTTAGATGAAAAATTGAATGTGAATTGATAAATTATGTCTGTCTGTGTGTAGTTCAGTAGCAACCATGAGGAAAAGCCTAGATATTGCTCCCCAGGAACAAAACTTGTCGGAGAGGAGTATAACTGCATAGGCATATATGGGATTGCCAAATAGTAGTATGACACCTATCTTATTGAATATAAGGAAATAATGCTGAAATTGCAGAGGCGTTGTAACCATTAGGGAGAGGAATACTGGTGAATGTGTTACATGAGAAGCTAACAGTTGGCCTACCGCGCTGAACTCGGTGTTTGTTATGTATTGTGCTTCAGTGTGGAAACAGATTATAAATTAGTTCTGAAGTAAGAGGTACAACCTTCTTGTTTCAGGGACCGTGGTATTAACGTATTGAAGCAGCACCTGGTCTGAGTTTTGCTGAATCCAGAGGCTGGTAGCATACTCCTTGGTCTAGATAGCGACCAGTATTGTTTCTCAAGGAAACGGTGAAGCAAGCGAGCAGTGGAGACTGTTTCCTGCCGCCCACACAGAAGTTAAGAGTTCGTGGCCAGAGCAGCTCAATCTTGTGTATACCCCCCTCTAAAAGTGACTTTACCTTAATTCAAGAGGGACATTTATTTGTTTCAAATCAAAAGAAATTGTGAACCTTACCAATATTATTTCCACCAGAAACAAACACTTGAAGTCATGATGACAAACAACAACTTAGCTTGACAAGCCAGTATTACCTCATAGTACCACCTCACAACTTACACACATATTGCAATAATAATATATGTCAATACAAAGATCCTATCTATAAATTGTGTACATACAACTTGTGATTACATGTGATTGTGATTCCTGGTTCACTTTGTAGTTTATGAAAAGAATGGTGAATTTTATAGAAAAAAATTAAGGAATGCTAAACTACTGTCAGGTGAAACCTATCACCAGTTCTCTGCACGGTTAGAGACATACTTGGAGAAATGGACTTCTCTGGGGAAAACCCAAGATCGTAGGGAAATTATCCTTATAGAACAACTAAGAGAGTCCATGGCTCCAGACCTGAGAAAGTTTCTCATGGAACAAGGTGCAGAGAGGCTGGGTGAGTTACTAAATGTTGCTGAAAGGTATCAAGCAACTCAAGCAGAGGTATCAAGTAATAAAAAGAAACAGGTAGATAATTTTAAGGCACCACAGAACTTTAATAAATTTGATCCTAGAGATCAGAACAAAGGTAAGCACCAGTCTGATAGGCCACGGTATGACAATAAAAATAAAACCCCACAATTCGATGAAAGGAAATTTGATGAAAGATTATCTTTCAACCAAAAAAAGAGGTGGTGTAAGAATTGTCGGATGGACAATCATGATACTGACCATTGTAGAAGGAAACCTCCTCATTGTGCTGCTATGACATCTGGAAAGAAGAGACAAAAGGTCAAACCTGCGGAACTACAGGAACCGTACCACCCCCAGTGTGTGAAGATGTAATCTGTAATGGTGTCACCATAAGGTGTTTATATGATACAGGTTTAGATTATGATTCCGTTGTGAGATCTCATCTGGTGCAGGCAGATCAATACACCACAGAAACAGTGGAGATTCAAACTGCAACCAAGGATGTAGCGACCATGACACTTCCCGTCGCCCAGATAAATGTGAAAACGCGATATGTGGAAGGAATCATAAAAGCAGCAGTGATAAATGAGCCAATCTACCCTCTGATATTGGGGTGTAGATATGTCTTCTTGGGGAATCCCAAGAGACCTGTGATATTGGCAACGGTGCAGACCAGATCACAGTCCAAAAAGGAGGAGGAAAATCCAATAAATACTCATCCAGATGAGATGAGGAAGGCACAGGCAGAGGACAAAACACTCAAGCCGTGTTTCAAGAAGTTGCATAAATCTCATACACCTCCAGGCAAGGGAGAATTTTATATGAAGAACAAGCTGATTTATAGGAAGGCTGGATCTGAATCCAATGGTCACGGACAGCTGGTCCTTCCCACTTCATATAGGACTAAAGTGTTGGAACTAGGGCATGCGATTCCCTTCAGTGGTTATATGGGGATCAGCGCAACAGGACAGCGTATAGCTTGTCACTATTTCTGGCCAAGGATAACTGAAGATATCAAACGATATGTAAAATCCTGTCCAGAGTGCCAACGAGTAGCACCTAAGCATTGGACTGCACCAGCAACTCTAGGGGAAATGACCATAGTGGGAACACCCTTTGAGAGAGTTGCCGTCGATCTTGTGGGACCTCTCACTCGAACCAAGAGGAGGAACAGCTACATTCTGACTCTGGTGGACACTTGTTCTATGTGGGGAGAGGCGGTAGCCCTGTCATCCATTGACTCTAAACATGTGGCAGAGGCATTACTCACAATTTTCACAAGGTTATGCTTCCCCAATCAAATCTTGACTGATAATGGCTCTCAGTTCAAGGGGAAACTAACAGAAGAAGTTTTCAGGATCTTCCAGGCCAAACACTTCCATTGTAGTGTGTACCATCCCCAAGGGAACGGCCAAGTGGAAAGATTTAATGGCACGTTGATGTCGATCCTGAGAAAGTTGGCACACGAAAAACCAGATACATGGGACCAGTACCTTCACGCCGCCCTCTTTGCTTATCGAGAGGTACCCCATAGTTCAACCGGTATGGCCCCGGCAACATTATTATTTGGAAGGCCAATAAAAGGTCCACTCGAAGCTCTGTTAGAACGTGGACTGATGAAAAGGCAGAGGAGAATATTACATCCTCATACCAATATGTGAATGAGCTGACCACTCGTTTAAAAACTGGCTGGAAACTTGCCAATGAAAATTCGAGACACGCCAGAAAAAAACATGCTGCCTATTACAACAGGATAGCTAAAGACAGAGATTTGGCTGTGGGAGTGAAGGTACTGCTTCTTCTACCCGGTAGTCAGAATAAGTTACAAATTGGATGGCAAGGTCCATATACAGTTCTAGAGAAGGTGTCTAGAACCAATTATAAGATAGATAAGAAGGGGAAAGAAAAAATCTATCATGTGAATCTCCTGAAAAAATATTTGGAAAGAGACAATCAGGAAGAGACACACTTGTTGACTTTGTCCATTGCAATGGAGATGAAAAAGGAACCACTTTCATCATTTGAATATCCATTACACCCCTGTGAGACAGCGGCACAGGTGAAAATCAGTACACACTTAACGAAAGATCAGAAGAAGAGAGTGCAACAGGTTTTAGATGATCATACAGAGGTGTTAACAGACCGGCTGGGGCATACAAACTTATTGGAATATGATATGAAACTGATAGACCCCACACCTGTCTGTATGAAAGCCTATTCGATTCCTTTTGCTAAGGAGAAAGCTTTGAAGGAAGAGATAGACTATTTGTTGAAGGAAGGAATCATTTCACACAGTGAATCTTCGTATAGTTCCAGTGTGGTACTCTTAAGGAAACCCTCTGGAGAACATAGACTCTGTATAGATTACAGGAGACTGAATGCTATCACAGAAGGACAGGTGGATCCAATTGAAGGAAAAGCTCACAAGCAAACCTATTTTGAAATTACCTGACTTAAGTCAAGAATTCATTGTGAGAACGGATGCAAGTAATATCGGGTTAGTCGCAACCCTATTACAGAAATCAGATGCACTGAATGGGGAATTAACCCAAGTGGCATATGCTAGTAGAAAGTTGAATAAAGCTGAAACCAATTATTCAACTAGCGAAAAAGAATGTCTTGCAGTAATATGGGCGATCAAGAAATTCAATATTTATCTGTATGGGAAGGCATTCAAGTTGCAAACGGATCACAAACCCTTGTCGTTTCTAGCGCAGGCTAGGCATGAAAATTCAAGGTTACTCAGATGGTCCTTACTTTTGCAGCCATTCCAGTTCAGCATAGAATATATTTCTGGAAAAACCAACCTGGGAGCGGATTTTCTAAGCCGCCATCCGTGTGATGAAAATCACCGTAAGCCCCAGGAATAATAATAAATTTCTCTATGTGTATATAGAATTATAGACTGACATATAACGTCTGTTTTAAGTGGGGAGAATTTGTCGTGAAACATTCTAAATCCACATATCTAAATTAAAAAGTAAATGTAAAGCCTAACGAATTAATTCAATAAAAGGAAAGAAGAATGGTAAAAGAACAGTGCTGTCACAATGACTGTACTCGAGATCCCCTTTTTCTACTTCGTCTGCATAGTGTAACGCTTTCACGTTTACTAGTAAAGCCTACAGCATCATTCACGCGTTTCTAAAAATAAAACGTACTGTATATCTTATACGACCTTGATAGACACTGCGTAATGACCTAGATTAATATTCCATTAATTTCATTTTATACACTGCGTAACTAAAAGACAGACGGACTTAGAGAGAGAGAGAGAGAGAGAGAGAGAGAGAGAGAGGGCTGAACGGAGGAACGCATGCAATACTACCACAGTCTCGCGATATAAAATTAATGCCACCCCACGCGTAAGGCATGAAGCACTAACTTTTTTCAAATAAACAGTAACAAAAAACACTACCAATACGAGGTTAGGTTTTAAAAAAAACATGTTTAATGCTTATTAGGAAACATGACATTCTACTGTTTTACGTCTGAAATCCTGACAGTACAGAAGACACCCCATCGTATCGAAGTGAACGGGTGGTAGAAGAAAATACATATTTTGAACGCAGCCACTTAGCTCCATTAAATTTATATATTTGGGTTCCTTAGGACTTGCTGACAAAGAATATGTTAAGTGTTACGCAAATAGTCTAGGAATTAACAAATTATAGCCAAAATAAAAATAGTGAGGTTGTCTGACAGCACCAGATATCATATTTGCTCAGTGGCATGTTTTTAAAAACCACTATTTTACGGGAAATAGGCCAACAAGTTAAATCCTGATTTGATTGGCTAGAAGAATATGTAAGCCTAAACATGATTGGTCGATTGCAAATACTATTGTTGGTTGTTACGGGATACGGTAGGTTGGGTACTTTTTTTTCAACTTCTTGTTTAAAAATGGTTTTATTGGCTAGACCATTTAATATAGTGAATTAGGAGCGTCTGTTCAGTGCCACATTTTGAAAATAAACTTACTGAGAAGCAAGTGCGTTGAGATCCAGCTCATATTTTTCTAATGAAAGCCTGGGACAGAGGCAGATCGGAATTGTGCCATAATTCATCGCCAGTCAACGTATTTGTTTAATATTTTATGAATTGTGGTAAGCTTGACATATTTGATATCTTGTAGATGAAAAATTGAATGTGAATTGATAAATTATGTCTGTCTGTGTGTAGTTCAGTAGCAACCATGAGGAAAAGCCTAGATATTGCTCCCCAGGAACAAAACTTGTCGGAGAGGAGTATAACTGCATAGGCACATATGGGATTGCCAAATAGTACTATGACACCTATCTTATTGAATATAAGGAAATAATGCTGAAATTGCAGAGGCGTTGTAACCATTAGGGAGAGGAATACTGGTGAATGTGTTACATGAGAAGCTAACAGTTGGCCTACCGCGCTGAACTCGGTGTTTGTTATGTATTGTGCTTCAGTGTGGAAATAGATTATAAATTAGTTCTGAAGTAGGAGGTACAACCTTCTTGTTTCAGGGACCGTGGTAATAACGTATTGAAGAAGCACCTGGTCTGAGTTTTGCTGAATCCAGAGGCTGGTAGCATACTCCTTGGTCTAGATAGCGACCAGTATTGTTTCTCAAGGAAACGGTGAAGCAAGCGAGCAGTGGAGACTGTTTCCTGCCGCCCACACAGAAGTTAAGAGTTCGTGGCCAGAGCAGCTCAATCTTGTGTATACCCCCCCCCCCCTAAAAGTGACTTTACCTTAATTCAAGAGGGACATTTATTTGTTTCAAATCAAAAGAAATTGTGAACCTTACCAATATTATTTCCACCAGAAACAAACACTTGAAGTCATGATGACAAACAACAACTTAGCTTGGCAAGCCAGTATTACCTCATAGTACCACCGCACAACTTACACACATATTGCAATAATAATATATGTCAATACAAAGATCCTATCTATAAATTGTGTACATACAACTTGTGATTACATTTGATTGTGATTCCTGGTTCACTTTGTAGTTGAATCAGGATATCTATTATTGAAAGGAATTAATACATATTTTTAAAAGTTACAGTTGACTTATTAAGATAGTCTTATAGAGTGTTATATGTATGTGAGTGTCACAGTGTTGTAAAGTGTTGTGGATTAAATTAAATTGTTTATCTGTCTGTTGGTTGTTGTGAACATACACTTCAGCATTATCATAACCCTAGACATTCAACGTAGTCATCACAATATTCCAGAATAAGTCTGACTGAGGTAATAATGTGGTAGCAAAGTAAGGTTATCTGTAATACACCACACTTATTAGATACAGATACCTTCACAGCTGATCTCAGTCAGTACACTAAGTCCCCTATAAATATTTATAACATCCCACTTTACCACATAGGTATTGACAATATAAGGTGGTGAGAGGTATTGTTTTGTAATTATCGGAGACAGCTATTCTTGTGATGTAAAAATGACAGGGAATTTCCGTTTGTTGGGGGACGGTAATTACATAATGATACGGGTATCAAGTTTATGTATAATAAAATAATAATACAAACTCAAAAGAACATAAACTTGTTTCCGATAGTCTATATTTAGCGCTGACGTCACCACCCTAACCGAAGCCATTCGACCCTCTATGCTAACGGAGTTTTACGCGGTCTACGCTCAGTTGTTTCCTCGCGAAGTCTGCCCCGACCCTCGATCTGGTTTCATAACTAGCGGTTACACAGTTAGCGTCACTTCGGCGGACTTAACACCATGTGGCTCACACATACCTTGTGTATATCATCAATGATAAACTCTCTCTGGGCACCGAAATTGATAGCCTCATTAACAAAGCTGCAGCTACCTTTACCCACCATACATCACGTGTTTGGGAAAACGCGAAACTCACAACGAAGACCAAAGCTGCGGTATATAACAACTGCATCACCAGTACACTTCTATATGTTAGTGAGACCTGGGCAATCTATGCTAATCAAGAAAGAAGGCTCAATACCTGCCATCTATCATGTCTGTGCCACCTCCTCGGCCTTTCGAGGAAAGATAAAGTGCCAAATGTTGAGGTGTTGTCACGTGCTGGCCTTCAAACCCTGTATAGCCGGCTGAGACATGGAAGCCTACGCTGTCTTGGCCATATCCACCGCATGAAAGATGGTCGCCTTTGAAGAAATGTTTGGCGACTAGCAGAAATATTTTAAGAAATATTTGACAACTGTTAGTAGTATTTGACAACTGTTAGAAATATTTGAGAACTGGAAGACCCGTTTGAAGAAATATTTGACAGCTAACAAAAACATTTGCATAAATATTTTGCAACTGTAAGAAATATTTGAAGAAATATTTGACACCTTGAAGAAATATTTGCCAAGTGGAAGAAATATTTTGACACCGGTAAGAAATATTTGACAAGTCGAAGAAATATTTTGACAAGTGGAAGAAATTTTTTTGCCAAGTGGAAGAATTATTTTGACAACGGTAAGAAATATTTGACAAGTGGAAGAAATATTTTGACAAGTGGAAGAAATATTTTGACAACGGTAAGAAATATTTGGCAACGGTAAGAAAATATTTGACAAGTGGAAGAAATTTTTTTTCCAAGTGGAAGAAATATGTTGACAATGGTAAGAAATATTTTGACAATGGTAAGAAAATATTTGACAAGTGGAAGACATTTTTTTACCAAGTCGAAGAAATTTTTTTGCCAAGTGGAAGAAATATGTTAACAACGGTAAGAAATATTTTGACAATGGTAAGAAAATATTTGACAATTGGAAGAAAGTTTTTTACCAAGTGGAAGAAATATTTTGACAACGGTAAGAAATATTTGACAAGTGGAAGAAATATTTTGACAACGGTAAGGAATATTTGGCAACGGTAAGATAATATTTGACAAGTGGAAGAAATTTTTTTGCGAAGTGGAAGAAATTTTTTTGCCAAGTGGAATAATTTATTTTGACATTGGTAAGAAATATTTGACAAGTGGAAGAAATATTTTGACAACGGTAAGAAATATTTGACAAGTGGAAGAAATATTTTGACAACGGTAAGGAATATTTTGACAACGGTAAGAAAATATTTGACAAGTGGAAGAAATTTGTTTGCCAATTGGAAGAAATATTTTGACAACGGTAAGAAATATTTTTACAACAGTAAGAAAATATTTGACAAGTGGAAGAAATATTTTGATAAGTGGAAGAAATTTTTTTGCCAAGTGGCAGAAATATTTTGACAACTAAGAAATATTCGACAGGTGGAAGAAAAAATTTGCCAGCTACAAGAATTATGTGGCTTTTCAAGTACTGACAACAGGGAAAAAATATATTTAATGAGAAAATATTTAATGAAATGTTTGGAAAACGCCAAGAAATATTAAAAGACGTGTTTGACATCTGATCTATTTACCTACGGGTTGGACCCTTTGCGCAGGACTGGGAAAATTTTTGGGACCCTCTTTGTTGCTTGGAAGAAAAAATTTTCACTAAATTTTGAAACTTGCAGGACAAAAAAAGTAGATAACCGTTTGATAACTGGAACAAATACTTAGTTATAATTATTTAATGTTCTTAATTTCCGTGGACGCTGCCTGTTTGACCCGCTTGGGAGCCAATATAAAACCTATCACCAGATATCGCCCGTTTGAAAAAAGTGAAACCCTAAGTCACGGGGGTTCGAACACACGGACGAAGGAATGATTCTTTTATAAATTTCCACTATTGATCTCTTGTGTTTTGCGCTTGTCTGCAATGAAGTGAACAGAAATAAGTACCAATGTTAGTCTTACAAAGGTAAATGTTAGTCTTACAAAGGCAAATCCCGTTGCAGATAGGCTTTTTTCGTCTACCAATACGCAAAACTCTGCCTGTTAGGTTTTTATTACGCTTTTCTAGATAGCTATATTTAGCCCTGACGTCACCCTCTATGGTAACGGAATTTTATAAACGCTCTTTTGTTTCGTCGCGACGTCTTGCGCAGCCCATCGATCGAATTTATTGCTAGTGGTAAAAGCCCGTGTTTGAACTTTATTAAAAATGGATGAAAATGGCCTCAACCTTGTTCCGGTTGCAGTCTGAAACACTAAGGCGTGTCTAGATGGCGCCATAATCTAATCTGCATATGGGATATATCTCTAAAGAGCTTCGTTGTGTTCAATAAAACTGTCTATTTGGCATTGTCCAGCCTAGTCTTTGGCAGTGCTTTTATGATGGAGAATACGGCTGTGTGCGGGGTGTTACACATAAGAATTTTGCTTTGGTATC
The DNA here is from genome assembly GCA_024509875.1 of Oreohelix idahoensis. Classification (NCBI taxonomy): domain Eukaryota; kingdom Metazoa; phylum Mollusca; class Gastropoda; order Stylommatophora; family Oreohelicidae; genus Oreohelix; species Oreohelix idahoensis. The sequence goes on from JAMPIV010003499.1 coordinate 345,652, forward strand.
TGTGTACTCAATTTTTATAATGCAAGGTATATAACTCTTGGAATTGAAGTTACTTTTTACTTTAAGTGGTTACCTGTTCTTATGCCCTTCGGGTGTGGTTTGACCGATCTTTCTTTTTAACCTTGTTATCAAAAGAGATTAATAAATATTTGATGAACTTTCACTTACCTTGTTTTGTCCAATTTAGAGGTGGTACTGTAAGTTTAAAACAAATTATACTTTTATTTAATAACTTTTATTTATGGTTTGTTGTCTCTACAAATCTGGTGTGTTGAACTAAAATCATTGGGTAGATGTTTGTGATAGATAGCGTAAACGATAGACAAATAGTTTAAATGATTATATGCATATAAGACAGACAGACAGACTTATATATAGATATAAAGATAGATAGATAGATAGAAAAAATGATAGATAGATAGATAGATAGATAGATAGATAGATAGATAGATAGATAGATAGATAGATAGATAGATAGATAGATAGATAGATAGATAGATAGATAGATAGATAGATAGATAGATAGATAGAATTTCTAAGGCGGAACCAAGCAGCTCATTTCAATGACTGTGTTTAAGTCTTGAGAGTTTTATAACAGAAGAAACACTATAGCAACCGTGTACTTACCTTGAACAGTTATGTTAACATGCAGAAAAAAAACTTTAGAAAACTAACCAAGAAATGAAATGTTTCAAAACAAGCATTCAATTAGCAGATACAAATTCTCTTTAAAAAGTGATTTAAGGAAAATCATTTTTGGATGACTGACAACATCTTGAAAAAAATTAGCGGAAAGAAAGAGTGCAAAAATCCCTTAAGAATATAAAACAACAAAGTAATACTTTGCGTAGACGATTAGTTTGACAATGTGCTTACCATAATATGGTTGTGTTGGGCGTACTGAAAGTAATTAAAACAGCAAGTTTAATATACATTTTTAAAAAATGAATGGTCTGTGATCTGTTAAAAGTTGTTAGTCGCATTACAGAATGTGTATGATAAATTATGTGAAAAGATAGTCGCGAGACAAGTAATGAGCCACCTAGAAAATGCACATATTCTCTCTGACCCTAGTTTATTTTATTAAGGGCCAAAAATAAAAATAAAACTTAAATATTGCCTTACTTTGACGAGTCGCACCACGTTTGAGACTGGCACATGTACAATTATAGGAGACCCTTCGGTCCAGCAATATGATAAATACCCTCTTCTCGTACAAAAGATATTGCAGTCTATTTCATTTATGAAGTGCTTAGTCTTCGAAATGTTATGTAATATTTGGTAAATAAACAGAAAGCTTGCATTTAAAGGATCATCGCATATGGTTCCAAGCTAGAAGGAAGAATCGCGTGGCACACTGTGCATTCCACACCATCCAAGGGGTTTCTCCAAATACGCAGAGGTGAAATACTGTACCCTGGTTCTGAGCTCTCCAAAGGAATTGTCATGCCCTATAAAGAGTCATATCTCAGCTCCCCCTGTCCATCATGGGGCCATAGTACGATCCTCTTGTATGCAACCAACAAGTCAAAAACCGGACTATTGAGGCTCAAATGACCCTTCTAGATTTGTGTGCAATGTTGGGTTCTTAGCTGGTGTCACAACAGGGGAATCCCTGGAAGTGTGAATGATTGAAATAAATTAGAGTGTAATTAACTTCACAGACAGGTTCATTTCCCCATCTGTATACTATAGCATTGCGCTTAGCTGGTTGTCATAAGAGGATGACTTAAGATGTGCCTCCATGTGTAAAAACAACAGTATAAGCGCAGCTTTCCACGCTGACTTGGATTTTGTGTTTCAGCAATCTGGAGCTTTTGTGGGGAAAGATACCTCATGAATTTTATTGTCAGAGTTCTCGCTGGTATTGATTTTAGTTTGATTTGTGTTATTTTCCTTTGGATTACTCCAGGGGCAACATCGGACTTTTACTCACGTGTTACTATTTTTTTGAGTTTGTGAAAATTATCTAAGTGTTTCCTAATTGTCGTGAGAAATTCTAATCCACATATATAAATTAAAACGTAAATGTAAACCCTAACAAATAACTTCAATAAAAGGAAAGAAGAATGGTAAAGAACAGTGCTGTCACAATGACTGTGCTCGAAATCCCCCTTGTTTTCTACTTCGTCTGCAAATTGTAACGTTTCCCGTTGATAGTAAAAGCCTACTGCTTCAATACCCGCCTTCTACGATAAAACGTGTACTGCCTTTCTAAGAAAAACCTTGAGATACGCAGCTGACCTAGATCTAAAATTCCATTCATGTCATTTTATACACTACGTTACCAAAAACGAAAGACAGATGGACTAAAGATAGAAAGAAAGGGAGGGGCTGAAAGCATGCAACACTAAACACGCGTCTCGCTATACAATTACTACCATCACGCGTGTAAGGCCATTGGCACTAGCTTTTTTTCAAATCGACAGTGATAAAAAACACTACACACACGAGAGTAAGTTTTTAAAAACTTACAAAACGCTTATTAGGAAACATGACATTCTACTGTTTTATGTCTGAAATCCTGACATTAGTATGACAGTACAGCAGACACCATAAAGTTTGGAAGTGAGAAGGTGGCAACAGCACGACTATCCTAGAAGAAAATACATATTTTGAACGCAGCCCCTTAGCCCCATTAAATTTATATATTTTGGGTTCCTTAGGACTTGCTGACAAAGAATATGTTAAACGTTACGCAAATAGTCTAGGAATTACCAAATTATAGCCAAAAGAAATAGTGAGGGATGTCAGACAACACCAATATCAGAATCGCTCAGTGACAGATTTTCAACACACCATTATACGGGAAATAGGCTGACATGTTACCTCCTATTTGATTGGCGGAAAGTAAATGTAAGGCTAAACACGATTAGTCGGACTATAAATACTACTTCTTTGTTGTTAGGGGAAACGTGAGTAGGAGTACTTTTTTTGAAAAGCTGTGTAAACATGGCATGATTGGTTAGACCTGCCAATATAGTCAATCAGAGGCGTCAGGTCAGCACCACATTTGCAAATAAACTTACTACAGAACCAGTGCGTTGAGCGCCAGTGCATATTTTTTCTAAATAAAAGCCTGGGACATCGGCAGATCGAAATTGTGCTATATTCATTGCCAGTCAACGTAATTCTGTATTATTTCCATGAATTGCGGGACTGTGGTCCTAAAGTTATTGAGCAGCACCTGGTCAGAGCTTTGCTGAATCCAGAGGGGACAGCATACTCCTTGGTCCATATAGCAAACAGTGAGGTGTCTCCAGAACAGATGGGAGCAATCGAGCAGAGGAGTCTTTTCCTGCCGCCATCACGAAAGATAAGCCTATGTGGCCAGCGGAGCTCAACATTATGTAACCCCATCTTAAACTGACATTGTATAAAAATAAGAGGGGAAATTAACTGTTTTAATGAACGGAACTGAGAACATCTCCAATACTAGTTCCAACAGAAACAAACACTTGAAGTCATGATGACAAATAACAACATAGCTTGAAAAAACAAAACCAGTATTACCTCATATTACTACTACACAACTGACACACATAGGATAATATTAATAAAATATGTCACTACAAGATTCATATTGATAAATTCTGTACATATAACTTGTAATTAAAATTGATTGTGATTCCTGGTTCACTTTGTATTTGAATCAGGACACATATATATTAGTGACAGTAATTAATACATATTTATATTTGAAAATTTACCAGTGCCTCATTTAAGAATAGTCTTATAGAGTGTTAAATGTGTGTGAGTGTCACAGTGTTGTCACGTGTGGTGGAATAAATTAAATTGTTTATCTGTCTGTTGTTGTTGTGACTTACACTTCATCATATACATACCCTAGACATTCAACGTAGTCATAACAATATTCCAGAATAATTCTGACTGAGGTATAAATATGTGGTAGCAGGTAAGGTCATCTGTAATACACTACCCTTATTAGATACAGATACCTTCACAGCTGATCTCAGTCAGTACACTAAGTCCCCTATAAATATTTATAATATCCCACTTTACCACATATATTGGGGGCTCGCTCCAGGGATAGTGAATTTTCTCCTGTTATAGATATTGGGAATAAATAGAAATTAAAAAAGTATCCTTGGGTGGAAATAAATAACGTTGAGCTCTCAGTGCCTGTAGTGTCCTTAGATAATTATTGATAGATTGAATTGTTACAATTGCATGTTAGACAATGGCCGACTTGGCAAAATTTCGATCTGCTGCTGTACAGACTGCGAAAGAGTTAGGAATGGACGGACAAATTATGATTGCTTATGTCACGGCTGAATGTGACAAATATATTGAACGGGAAGAAAGAAGATTAGAAAAAGAGGCCGAAAGAAAGTTAGAGGCTGAGACTAAGAGGCTGCAATTTGAGGCTGAGGCTGAGGCTAAGAGGTTGCAGATTGAGGCTGACAAAGAGGCTAAAGCATTGGAAGCCGAGGAAAGAAGACAGGCTGCAGAAAGAGAAGTGAAGAAATTAGCTGCAGAAAGGGAAGACAAGCGATTAGCTGCAGAAAGGGAAGCAGAGGATAAGAGATTACAAAGGGAACATGAGTTACGACTAAGGGAGTTTGAGTTTCAAGGCCATGCTCCTGAAAATGGTGCCAGTCCCTTTACCTCTGATGCCACTGCTAGCCAGGGAGCCTCGACCTCAGCTATGAATTTTCATTTAGATCATTTCGTTGAGAAAGACGATGATATTGAGAGCTATCTAAATAGATATGAACTATTAGCTACCACATATGGGTTAGAGAGAGAAAGGTGGAGCTTAAAGTTATCTCAAGGTCTTCGTGGGGCAGCTTATGAAGGTTTTGCCAAAATGAGCAGAGGTAATCAGGAAAATTATGACATGCTAAAGCAGGCTCTTTTGTTAAGATATGAAAAGAACGCAGAATTTTATAGGAAAAAATTTAGGAATGCTAAACTACTGTCAGGTGAAACCTACCACCAGTTCTCTGCACGAATAGAGACATACTTGGAGAAATGGACTTCTCTGGGGAAAACCCAAGATCTTAAGGAAATGGTCCTTATAGAACAACTAAGAGAGTCCATGGCTCCAGACCTGAGAATGTTTCTCATGGAACAAGGTGCAGAGAGGCTGGGTGAGTTGCTAAATGTTGCTGAAAGGTATCAAGCAGCTCAGGCAGAGGTATAAGGTAATAAAAAGAAACAGGTGGAAAATTTTAGGGCACCACAGAACTTTAATAAATTTGATCCTAGCGATCAAAACAAAGGTACGCACCAATTTGATAGGCCACGGTATGACAATAAAAATAAAACCCCACAATTCGATGAAAGGAAATATGATGAAAGAAAATCTTTCAACCAAGGGAAAAGGTGGTGTAAAAATTGTCAGATGGACAATCATGACACTGACCGTTGCAGAAGGAAACCTGTGTATATGGCCACCCTTCAGGTCAGGTCGACCTCAAGACAGGAGGAGGATATTATGTTGGATACCACTCCAGAAGAGATGAGGAAGGCACAGGCTGGGGATAAGACCCTCAAGCCTTGTTTCAGGAAATTGTCAACTTGTCATACAACTCCAGGCAATGGAGATTTTTACATGAAAAACAAGTTGATGTATAGGAAGACTGGAGCTAGATCCAAAGGTCAGGGACAGCTGGTACTTCCTAAAAGATATAGGGCAGAATTAATAAGGAGCCTACATGTGAAACCAGATGGGGACCATGAAAAAATAGGTACCATCATCCAAAAGGTGGCTCACAATTATTATTGGCCCAAGGCAAGATGGGACATTGAGAATTTTGTAGAAAGGTGTAGCATAGCACATGAGGGAACACCCACAAGTGGGAACATTGATCAGGACCTGGACACGCCACGGGGCAAAATTAGGCCTGATAATAGAAAGAAAAATAAATTTGATAAAGTGGACCAAAGGGAATGGGAAGCCCTTTTTCACGGACAAGCTTCACTTAACTGTTTTACAATGGCCACTATGTGGCGAGTGCAAAAAGATGTCTTACCCCAGGATAAGCCGAAAATCCCTCAATCGGACTTAAACAAACTGGAGGAAGAGGATGTAGAGAGGAAATCTCTCATCAAGAATTTTAAGTGGGGAGACAGCCCCAAGAGAAGAATTGGTAGCGGTCGTTTTGTGCATGATACTTCGGGGAAGAAAAATCATCACTATAGAGCTTCTAGTGGAAGAGACCATACCGGTGCATGGACAAATAGGTCCACAACATTAAAGCTCCACATGTAGCGCTGTTAAGAACGTGGACTGATGAAAAGGCAGAGGAAAATATTACATCCTCATACCAATATGTGAATGAGCTGACCACTCGTTTAAAAACTGGCTGGAAACTTGCCAATGAAAATTTGAAACAAGCCAGGAAGAAACATGCTGCCTATTATAACAGGAAGGCTAAAGACATAGATTTGGCTGTGGGAGAGAAGGTACTGCTTCGTCTCCCCGGTAGTCAGAATAAGTTACAAATTGGATGGCAAGGTCCATATACAGTTCTAGAGAAGGTGTCTAGAACAAATTATAAGATAGATAAGAAGGGGAAAGAAAAAATCTATCATGTGAATCTCCTGAATAAATATTTGGAAAGAGAACATCAGGAAGAGACACACTTGTTGACATTGTCCATTGCCATGGAGATGAAAAAGGAACCACTTTCATCATTTGAATATCCATTACACCCCTGTGAGACAGCGGCACAGGTGAAAATTAGTACACATTTAACGAAAACTCAGAAAGAGAGAGTGCAACAGGTTCTAGATAATCATGCAGAGGTGTTAACAGACCGACCAGGACATACAAACTTATTGGAATATGATATGAAGCTGATAGACCCCACACCGGATACTATCAGATTCCAGGAAAACCTGAGATCAGACAAAATTGTTAGATGGAAACAATTCGGAGGAACGTAATGAATCCCTGAGTTGCCTCTTTGATTGAGGATATTCCGAATGTTTCATACAGGCTAATAAAAAGATTATGGGATCCACTACGAAAACTCTGCTATCACCAGGTATATGTTATCCCCTCATAACGTACATTTTGAGGAAAATCTAATGTTCTCTGGACATGTCATTGCGCAGACTCAGAGAAGAGAAATGGTGAATACGGGTTGTGAAGCAGCATTAAGACAAGCAGTCACACTTGCGGCTGTTCAGTAACATAACCGAAAAATATTATTGGTTGTAGAGGTCTGAGGCAGATTTCATGAGTAGAGCCTACTCTGAATGGACCCAACTACATAAAACCATGATAGCACAACAGCAGAGTAAAGTCAAGTTGACTTACATTTATCTATGTGTATATAGAATTATGTCGGCGTCTGTGGCCTAATGGATATGAACGCAGTTTCATAATCCAGATATACCAGGTTCGAAACCTGCTGCAGGCGGTTTGGTAGCAAATCGCTTTGTGTGGATTTTTAACAATGGTATAAGCGCCGTACCATTCAGAAAGCAATGGCAAACTACTGAATGAAAAAATTGCCTAGAAAAATCACAAACAGCCAATAAAAGCTGGGGTTGATTGCCACGTCCTGTAAAGGATAAGCAACTAACTTTATATAGAATTATAGACTGACATATAACGTCTGTTTTAAGTGGGGAGGATTTGTCGTAAGAAATTCTAATCCACATATATAAATTAAAACGTAAATGTAAAGCCTAACAAATAACTTCAATAAAAGGAAAGAAGAATGGTAAAGAACAGTGCTGTCACAATGACTGTACTCGAAATCCCCCTTGTTTTCTACTTCGTCTGCAAATTGTAACGTTTCCCGTTGATAGTAAAAGCCTACTGCTTCAATACCCGCCTTCTACGATAAAACGTGTACTGCCTTTCTAAGAAAAACCTTGAGATACGCAGCTGACCTAGATTTAAAATTCCATTCATGTCATTTTATACACTACGTTACCAAAAACGAAAGACAGATGGACTAAAGATAGAAAGAAAGGGAGGGGCTGAAAGCATGCAACACTAAACACGCGTCTCGCTATACAATTACTACCATCACGCGTGTAAGGCCACAAGCACTAGCTTTTTTCAAATCGACAGTGATAAAAAACACTACACACACGAGAGTTAGTTTTTAAAAACTTACAAAACGCTTATTAGGAAAACATGACATTCTACTGTTTTATGTCTGAAATCCTGACATTAGTATGACAGTACAGCAGACACCATAAAGTTTGGAAGTGAGAAGGTGGCAACAGCACGACTATCCTAGAAGAAAATACATATTTTGAACGCAGCCCCTTAGCCCCATTAAATTTATATATTTTGGGTTCCTTAGGACTTGCTGACAAAGAATATGTTAAACGTTACGCAAATAGTCTAGGAATTACCAAATTATAGCCAAAAGAAATAGTGAGGGATGTCAGACAACACCAATATCAGAATCGCTCAGTGACAGATTTTCAACACACCATTATACGGGAAATAGGCTGACATGTTACCTCCTATTTGATTGGCGGAAAGTAAATGTAAGGCTAAACACGATTAGTCGGACTATAAATACTACTTCTTTGTTGTTAGGGGAAACGTGAGTAGGAGTACTTTTTTTGAAAAGCTGTGTAAACATGGCATGATTGGTTAGACCTGCCAATATAGTCAATCAGAGGCGTCAGGTCAGCACCACATTTGCAAATAAACTTACTACAGAACCAGTGCGTTGAGCGCCAGTGCATATTTTTTCTAAATAAAAGCCTGGGACATCGGCAGATCGAAATTGTGCTATATTCATTGCCAGTCAACGTAATTCTGTATTATTTCCATGAATTGTGGGACTGTGGTCCTAAAGTTATTGAGCAGCACCTGGTCAGAGCTTTGCTGAATCCAGAGGGGGACAGCATACTCCTTGGTCCATATAGCAAACAGTGAGGTGTCTCCAGAACACAGGGGAGCAATCGAGCAGAGGAGTCTTTTCCTGCCGCCATCACGAAAGATAAGCCTATGTGGCCAGCGGAGCTCAACATTATGTAACCCCATCTTAAACTGACATTGTATAAAAATAAGAGGGGAAATTAATTGTTTTAATGAACGGAACTGAGAACATCTCCAATACTAGTGCCAACAGAAACAAACACTTGAAGTCATGATGACAAATAACAACATAGCTTGAAAAAACAAAACCAGTATTACCTCATATTACTACTACACAACTGACACACATAGGATAATATTAATAAAATATGTCACTACAAGATTCATATTGATAAATTCTGTACATATAACTTGTAATTAAAATTGATTGTGATTCCTGGTTCACTTTGTATTTGAATCAGGACACATATATATTAGTGACAGTAATTAATACATATTTATATTTGAAAATTTACCAGTGCCTCATTTAAGAATAGTCTTATAGAGTGTTAAATGTGTGTGAGTGTCACAGTGTTGTCACGTGTGGTGGAATAAATTAAATTGTTTATCTGTCTGTTGTTGTTGTGACTTACACTTCATCATATACATACCCTAGACATTCAACGTAGTCATCACAATATTCCAGAATAATTCTGACTGAGGTATAAATATGTGGTAGCAAGTAAGGTCATCTGTAATACACTACTCTTATTAGATACAGATACCTTCACAGCTGATCTCAGTCAATACACTAAGTCCCCTATAAATATTTATAATATCCCACTTTACCACACTAATGTTGTTTCATTTGTGAATATACATAAACTTTTTATTTATATTTTGGTGAAGACATGCTACATTTGTTTCTTGATCTATCTATCTATCTATCTATCTATCTATCTATCTATCTATCTATCTATCTATCTATCTATCTATCTATCTATCTATCTATCTATCTATCTATCTACCTACCTACCGACCGACCGACCGACCGATTGACCGACCGACCGACCGACCGACCGACCAACCTATCTATCTATCTATCTATCTATCTATCTATCTATCTATCTATCTATCTATCTATCTATCTATCTATCTATCTATCTATCTGTCTCTCTATCTATCTATCTATCTATCTATCTATCTATCTATCTATCTATCTATCTATCTATCTATCTATCTATCTATCTATCTATCTATCTATCTATCTATCTATCTATCTATCTATCTATCTATCTATCTACCAATCTATCTATCTATCTATCTATCTATCTATCTATCTATCTATCTATCTATCTATCTATCTATCTATCTATCTATCAATCCATCTATCTATCTATCTAACTATGCACAAATTAATTGTAACAATTTACACGCTGTTTAGATTAATTATCTTGGCTTCCAAACGTTTACTTTACTATGCTATTGCTACCTTTTTCTCTTAACAGAGGCTGACAGAGTGAGTGAGTTCAATTATTTTTGTGTAGACTAGGAGTGAAACATAAATAAAATTTAACAGACCGGATGTCTTAAATCATTCTTAAGCACATCTTTATGATCAACCTTGTTTGGTACTATTCTAGCAGTTCAAGAGTTCTTTAACTCAACCATTTTCATATTTCCCTCGTAACAAAACTTGTCACTTGAACACGTTAAACTATTTGCTGCCGTTAATAAAACATTAAACTATCTTTTATTTTAACCTTGTTATCAAAAGAGATTAATAAACATTTGATGAACTTTCACTTACCTTGTTTTGTCCAACTTAGAGGTGGTACTGTAAGTTTAAAAAAAAATAATACTTTTATTTAATAACTTTTATTTATGGTTTGTTGTCTCTACAAATTTGGTGTGTTGAATTAAAATCATTGTGTAGATGTTTGTGATAGATAGCGTAAACGATACACAAATTGTTTAAAGGATTATATACAGATGAGACAGACAGACAGACTTATATATAGATAGAAAGATAGATAGATAGATAGATATATAGATAGATAGATAGATAGATAGATAGATAGATAGATAGATAGATAGATAGATAGATAGATAGATAAATAGATAGATAGATAGATAGATAGATAGATAGATAGATAGATAGATAGATAGATAGATAGATAGATAGATAGATAGATAGATAGATAGATAGATAGATAGATAGATAGATAGATAGATAGATAGAATTTCTAATGCTGAACCAAGCAGATCATTTCAATGACTGTGTTTAAGTCTTGAGAGTTTTATAACAGAAGAAACACTATAGCAACCATGTACTTACCTTGAACAGTTATGTTAACATGCAGAAAAAAAAACTTCAGAAAACTAACCACGAAATGAAATGTTTCAAAACAAGCATTCAATTAGCAGATACAAATTCTCTTTAAAAAGTGATTTAAGGAAAATCATTTTTGGATGACTGACAACATCTTGAACAAAATTAGCGGAAAGAAAGAGAGCAAAAATCCCTTAAGAATATAAAACAACAAAGTAATACTTTGCGTAGACGATTAGTTTGACAATGTGCTTACCATAATATGGTTGTGTTGGGCGTACTGAAAGTTATTAAAACCGCAAGTTTAATATACATTTTTTAAAAATGAATCGTCTGTGATCTGTTAAAAGTTGTTAGTCGCATTACAGAATGTGTATGATAAATTATGTGAAAAGATAGTCTCGAGACAAGTAATGAGCCACCTAGAAAATGCACATATTCTCTCTGACCCTAATTTATTTTATTAAGGGCCAAAAAAAAAAATTAAAACTTAAATATTGCCTTACTTTGACGAGTCGCACGACGTTTGAGACTGGCACATGTACAATAATAGGAGACCCTTCGGTCCAGCAATATGATAAATACCCTCTTCTCGTACAAAAGATATTGCAGTCTATTTCATTTATGAAGTGCTTAGTCTTCGAAATGTTATGTAATATTTGGTAAATAAACAGAAAGCTTGCATTTAAAGGATCATCGCATATGGTTCCAAGC
>JAMPIV010003499.1:362500-444662 GCA_024509875.1 Oreohelix idahoensis
GTAACAATGTCATGCTTGGAAGAAGGTGTTAGTTCGCAGCTAACAGTGGGCCCCAGGGACGCTCGTTTAAGACCAACGACCATAAAGAACTATGCTTTGAACAAAGAGAGGGCTATTCACCTAAAACTTAAAGGTTGTAGAACAGGGTCCGGTATAACCTTGAAGCTATCAAGTCATGGAAAATGTGTAACTATAACATTCCAGAACACCTTTCAGTACGAGGCATTTCGTTTCATTGTCATTAAATTCTACGAAACAGGACTTGTAGAGTCAAGAACAGACATAAATGGTGCACTAGTAGAAGACGTTATAACAACACCACTTCTCAAAATTCACCTTTATCACACTAAGAACAAAATTATGACCCAGGGGACTGCCGCAGCTATCGAATCATGGCTAGAAACAGAATTTGAAGAATTAAAAGAATCTGCAAAAATTGTAACTGATGTTGAGTTAGAAAACACTAAAATGGACTCCGCTGTTTCTATGCCCCACTTGGCAGTAGACTCAATGATTCCAGGCATAAGTGACTTTACTACCGACAACGACATTCTCAACATCAGCTGCAACCCAATGTCTCACAGTGAATCAGAAATTCTACCTTCTGCAGTATTGGATACAATAACAGACACCCCTACAATTTCTAAACCTATGTTGGCCATCGAATACCCCATGGACCATGAAAATATACGAAAAGCTGAAACTGTATCTCTTGAGCAACAAAAAGAAGACACCACGAAGTTACCTGTGTCGTGCTGCCAGGAGCTAATGCAAAATATGGAGGACACGCTACGAAGTTTAATTGGTGATCTCATGTCTAGTATACAGACATCGCTCAAGGCCGAAAACGAACTTCTTAAAAGGGAGATAGTATCTCTGAGGGAAGACAATTCTAGCATGAAGGACATCATCGAAAAACTGCAGAGAGACTTCTCACTCTATAAGATAAGACAACCAGATCATCCTCAAACAATAGTAGAAGATTGCGAAGAATCCATACATAAAAATACGCCAAATCAGCAAAAAGGTCACCACCAAACTGTACACAAAAAACACGAAGAGACACTCACAAACACAACATATCCCATTGGAGTCAAAATTACCAACAGATTTCAAGTTCTTGAGGATTGTTCAACAGAAAATGAGCAGGTATCAGCATCCCTACCAGACAACGTTCCAGTGCCCGAAAACCAAATTCACAAATCTCAGAGCCATCACAACAGTCCACAAAAAGAACACCACAAAAGGCAGCAGCATCAATCTAATAGAAAACAAAGTGAAGAAATACGTAGTGACGTTACACATATTGTAATTGGTGACTCCCTCTTGAAGGGTATTTATTGTGAAAGAATGTCCACTACAAGAGAAGACATCGTTTCAGTTATGACAGTGCCGGGGGCTGGTATTAAAAGACTACTGGACATAATTAATAAGTTCGATATTAATCACAAGATAACAAAAAAAACAACACTACACGTAGGAATTAATGATATCATGAATGAGCAGAGCCTAAACCCCTCAGGATTGGTGGCTACAATAAAACAAAAATTTCCCAAAGCCTCCATCTTTATTTCATCAATCATACCACCATGCTATGGGTTTCAGCGTCGCACAGCGGACACTTACAACACAAAACTACAGAACTATTGTAAACAAAACGGCCTTGGCTTCATCAACAATACTCCATTCTTTACATCTAACTCAGGAGCACCTAAGAAACGACTCTACAGAGATCAAATTCACACATCCACACTGGGAAGCAGTATCCTGGCCAAAAAACATAAAATATCCAGAAAGGACACAACAAGACAGCTCAACCCATATAGAGAATGCAACGAAATCTACTGAGACATCAACATATAATTACAACACATCACAAACCCCACCTACCCCTCAAAGAAGCAATCCTATTGCAAGCAGGCAGCCTTCCAGCTATCACAACGCTACTTTCAATCAGGAAGCCGAATCTTATGATACCATGTTTCCCCCATTAGTCACAAAGCAGCCCCACTCAGGTACCTCTACCAACAGTATTCCAATGTCCCAGGCGCAGAATACTCCTACCAACACTACAACAAGGACGGAAGAAATCAGAGATCACCATGCTTCCTCCCCTAGTTCTTATTATCGTCCTCAGTGGAACCCTGAACTTGTCTATCTGATGCAATTCAGCCCTGCGTCACTTAGACAAGCATTAATGATGTCTGCCCAAAGTCATCCCTATTATATGCCCGGCAGAGACGTCAGTTATTGACGAACAAACACTTTGCTTCACTAAATCTCTGTTACTACAGCCTTCACTCCATTTGAACATTTGTTGATTTTTTTAATACAACGGTAATAATCAGAACTTTTAATAGTTTATCGGTTAATATCCTCTAAAAAAAAAAATTTCTTTGATTACTTATTTCGTTACAATTTAAATTTCTTATTATCACGCGTAGCTTCAATTTGTTAGAATTTTCGGTGTTAAGGTGTGAAGTGTTGTATACTACTTGTCTGACTTGTGACTATTATTAATTTCTTCCATCTCTCGTTTAACTTCACTTTGTTGTGTTGAGCAGTTCTGGTGTGATATGTTGTATGCCTGATTGTTTTGTGACAATTTTCATATACTCAGTTGAAATTGTTTTTTATTAGTTGTATTAATTATTTTAATATTGTATTTTCTGCAATTTCTCATTTCTTGAATTCCACTTCCTTGGTGAAGTATTAATTCGTAAAAATATTTTGCGCTTTTTGTGTGCATAGCCTAACTGTTTTTTAACTTGTATTTTTTTATTATATTTTTTTATGTTTTTTTAAAATATATCTTTCTTTTTACTATACAAGCATGGCTGGTAATTATGTACCGTGGCTTCACAAGGATGGTCTACGACTTGGTCATCTGAATATTTACCATCTTCTAGGTAAACTCCCCGAACTTACATACATTCTAAGTAATAATTTTCACATTTTTGGACTTTCAGAAAGTCGCCTAAATGACAGAATAACAGACGATGACATTGCGTTAAATGGTTTTAAAACTATTCGGCGAGACGCAAGCAAAAAACAAGAGACAGGTATAACAGTTTATATTTCCACTTCCCTTAATTTTCGCCGCAGAAACGACTTAGAGACAGCAGAGATAGAATGTGTATGGTTGGAAATAAAGCTACCGAATCAGGGCCCATTTCTGGTGGGATATCTTTATCGAAATCCTAGTGCAGGACCTATATGGTACGAAGATTTCACCATAATGATGGACAATGTATTTGCCACAGTCAAGGAGGTTGTTCTTCTTGGTGATTTCAACATCGATATACACAATTCAAATCTAACATGGAAAAATATAATATTATCGTACAACTTAAAACAAATAGTTAACCAGCCTACAAGAGTAACACAAGCATCAACCACACTAATCGACCACATCTACGTAACTTGCCCAGAAAACATCATAGAATGCTCTGTCCCTAATATTGCAATGAGTGACCACTATCCAGTATGCTGTACATGGTCAAAGAATAAATGTAAAGTTCCAAAAAATAAACATGTAAGTATCAAATTTAGAAGTTTCAAACATTTCAGTAAGGAATTATTTTTAAATGACTTGCTAACTGCACCTCTCGCCCGTGTTTACCAACTTCCTGATCCGGATGACGCTATTGAATACTGGACAAAAATTTTTTATAATGTTTTTGACACGCACGTACCAGCTAAGGAAATTCGCGTCAAACGACAATTAAAATCTCCGTGGATCACGCAGGAAGTGTTGGAGGCTATGAGGCAGAGAGATCAAGCGCACAAAAATAAGGACCTCAACACATACAGGGTATACAGGAACAAAGTTCAATATTTAATTCGGAAAGAAAAGAAAAATCGTTTTAGAAATATAGTTCAGAACAAATCAAATAGTAAGGAAATATGGAAGGCAATTAACACCTTAGCGAAAAAACGTAATGCACCAGACTCATTCTCTTCCAACACTTCATTTACTTGCACCGACTTCAGCAATCACTTTCAAGCAGAAATAAACGGTCTGAAATCCACAATACCACCTTCCTGTAGTGACTTAGACAAACTTTCAGCATTCTGTAAAAACAAATGTACAAACTCAGTTCCACCCGACATTCCTTTTATGACAGTTAATGAAGTGTATAACTATCTTATTGGCCTTAAGGATAATAGCTCATCAGGGCTTGACGGAATTAGTAATCGAATACTGCGTTACGCCGCACCAGCTATTAGTGATTCACTAACTTTTATATATAATCAATGTATTGCTAAAAGTTATTTTCCTTCAGCCTTTAAGATTGCCAAAGTATATCCTCTCTTCAAACCTGGCTCGTCAGATAACAGTAATCTTGGTAACTATAGACCTATTTCTCTTTTATCATCGCTTTCTAAACCACTAGAAAAAACACATACATACATCAAGCAACACTACATTACCTAGTTAGCAATGACTTGCTAATTGACAGTCAGTCAGGGTTTCGACAAAAGCATTCATGCCACACAGCTCTAACTAAGATGATAGACAACTTGCACCTAAACATAAATAACGATAACATATGTGGAGCAATCTTTGTAGACTTTAGGAAAGCATTTGATATGTTAGATCACGCTGTTTTAATAAGAAAATTAGAAACAATGAAAGTTAACTTTAAACTAGTGACATTACTTAAATCATTCCTGTCCGACAGACAGCAAGTAGTGTGGTACAATAACTCCTTGTCAAGCCCAACTATTATTGACACTGGTGTTCCTCAGGGTTCTATTCTCGGCCCTCTACTTTTTTCCATTTACATAAATGACCTTCCACTACACATCGAGCACTCATCCTGCGACCTATTTGCCGATGACTGTACCATTTATACTAGTGATAAAAGTTGCAACACGCTAGAAATATTATTACAAAGCGACACAGACAATCTTATTAAGTGGAGCAATGAAAACTGCATGCAAATAAATATCACTAAAACAAAATGTATGATAATATCAACTAGACAAAAATTACAAAACTCGCCGAAAACAACACTTCAGCTCTACATTGGAACCTCTTTAATTGAAAATGTAAATGAATATAAAACACTAGGACTCATAATTGACCAACATTTAAGTTGGAATTCGCATGTACAAGCACTGACCAAACAAACGGCACAAAAAGTTTACCAGTTAGCTAAAATCAAACATTTCCTAGATGAGGAGACACGAAAAATGTTCTATACATCCCAGATACAAACACATCTAGACTATTGTTCCACAATTTGGGATGGCTGCACCATGTCCAACACTAAAAGACTCTTTTCATTACAAAAACGTGCAGTGCGCCTAATTTCAGACAAAAACCTCACACAGTGTGTAGACGCATATACATATCTTAACATATTACCACTAAGAAAGCGCCTTCTCTTCAACAAAGCCAAATTTATTCACAAAATCTTGTCACAGAATGCTCCAACGTATCTGTGGCCTATTTTCAAATACAGCGGAAGACGCAGTCAACGCTTAAATAAATTACACATGCCCAAGCCTAGGCTCGACTTATTCAAGAAAAGTTTAGCTTTTTCTGCTGCTCATCTGTGGAATACTCTTCCACACGACTTAAAAAATACTCTTAGTCCATATTCATTCAATCACAGACTTTTCAAATACATCATGAGTGCAGATTATATGCCACCCTAATTTCGTTATGTTCTTAAATAATTACGCTGTCACCTCAGGGGCGCATTCCCATAGTCAGTTATGACTGAAGGGGCTATTATTATTATTATTATTATTATTACATAACATCATATGTAGGTTTTAAAGTTAATTTTGTCCTGTTTAGTATAAATTATGATACGCATCTGTAAATTTGTGTAACTGTTATTGTACTGTTACAATGTTGGGATTTTATTTTATTGTACTTTCTTGTTATTTTATTATTTAAGTAACATTTAGGATACGTGTGAGAATAAATAGATTAACTATGGAAGAAGAGAGAAAGGAAGGGCAGAATGTTAGACGGGCCTGCGTGACCAATTCTAAACCCTTTGAAAATAAAGTTCGTTCATTCGTTCGTTCTATCTATCTATCTATCTATCTATCTATCTATCTATCTATCTATCTATCTATCTATCTATCTATCTATCTATCTATCTATCTATCTATCTATCTATCTATCTATCTATCTATCTATCTATCTATCTATCTATCTATCTATCTATCTATTTTTCTATCTATCTATCTATCTATCTATCTATCTATCTATCTATCTATCTATCTATCTATCTATCTATCTATCTATCTATCTATCTATCTATCTATCTATCTATCTATCTATCTATCTATCTATCTCTGATAATGTTTGTACTTTTCAACATATGTTATGTCATGCTTATAAGTAATTAATGTTAATATGAGTGTGCTATATTATTATTTTACTTTACAACGTTGAATTCCTTGAATTTGATATGTAAAATGCATATGAGAATAAATGAATTCAGTATGAAAGGTGAGAGAAAGGAAGGGCAGAATGTCAGACGGGCCTGCGTGCCCAATTCTCAACCCTTTGAAAATAAAGTTCGTTCGTTCGTTCGTTCGTTCGTTCTATCTATCTATCTATCTATCTATCTATCTATCTATCTATCTATCTATCTATCTATCTATCTATCTATCTATCTATCTATCTATCTATCTATCTATCTATCTATCAACAGACTGACCGATACGAGAGAGAATTTTTTTTTTTAAGTCCATTTCACACATATTTTATAACATAACTACAAAATTCCAATAGCAAATATTGCCTCAATCTTGTAAAACAAACCTTCTATCTATCTATCTATCTATCTATCTATCTATCTATCTATCTATCTATCTATCTATCTATCTATCTATCTATCTATCTATCTATCTATCTATCTATCTATCTATCTATCTATCTATCTATCTATCTATCTATCTATCTATTATCTATCTATCTATCTATCTATCTATCTATCTATCTATCTATCTATCTATCTATCTATCTATTATCTATCTATCTATCTATCTATCTATCTATCTATCTATCTATCTATCTATCTATCTATCTATCTATCTATCTATCTATCTATCTATCTATCTATCTATCTATCTATCTATCTATCTATCTATCTATCTATCTATCTATCTATCTATCTATCTATGTATCTATCTATCTATCTACCTATTTATCTATCAATCTATCTATCCATCTATTTTACTATCTATCTATCTATCTATCTATCTATCTATCTATCTATCTATCTATCTATCTATCTATCTATCTATCTATCTATCTATCTATCTATCTATCTATCTACTTATCTATCTATCTATCTATCTATCTATCTATCTATCTATCTATCTATCTATCTATCTATCTATCTGACCGATACGATTGTCTACAATATTATCTATCCGAAATTTATCTATCTACAAACTATCCTTACTACACTATCTATGCTACCCTTCTTTCTCTTAACAGATGCTGATATAGTATCTATTTTTTTTTTAAATATATTATCATTTTATCTATCTATGAATCTATAAACTATCTAATTTTCAATCTATCGGATCTCTTATCTATCTATCTATCTATCGATCTATATATCAACCTTATTTAGTCTATCTATTTCTATCTAGTTCAATCTTCTTTAATCTATCTATTATCATATCTACCTCGTATCATAATCTATCAACAGACTGACCGATACGAGAGTAAACTATTTTTTTTTTTTTTAAATCTAATTTCATCATATTTCTATAACCTAAACTATCAAATATTAATAGCAAATATTTGCCTCAATCTTGTAAAACTACCTTTACCGATACCAATCTTTATCTATCTTTTTTTTTAGTCCGACTATTCTATTTATAAAATCTATCTTTCTATAC
Organism: Oreohelix idahoensis; assembly: GCA_024509875.1. Lineage (NCBI taxonomy): Eukaryota > Metazoa > Mollusca > Gastropoda > Stylommatophora > Oreohelicidae > Oreohelix > Oreohelix idahoensis. Next base: position 370,385 of record JAMPIV010003499.1, read on the forward strand.
CTATTTACCTATCTAAATTTTTTATTTATTTATCTTTATTGTCTCTACAAATCTATTTATCTGAATTAAAATCTATTATTATCTATACTATCTATCTATCTATCTATCTACCTATTAACTACCTACAATCTTTTATCAATCTTCTTTTTTCTATTTTACCTACCACTATTATATCCATTATCTACCAACTATTCTATCTATCTATCATACTAACTAGACCGATACGAGATAAATCTTTTTTCTATTATTTCTAGATATCTATTTATCTATCTATCTATCTATCTATCTATCTATCTGCAAATATTGCCTCAATCTATCTATCTACAAACCTTACCGAAACCACAATCTTGTAAAACAATCCTTACCGACACCTCAATCTTGTAAAACCTACCTTTCTACTTACCTACCTACCTATCTATCTTTCTATCTATTTATCTATCTATCTATCTATCTATCTATCTATCTATCTATCTATCTATCTATCTATCTATCTATCTATCTATCTATCTATCTATCTATCTATCTATCTATCTATCTATCTATCTATCTATCTATCTATCAACAGACTGACCGATACGAGAGCAAATTTTTTTTTTTTTTAAAGTCCATATCTGTCTATCTATCAACAGACTGACCGATACGAGAGTAACTTTTTTTTTTTTTTTTTAAGTCCATTTCACACATATTTTATAACATAACTACAAAATTCCAATAGCAAATATTGCCTCAATCTTGTAAAACAAACCTTACCGAAACCACAATCTTGTAAAACAATCCTTACCGACACCTCAATCTTGTAAAACCTACCTTTCTACTTACCTACCTACCTATCTATCTTTTTATCTATTTATCTATTTATCTATCTATCTATCTATCTATCTATCTATCTATCTATCTATCTATCTATCTATCTATCTATCTATCTATCTATCTATCTATCTATCTATCTATCTATATGTCTATCTATCTATCTATCTATCTATCTATCTATCTATCTATCTATCTATCTATCTATCTATCTATCTATCTATCTATCTATCTATCTATCTATCTATCTATCTATCTATCTATCTATCTATCTATCTATCTATCATCCACCTCAATATTATCTAAACCCTATCTATCTACTCTATATCTATCTATTTATCTATTTTATTTATTATTTTTCTATTTATCGAAATCTATGTACATATTATCTAACATATCTATCTATCTATCTATCTATCTATCTATCTATCTATCTATCTATCTATCTATCTATCTATCTATCTATCCAATCTATCTATCTATCTATCTATCTATCTATCTATCTATCTATCTATCTATCTATCTATCTATCTATCTATCTATCTATCTATCTATCTATCTATCTATCTATCTATCTATCTATCTATCTATCTATCTATTTATCTATTTATCTATCTATCTATCTATCTATCTATCTATCTATCTATCTATCTATCTATCTATCTATCTATCTATCTATCTATCTATCAACAAACTGACCGATACGAGAGTAAATTTTTTTTTTTTTTTTTTTTTTAAAGTCCATTTCACACATATTTTATAACATAACTACAAAATTCCAATAGCAAATATTGCCTCAATCTTGTAAAACAAACCTTACCGAAACCACAATCTTGTAAAACAATCCTTACCGACACCTCAATCTTGTAAAACCTACCTTTCTACTTACCAACCTACCTATCTATCTTTTTATCTATCTATCTATCTATCTATCTATCTATCTATCTATCTATCTATCTATCTATCTATCTATCTATCTATCTATCTATCTATCTATCTATCTATCTATCTATCTATCTATCTATCTATCAACAGACTTACCGATACGAGAGATCTATCTATCTATCTATCTATCTATCTATCTATCTATCTATCTATCTATCTATCTATCTATCTATCTATCTATCTATCTATCTATCTATCTATCTATCTATCTATCTATCTATCTATTTTTTTTTTTTTTTTTTAAAGTCCATTTCACACATATTATATAACATAACTACAAAATTCCAATAGCAAATATTGCCTCAATCTTGTAAAACAAACCTTACCGAAACCACAATCTTGTAAAACAATCCTTACCGACACCTCAATCTTGTAAAACCTACCTTTCTACTTACCTACCTACCTATCTATCTTTTTATCTATTTATCTTGTAACAAATTAGTACGCTGTTTAGATAATTTTCTTGGCTACTAAACGTGTTACTTTATGCCGAGTTTATGTATTGCTAACGTTTCTTTTGGCTATATTTTGCTACCTTTTTCTCTTAACTGGAGGCTGGGGAAAGTGATGAGTTTAATTACTTTTGTGTAGGTACTAGGAGTGAAACATAAATAAAATTCAACAAGGAACCGGATGTTTAAAAATTCTTAACCATCTTTATGATCAACCTTTGGGCTTGTTTGGTAGCTATTCTAGCAGTTCAACTTTCTTTAACTCAAGAAATTTTCATATTTCCCTTGAAGAAAACTTTCACTTGAACACGTTCAACATTTGCTGCCGTTAATGAAAACATTCAATCTATCTTTCATTTTAACCTTGTTATCAAAAGCTAGATTAAAAAACATTTTGATGAACTTTCACTTACCTTTTTCGTCCAATGTTGAGCTCACGTAGAGTAAGAGAAAAAAAATAATACTTTTATTTAATAACTTTTATTTATGGTTTGTTGTCTCTACAAATCGATGTGTTGAATAAAATCATTGTGAGATGTTTGTGATAGAGAAGCCTAAACGATAGACAAATAGTTTAAATGATTATATATATATATATATATATATATATATATATATATATATATATATATGAGAGAGACAGACAGACTTATAGATAGATAGATAGATAGATAGATAGATAGATAGATAGATAGATAGATAGATAAATAGATATATAGATAGATAGATAGATAGATAGATAGATAGATAGATAGATAGATAGATAGATAGATAGATAGATAGATAGATAGATAGATAGATAGATAGATAGATAGATAGATAGATAGATAGATAGATAGATAGATAGATAGATAGATAAGATAGATAGATAGATAGATAGATAAATAGATAGTTGACAATGTGCTTACCATAATATGGTGGTGTTGGGCGTACTGAAAGTAATTAAAACAGCAAGTTTAATATGCATTTAAATAAAATAAATGGTCTGTGATCTGTTAAAAGTTGTTAGTCGCATTACAGAATGTGTATGATAAATTAAGTAAAAAGATAATCGCGAGACAAGTAATGAGCCACCTAGAAAATGCATATATTCTTCCTGACACTAGTTTATTTTATTAAGGGCCAAAAATAAATAAAAATCTTAAATATTGCCTTACTTTGACGAGGCTCACCACGTTTGAGACTGGCACATGTACAATTATAGGAGACCCTTCGGTCCAGCATTATGATAAATACCCTCTACTCTTACAGAAGATATTGCAGTTTATTTCAGTTATGAAGTGCTTAGTCTTCGAAATGTTATGTAATATTTGGTAAATAAACAGAAAGCTTGCATTTAAAGGATCATCGCATATGGTTCCAGGCTAGAAGGAAGAACCGCGTGGCATACTGTGCATTCCACGGCATCCAAGGGGTTTCTCCAAATAAGCAGAGCTGAAATACTGTACCCTGGTTCTGCGCTCTCCAAAGGAATTGTCATGACCTATAGAGAGTCATATCTCAGCTACCCTGTCCATCATGGGGCCATAGTAAGATCCTCCTGTATGCAACCAACAAGTCAAAAACCAGACGATTGAGGCTCAAGTGACCCTTCCTACATTTGTGTTCAATTTTGGGTTCTCAGCTGGTTTCACAACAGAAGAATCCCTGGAAGTGTGTGAATGATTGAAATAAATTAGGGTGTAATTAACTTCACAGGTTCATTTCCCCATCTGTATACTATAGCATTGTGCTTAGCTGGTTGTCATAAGAGGATGACTTAAGATATGCCCCCATGCGTAAAAACAACAGTATAAGCTCAGCTCTCCACACTGATTTGGATTTTGTGTTTCAGCAAACTGGAGCTTTTGTGGGGAAGGATACCCCAGGAATTTTATTGTCAGAGTTCTCGCTGGTATTGACTTTAGTTTCATTTGTGTTCTTTTTATTTGGATTACTCCAGGGGCCACAACGGACTTTTACTCACGTATTCTTTTTTTAAACTTTATATCCCTCAATTATTATTATTTTTTGAGTTTCTGAACATTATCTATAGTGTTTCCGAATGTTGTTTCATTTGTGAATGTACATAATCTTTTGATTTTTATTTTCCTAAAGACATACTAAATTTGTTTCTTGATCTATCTATCTATCTATCTATCTATCTATCTATCTATCTATCTATCTATCTATCTATCTATCTATCTATCTATCTATCTATCTATCTATCTATCTATCTATCTATCTATCTATCTATCTATCTATCTATCTATCTATCTATCTATCTATCTATCTATCTATCTATCTATCTATCTATCTATCTATCTATCTATCTATCTATCTATCTATCTATCTATCTATCTATCTATCTATCTATCTATCTATCTATCTATCTATCTACCTATCTATCTATCTATCTATCTATCTATCTATCTATCTATCTATCTATCTATCTATCTATCTATCTATCTATCTATCTATCTATCTATCTATCTATCTATCTATCTATAGATAGATAGATAGATAGATAGATAGATAGATAGATAGATAGATAGATAGATAGATAGATAGTTAGATAGATAGATAGATAGATAGATAGATAGATAGATAGATAGATAGATAGATAGATAGATAGATAGATAGATAGACAGATAGATAGATAGATAGATAGATAGATAGATAGATAGATAGATAGATAGATAGATAGATAGATAGATAGATAGATAGAAAGATAGATAGATAGATAGATAGATAGATAGATAGATAGATAGATAGATAGATAGATAGATAGATAGATAGATAGATAGATAGATAGATAGATAGATAGATAGATAGATAGATAGATAGATAGATAGATAGATAGATAGATATAATTTCTAAGGCTGAACCAAGCAGCTCATTTCAATGACTGTGTTTAACTCTAGAGAGTTTTATATCAGAAGAAACACTATAGCAATCATATACTTACCTTGAACAGTTATGTTAACATGCAGAAAAAAACTTCAGAAAAGTAACCACGAAATGAAATGTTTCAAAAAAGCATTCAATTAGCAGATACAAATTTTCTTTAAAAAGTGATTTAAGGAAAGTCATATTTGGATGACATTCAATATCTTGAAAAAGATTGGCAGAAAGAAAGAGAGCAAAAATCCCTTAAGAATATAAAGCAACAAAGTACATACTTTTCGTAGACAAGAAACACAGCGGTTAATAGACTTGAAATGCGAGGAAATAAAAGACATGGAGGATAAGCACATGACAAGGAATATTCATAAAGAAATAAAGACATTAATTATCAAATAAGTCAAGGTTTGTCCATGGATGAGGCTGTATAACATAAATAACGGTATATTCTTACGTGATAAGAAAGACATACCACATAGATGAGCAGAATACTTACAAGAACTATTCGAGGACAACAGACGTAAACAACAATTACCAGATTCCAGTGAAGGCTCGAATATTCTCAAATCAGAAGTAGAAGAATCAATAAAAATGATCTAAAATAGAAAATTCTCAGGTATAGTCATCATATGGATATAAATGATAGAAGCCATTTACAGCTTTGGTATAGATTTAATGACAGATCTGTACAAAGGTATTTATATACATTACAGGATATATACCACATGAGAAAAAGACATTAGTCTTTCTAACGCTGCCAAAAAAACAAAATTTAAAAAAAAAAATAATAATAATTAAACAGAATGTTCATACTTTAGAGATGCAAAGAATGAACTAGAGTTGGGGCACTGTACGAAGGATGGCCGCCGACCGAGCAAAGTGGAATCAATTTGTTGTTGCCCTACAAGACGCCACCAGGCGTAATGGCCACTGACTGCTTTGACGGTCGGCGGCCAAGGCTCAAAGAAGAATCATACTTTAGAACAATTAGCCTGATAATAGGAATCACACATTCTATTGTAGTGAAATGGATCTGTGTAAACCCAACGCTCAAACTTCCTGCTTAAAAACCAGTCCGCGTATTTTTTTAAATCTATAAATAACTACAATATTTGAAATTTGTCTGAGGGGCAAAGTCCATTTACCGCTAAAAATTTAACTAGAGAATTTGAATTTTTCTTCTACCACAGGTTAAAAGTTACTACCCCCATACACACACACACACCCACCCTAATATTTATCGAAGGACGTAGAAACATTAACAATCAATCAAATTGGTACCTCGTTTTTGTAGAATCAAGAAAAAAATTTGGTGGTAGGGCAAAAATGCCGATTCTGTGTTTTTGACCAAAATTAAATAATTTATTTCTCAATAACTAAAGGGAATTAGAATGAAAGAATTATAGCGCTGATATTGATTAATATATTAACCTAAAGATTCCCACTTAATAAAATTTTCTTGACTTAGAAAAATTTAATTTAGTGATATTTTAGATCAGGGTAGACCTTCAATTAATTACAAAAAAATTACTCAGATGAAACTGTTAAGGAATAACCAAAGGAAAATTAGATAGAACGATAGAAGTCAGTTGGCCGTTTAATTATCACTTTTGATATTTGAAATCGGTCCATAAATAATAGAGATATAAAATACACAAATGTAATCAGACGAACGAACACACTTATAATCGCTCCAGTTTATAGTCCAAAAATAGTTAAAATGTTGACTCGTCTTCTGATTGGTTAAGGGTAGTTGATAAAATTTAACAACTCCTTGCATAGTCCGCCATTTGAAAAACTAACAAACACTGCCAAGTTGAGATCAGCGGGAAAGCCTTGTGACCAAGCTTTTGCCTTCTGGACGATAAAGCAGTCTGAAAACCTATTTACTGCTAGTCAAGCTTGTGCATGTGTTATTATTCTTTACTGGAGGGTGGTATTACCAGTTACAAAGTTTTTGCAGTAAACCTGGAGAAGACAGAACCTGTGGGCAGTGAATGCTTACAATATACCTGGAAGCTACATGCTGTATCTTCATCCAGGAAGCAACATTATTTGATTGATCTTGTAGATTCTGTAGCCAAAAGCATCAGAAAGGCTGACAAGATAAGTCCCTTATTACGGGCACATGATAGTTCATTGCAATTCCATCAACAACAGTAAAAAGAATTTCCTGGGGAATGATGTAAAGAACAGACTCTCCAATAATAGACTAGTGTTAATGTCAAGCATTGAATCAGACTGTGGGGTACTGTTGCCGTCATTTTTGACGGTGAAAAAAACACCAACCTAATGTATGTTTTCTTTAATGTGACCAAAGAGAGATAAATGTGTATTATCTTTCTGTGAAAAGTTTGACTGGTGATTATCTTCTCCTGTGTTATGTTGTCCTGTTTCAGGCAATGTCTTATAGTTGACATGTCTTAAGTCTATTTATAGGACCATATAGCGGAGTATCTTTATCACCCGTTTGGGCGGAAACGCCTGGTCTGGGTTTGCCTCGATCTGGTCCATTCTATTTGGGCATGCGCGGGTCTTGGCGGCAAAAGCCGGGAGACTGATTCAGAGAGAGTGTACCTGAGGCTTAGAACGGATGTACCGATCCGTAGATTTCTCTCTGCCAAGTTTTCGATCACCCGTGTGTTGCCGGGGCCCGAAAGGGGAGCAAAGAATAGTAACACTGCACCCTACCACGCATGTCGTAAAAAGCGACTAAGGAGGGTTGGGCATGGGGCTGTTTACTCCATCCCGTAAAAACTTCGCACAGTGGGCTGATCACCTGCTTGCCAACCAATCTGATTACGGAAACAACGATAGATTGTTTGGTCTGTTTCTGTTCCACAAAGACGCCACTAGGCGTGGTGGAAACAGCGATAGATTGATCAATTTGTTGTTGCCCTAAGACGCCACTAGGCGTACTGGCCACATACTGCTTTGCCGGTTGGTGGCTAAGGATGGAAGAAGAAGAAGAAGTTTTCGATAGGGATTGGAAATTCTGGGAATGACTGTTTTGTCATTCTTCCGTCCCTGAGTGTTTCTTTATGCCAGTATTGGCTATGTTGTGTTACCTGAGAGTGTAAGGATTCTATAAGAAGGTAACTGAAACATTATTCGATCTTTACGTCTCGTTTAGATCTTACAGGTACATATATCGCTGATGGCGACTGTAAAGTTGTATTGTCCACTGTAAAGTTTCAATCTATAAGATGTGTACATAGTTGTTGAGATCAGGCATGCTCCAGTCTACCCAGCTGTAAATGGGTAACTCACCCTAGTCCTAAGTTAGGGAAGGCAAAGGCAGCTGTAAACAGTAGTTTCCCTCTAAAGCTCCAGGGGAAGCAGGCCCTAAACTTGGTCAATTCAACCGACGCAGGATGGTGTAGATATGGAGTAGAAGTGTAGAGTGTGATTAATGCGAATGGTGTACTGTTCGTGTTCTGACCAATCTAATCACTCATACACTTGTGTCTACAATGCACCAATGCAGACTGCTGGAATCTTTGTTTACACAGTTTATTTAGACGCACACACTGGGACATGACGAGTAAATCATGGGTACAGGTTGACACATCAATTGGTAGGCATACATAGCAGATCACAAGTCATGACACGTTCATAAATAATGGGTAGTACATCAATAGCTTCCAATGTCATGATACATAATGGCCGCATCCCCTATCTGACTAAGCGCGTCAGTGAAGGCGGATCGGTAAGTAACTAAAGCTGCTTTATGTTCATAGTTTATATCATATATGAAACCATGGAAGGGGTTTCTATCAAAATTGAGATCTCCTTGCCACTGTCCGAATAGTAAGATACATGCCCCGTTCTTTGGACAGTGATTCAAAAATACGATGACAGGAATGTAATATGGCCGCCTTCCTGAGTTGTCGCTCACAGGAGGATATATATATAAGCCAAAGTTACTTTGCAATATAGATGCATAATTTCATAAAGTTCCTCCATACAGATCTACCGTAATCTAGTTACCTCACGTAGACATAATTACAGTATGGAGCCCGTCATCTCCGTCGATACAAACTTGACCCTAGCGTTGCGAAGCACAAAATTCCAGCTAGGCCTAACCGATCTGAGATCATCAAAAACAGGGACTGGAATTACCTGGAGTCCGAATCATACATGGTACCGTACATTAGGAAAGTCTCTAACACAACTCTAGTAGAGACACAATCTCCTACAGAAGAAAAACACTTCATAAATCATTTTTATTGAAGAATGTACCAGCCCTGGAAAAATGCGTACCCGCCATTGTCACGGTACATCGGAACTCATCACGACTAGACAAGACAACTCCTACTTCCGCTAGAGCGGTGTAACAAGAATATAGTCCTGCCTACCCATCCAAAATATACAATATAGGACTGATTCTACTTGTACTAATAATATGTAATACATATGAATTCAGGCCATAAACATAATAAGCAAATTAATCTATTTTCTGGCCCTAAGAAATAGGTATGGACACGGGTGTCATATCCATGCGCCGAATTAATATCAAGAACGATTACTCCTATAATCAACAGGGTACAACAATTATGGATTATCTAGCCTTCCCCATAGACAGCATTTTCATACACAAATGAATGAATGTCTATATCTTTTCCATATTAAATAGCCATATCGATTTTTGTAATATGTGCGTCAAAATATGCACGCAACAGCGACATAGTGAGCGAAGCTCACAAAGAGTTATTATACTGTACCCCAGTATGGCTTCATATTTGAAAGACTAGGTTTAAGTTGACATATTACACACATAAGAATATGAATGAACTTTATGGATCCGCAATGCAGGCGGAATATGGTTTGGCAGAAAATATATATTTATTCTCAGAAGCTTGTGTACACTGAGAGTGACCTGATTATCGAGGCCCGCGACCTGCGGCCTGATTTCGTTGTCATCATAGTGGTCCGTGTTTACGGCCAATTTTCTTCACCAGAATGAAGTATCTGGCATGTGAGGCCAGTCTGAAGTCTTTTTGCTAATTGTAGGACAATGGCATTGACTTTGTTTAAATAACTGATATCGCCCGTACTAAGCAATATATTTGCTAGGGCTTACCTGACGGGGCTCAGTCAGGGATTAGAGCTATTGCATGAACAGTAAACATTGGTCAAGACATTGTTACATGTCTGGGATCTGTGATGCCTGAAGCTGACCTTTGTAACTACACATATTATGTGCACGATCTTATACTATTGACTGTTTCGTCCATCATCATCGTATTATCGTACGTCATGAATAAATATTGTAAACGTCAGCAGCATTCCCTACTTCACTGACTTCTACTTGTGGTTGTGTGAGTTAATGTGAAGTCGTCCAAGAGCCTATACGGCCTTCGTGTTATCAACACTGTTATCTACACACTTACACGATCAACCACATTGTTATACAAGTACTACACGTCTGAATCTACATGAATACTGACATTATGTATGTGTCCACTATACCCTGGCGGCGCCTCACGCTAGTGACCTAAATTCTCGCTACAACTTGGTACTGTCCAGGACAACACGACACGCTCAACGTACTAACATTCATAACACACCAAACAGTACGTTACATCTGGGCATTTACACTGAACAACATCTCTACATCTCCAGCGTTAAACAGACAGTAAACAGACTTCAACATCTGGTGGCCAGTTGCCGTCATTTTTGACGGTGGAAAAAACACCAACCTAATGTGTGTTTCGTCCATCATCATCGTATTATCGTACGTCATGAATAAAAGAGAGATAAATGTGTATTATCTTTCTGTGACAAGTTTGACTGGTGATTATCTTCTCCTGTCTTATGTTGTCCTGTCTCAGGCAATGTCTTATAGTTGACATGTCTTAAGTCTATTTATAGGACCATATAGCGGATTATCTTTATCACCCGTATCCGCGAAAACGAATGGTCTGGGTTTGCCTCGATCTGGTCCATTCTCTTTGGGCATGCGCGGGTCTTGGCGGCAAAAGCCGGGAGACTGATTCAGAGAGAGTGTACCTGAGGCTTAGAACGGATGTACCGATCCGTAGATTTCTCCCTGCCACGTTTTCGATAGGGATTGGAAATTCTGGGAATGACTGTTTTGTCATTCTTCCGTCCCTGAGTGTTTCTTTATGCCAGTATTGGCTGTGTTGTGTTACCTGAGAGTGTAAGGATTCTATGAGAAGGTAACTGAAACATTATTCGATCTTTACGTCTCGTTTAGATCTTACAGGTACATATATCGCTGATGGCGACATAGTAAGCGAAGCTCACAAAGAGTTATTATACTGTACTCCAGTATGGCTTCATATTTAAAAGACTAGGTTTAAGTTGACCTGTTACACACATAAGCCTATGACCTTTTGGATTGTTAAAAGTCACGGACAGCGTTTCCAACTTGTTTATTTATATTATGTAAATAAAAGTTTTCTTGATTTCACAATTTCTGTCCCAACAGAGTGAGGTACAGGATTAATAAATTGTATTTATCCCTTTATATATCAAAAAGTATACACAGTTTTACTTACTTGATTTTTATTGAGTTAAATTTATGTTTGAAATTATTCATTCCACATACTAAATACATTACCCTAGACACTTAGCCACATAACACCACAGATAATACTGTACCGTGGGTGAGATCAGAAGGGGTAGCGGATAGGGACCCTGAGAATTTCATCATCGTCATTATTACCCAGGGAACTTACATAGCTTGACCTCACCTTGATAACCTTTGATTTTAATAACATCAAATCCTCATCACATATTGGTGTCCTCTCCAGGATTTTTGTTCCACCATACCCTGGGGCCCACTCAGTAGGAAATAAATTTTATAAAACTAAACACATTGTGGTGAATTGGATGAGCTGTCATTGCCATTATTTAATTAAGTTAGTATTTGTTACATTATTACAGAAGTGTTGATAATTTGTATGAGAGAATGGCAGACTTGGCCAAATTTAGATCTGCTACACTGCAGACGGCAAAAGAACTTGGCATGAGTGGGGACCTTCTGATTCAGTATGTTACTATTGAATGTGATAAATTTATAGATAAGGAAGATAGGAGAATAGCTGAAGAGAAAATATTACAATTAGAAGCCGATAAAGAACAGAAAAGATTGAAATTAGAAGCAGATAAAGAAGTTAGGAAATTAGAGGCTGAAAAAGAAGTTATGAAATTAGAGGCTGAAAGAGAGGCTAGGCAGATGGAGGCTGAAAATGAAGAAAATGGATTGAAAAGGGAGGCAGAGGAAAAGAGATTGCAGATGGAGGCTGAAATAGAATAGAAAAGATTGCAAAGAGAGCATGGGTTAAGACTCAAGGAAATGGAACTTCAAGGACATATTCCAGATAATGGAGGCAACCCATCTACCTCTGACACCAGTGTCAGTCAGGGAAATCAAATTCAGCCTCGAATTTTCATTTAGATCCTTTTGTAGAGAAAGACGATGAGATCGAGTCCTATCTCAGTAGATATGAGAGACTAGCTACTAACTATGGGTTAGAGAAGGAGAAGTGGAGTTTAAAATTATCCCAAGGACTTAGGGGAACATCTTATGAAGTCTTCTCCAAGTTAAGGAGAGAAGACCAAGAAGATTATGATATTCACAAACAAGCCTTATTAGTTAGATACGAAAAAATATTGAATTTTATAGGAAGAAATTTAGGAATGCTAGGCTATTTTCTGGGGAGACCCACCACCAATTCTCTGCCAGACTACAGACTTATTTGGAGAAATGGGCTGCTCTGGGGAAAACCCAAGATCTGAAGGAAATGATTATGATGGAGCAATTAAGAGAGTCCATGGCTCCAGACCCGAGAAAATTTCTCACGGAACAAGGTGCAGAAAGATTGGGGGAGATTCTCAATGTTGTTGAGAGATATCAGGCTCCCCAGTCAGAAGTAGCTGGAGCAAGAAAGAAACAAGCAGAGAGTAATAAAACTCCACCAAACCAGAATAAATTTGATAATAGAGATCAAGCTCATAGATTTAAACCAAATTATGATAGGCTAAGATTTGATCCTAGAGACAGAAACCCCCAAGTAAATGAAAAGAAACCCTACAGACCAGAAGTAAAATGGTGTAACATGTGTAGGCTGAATAACCACAATACAAAAGACTGTAGGAAGAAAAGCCCTCTATATTTCGCTGCATGCCTTAAAACAGGAAACAAGGGAAAGAAGGAACTGCCTAAAGGACAGCAGGAACCTCATTATCCCCCTGTATGTGAAGAAGTAGTATGCAATGGGGCCACTATTAAGTGCCTTTATGATACTGGACTGGATTTTGACTCAGTCGTGAGTTCTAACCTAGTGCACCCAGATCAATATACCACATAAACAGTGGAGATACAAGGGGCAACTAAGGACGTAGCATCCATGACACATCCAATTGCAAGAATAAATGTAAAAACTCGCTAAGTGGAAGGAGTGATTAGAGCAGCAATGATAAATGAAACAATCTACCCTCTAATATTGGAGTGTAGATATGTGGTTTTGGGAAATCCCAAAAGACCAGTGATTATGGCAGCAGTACAGACCAGGTCACAGTCAAGGAAGGAGGAAGATAACCCAATAAATATTCATCCAGAAGAGATGAGGAAGGCACGGGCTGAGGATAAGTCATTAAAGCCGTGTTTCAGGAAACTCCCAAAAAGCCATACCCCTTCAAACAAAGGAGACTTTTATATGAAGAACAAGTTAATTTATATGAAGGCTGGTATAGGATCCATTGGTCATGGACAATTAGTACTTCCAACTTCATATAGGGAAAAGGTGCTGAAGTTAGGACATGCTATCACCTTCAGTGGTCACATGAAGATCAGCGCTACAGGACAGCGCATAGCATGTCATTACTTCTGGCCAGGGATAACAGAAGATAAAAAAGATATGTCAAATCCTGCCCAGAATGCGAAAGGGTAGCTCCAAAACATTGGACTGCACCTGCAACTCTAGGGGAGATGCCAATCATGGGAACCCCTTTTGAGAGAGTTGCAGTGGATATTGTTGGACCTCTTACACGAACCAAGAGGAGAAACAGTTATATTCTTACTCTGGTGGACACTTGTTCTATGTGGTGAGAAGCAGTAGCCAAGTCGTCAATCGATTCCAAACATGTGGCAGAGGCATTACTTACAATATACACACGGTTAGGATTTCCCCACCAGATACTGACTGATAATGGATCACAGTTCCGGGGAAAACTAACCGAGGAAGTTTTCAGGATCTTTCAAGCCAGGCACTTTCACAGTAGGCCGTATCACGCCCAAGGGAACGGGCAGGTGGACAGGTTCAACGGGACACTTATTTCCATCCTGCGAAAGTTGGCACATCAAAAACCTGACACATGGGATCAATACTTACCCGCGGCCTTATTTGCTTATCGGGAGGTCCCACTTAATTCAACAGGAATGGCACCGGCAACGTTGTTATTTGGCCGGCCCATAAAAGGTCCATTGGAAGCCTTATTGAGGACGTGGACAGATGAGAAGGCAGAAGAGACTGTAACCTCATCATATCAGTATGTGAACGAGCTGACCACTCGACTAAAAACTGGCTGGAAACTAGCAAATGATAACCTAAGACAATCCAGGAAGAAACATGCTGCATATTACAATAAGAAAGAGAAGGATAGGGAGCTTGCTGTGGGTGAGAAGGTGCTTCTTCTGTTACCCGGCAGCAACAACAAACTTCAGATTGGATGGCAAGGTCCATACACAGTTCTAGAAAAGGTATCTAGAACTAATTATGAGATAGACAAAAAGGGAAAGGAAAAAGTCTATCATGTGAACCTCCTTAAGAAATATCATGATAGAATAGTTTTGGAAGGCGCACACCTAATGACCTTGCCCTTGCCACTGAAATGAAAAATGAACCTCTCACCCTTATGAATCTCCACTGAAACCATGCGAAGCACCTGCACAGGTAAAAATCAGTAATCACCTGACAATATCAGATTCCAGTGAAGCCTGAGATTCGACCTTATTTGGCCTTTAGCACCTCGGAAGGGCACTATGAGTTCAATATGTTGCCTTTTGGATTGAAGAATGCTCCGAGTGTGTTTTCTAGAATGATGCGAAAACTATTGGATCCCCTGAAAAATCCATGTATTACTAATTTCATGGATGACAACCTCATCGCCACGGAAACATTTGAGGAACATGCAGACTCTCTAAACATGTTATTTGACAGGCTCAGGGAAGCAAACTTAACTGCTAGACCAACAAAATGTTGTATTGGCTGCAAGGAATTGGAATTCCTGCGACATACTGTACATCAGGGAAGCACGCCTCCTGATCCTTAGAACTTGGAGAAATTGCAGAGAGAAACCAGACCACAGACTAAGAAAGATGTGAGATCCTTTGTCTCACTTTGTGAATTTTATCAAAAATATATCCAGAATTTTAACTCTGTGTATGCTCCTCTGGCAGACCTAACTCGTAAAGGGAAACCAGAAAAATAGAATGGTCGGCAGAATGTGAGCTGGCATATAATGAGCTGAAACAAAAACTCACCAGTAAGCCCATATTGAAGTTACCTGATTTGAGTCAGGAATTTGTGGTGAGAACGGACGCTAGTAATGTGGGATTAGGAGCCACTTTGTTACAACGGTCCTCATCACCAGACGGAGAATTGAACCCCGTTGCTTATGCCAGCCGCAAAATAAACACAGCGGAACAAAACTACTCAACTATAGAAAACGAATGTTTGGCTAAAGTCTGGACAGTAAAAGAATTCCAGATTTATTTGTATGGTAGGCATTTCGTGGTCCAGAGCGATCATCAGCCCCTGGTTTTTCTTGCTCAGGCAAAACATGGTAATTCACGATTGTTAAGGTGGTAACTTCTCATACAACCTTACTCGATTACCATTGAGTACATTCCTGAATCGCAGATATTTAGGACAGATTTCTTGAGTAGGCACCCACCTGCAGGAAACCAGGATCAATCTAAAGCATAGTTGAGTTAATTTGATCGTGATGGTAACACAGATATTAAAGCTGCACTAATGGTTCACGCTTTTTAACAGGGGAGATATGTACTGAAATGGATCTGTGTAAACCCCACGCTCAAAATTCTTGCTTAAAAACCAGTCCGCGTATTTTTTAAAATCTATAAATAACTACAATATTTGAAATTTGTCTCAGGGGCAAAGTCCATTTACCGCTAAAAATTTAACTAGAGAATTTGAATTTTTCTACTACCCCAGGTTAAATGTTACTACCCCCATACAGACACACACCCACCCTAATATTTATCGAAGGACGTAGAAACATTAACACCCAATCAAATTGTTACCTCGTTTTTGTAGAATCAAGAAAAAAATTTGGTGGTAGGGCAAAAATGCCGATTCTGTGTTTTTGACCAAAATTAAATAATTTATTTCTCAATAACTAAAGGGAATTAGAATGAAAGAGATATCTTGAATTATAGCGCTGATATTGATTAATATATTAACCTAAAGATTCCCACTTAATAAAATTTTCTTGTCTTAGAAAAATTTAATTTAGTGATATTTTAGATCAAGGTAGACCTTCAATTAATTACAAAAAAATTACCCAGAGGAAACTGTTAAGAACAGACTCTCCAAAAATAAACTAGTGTTAATGTCAAGCATTGAATCAGACTGTGGGGTACCCATTACAGTGACCTTTTGGATTGTTAAAAGTCACGGACAGCGTTTCCAACTTATTTATTTATATTATTAAATAAAAGTTTTCTTTATTTGACAATTCCTGTCCCAAAAGAGTGAGGTACAGGATTAATAAATTCTATATATCCCTTTATTTATAAAAACGTATACACAGTTTTACTTACTTGATTTTTAATGAGTTAAATTTCTGTTTGAAATGATTCATTCCTCATACTAAATACATTACCCTAGACACTTAGCCACATAACACCACAGAGAATACTGTACCGTGGGTGAGATCAGAAGGGGTAGCGGATAAGGACCCTGAGAAATTCATCATGATCATTATTACTCAGGGAACTTACATAGCTTGATCTCACCTTGTTAACCTTTGATTTTATTAACATCAAAACCTCTTATCGCATCTATAAATATTTTAGTCGTGGGTTGTTGTCTAATTTCCAAATTTTGCAAGGGCAGCGGCCTAATTTCCAACTTTTCACAATTTCCAACTGCCGTGGGATTTTTAGTGTGCGTAACTTGCACATGGGACCTCCTATTTTTTCACCCTTATCCGAGAAGGCTAGACATCCGATCTCACTACCCAATAGACATCGGCTCCTAAAAATAATGAATAGGATGGAAACATTAAACTATATGATGTTGATTATGACTTCAGGTATTTTTGGCACAAACGTGGAGATGCAATAAAGCAGTACTACAGTGACGATTAGTTTGACAATGTGCTTACCATAATATGGAGGTGCTGGGCGTACTGAAAGTAATTAAAACAGCAAGTTTAATATACATTTAAATAAAATAAGTAATGAGATACCTAGAAAATGCATATATTCTTACTGACACTAGTTTATTTTATTAAAGGCCAAAAATAAAAATAAAACTTAAATATTACCTTACTTTGACGAGGCGCACCACGTTTAAGACTGGCACATGTACAATTATAGCAGACCCTTCGGTCCAGCAATATGATAAATAACCTCTTCTCTTACAAAAGATATTGCAGTCTATTTCACTTATGAAGTGCTTAGTCTTCGAACTGTTATGTAATATTTGGTAAATAAACAGAAAGCTTGCATTTAAAGGATCATCGCATATGGTTCCAAGCTAGAAGGAAGAACCGCGTGGCATATTCCACGCCATCCAAGGGGTTCTCCAAATACGCAGAGCTGAAATACTGTACTCTCGTTCTGCGCTCTAGAAAGGAATTGTCATGCCCTATAAAGAGTCATATCTCAGCTCCCCCTGTCCATCATGGGGCCATAGTAAGATCCTCCTGTATGCAACCAACAAGTCAAAAACCAGACGATTGAGGCTCAACTGACCCTTCCTAGATTTGTGTGCAATGTTTGGTTCTCAGTTGGTTTCACAACAGGAGAAACCCTCGAAGTGTGTGAATGATTGAAAAAAATTAGGGTGTAATTAACTTCACAGACAGGTTCATTCCCCATCTGTATACTATAGCATTGTGCTTAGCTGGTTGTCATAAGAGGATGACTGTTGCCGTCATTTTTGACGGTGGAAAAAACACCAACCTAATGTATGTTTGGTTTAATGTGATCAAAGAGAGATAAATGTTTATTGTCTTTCTGTGACAGGTTTGACTGGTTATTATCTTCTCCTGTCTTATGTTGTCCTGTCTCAGGCAATGTCTTATACTTGACATGTCTTAAGTCTATTTATTGGACCATATACGGAGTATCTTTATCATCCGTTTGGGCGGAAACGCCTTGTCTGGGTTTGCCTCGATCTGGTCCATGCTCTTTGGTCATGCGCGGGTCTTGGCGGCAAATGCCGAAAGACTGATTCAGAGAGAGAGTGTACCTGAGGCTTAGAACGGATGTACCGATCCGTAGATTTCTCTCTGCCAAGTTTTCGATAGGGATTGGAAATTCTGGGAATGACTGTTTTGTCATTCTTCCGTCCCTGAGTGTTTCTTTATGCCAGTATTGGCTGTGTTCTGTTACCTTAGAGTGTATGGATTCTTTGAGAAGGTAACTGAAACATTATTCGATCTTTTCGTTCCGTTTAGATCTTATAGGTACATTTATCGCTGATGGCGACATAGTGAGCGAAGCTCACAAGGAGTTATTATACTGTACCCCAGTATGGCTTTATAATTGAAACTGTAGGTCTAAGTTGACCTGTTACACACATAAGCCTAAGAATCATCTTTATGGATCCGCAATGCATTCGGAATATGGTTTGGCAGAAATATATATATATTCTCAGAAGTTTGTGTAAATTGAGAGTGACCTGATTATCGAGGCCCGCGACCTGCGGCGTGATTTCGTCGTCACTACATTGGTCCGTATTTACGGCTAATCTTCTTCACCAGAATGAAGTATTTGGCATGTGAGGCCAGTCTGAAGTCTTTTGCTAATTGTAGGACAATCGCATTGACTTTGTTTAAATAACTGATACCGCTCGTACTAAGCAATCTATTTGCTAGGGCTTACCTGACGGGGCTCAGTCAGGGATTAGAGCTATTGCATAAACAGTAAACATTGGTTAAGACATTGTTACATGTCTGGGATCTTTGATGCCTGAAGTTGACCTTTGTAACAACACATATGATATCCACGACCTGATACTATTGACTGTTTCGTCCATCATTATCGTACGTCATGAATAAATATTGTAAACGTCAGCATCATTCCATACTTCACTGACTTCTACTTGTGGTTGTGTGAGTTAATGTGAAGTCGTCCAAGAGCCAATACGGCCTTCGTGTTATCAGCACTGTTATCTACACACTTACACGTTCAACCATATTGTTATACAAGTACTACACGTCTAAATCTACATAAATACTGACATGATGTGTGTCTACTATACTCTGGCAGAACCTCAAGCTAGTGACCTAAATTCTCGCTACAACTTGGTACTGTCCAGGACAACACGACACGCTCAACGTACTAACATTCCTAACATACCAAACAGTACGTTACATCTCTACATCGGTCTTTGTACACCCAGAAACAGACATTAACATCTGGTGGACCAGATTCGTGGGTTTTGTCAAAGACACGAATTTTCCTGCCCACATCTAGATTTATGAATCCAGAAGACAAGATTGACGTTTAGTTGTCAGCTACACAGGACAGTAGTAAATAGGTCAACGTCTGCTGACCGACGTAAACATTTACGTATGATACAGAATCGGTACATTACATGGACCACAGCTGCTGCAGAATTTCTACATGGACCACAGCTGCTGCAATAGTGCTACATAGACCACAGTTGGTGACGAAGTTGTTTAACACTGTGACAGTCGTCGAAGGACATATGTGTCAAAGTTCACGTGACAATTCTACGTGCAAGCTCGAATTGTAAACATAGAACAGTTCAACCTGTTGTTTACTACGACATTCTACAAACATTCTCAACTGAAGTCGAGTTTGGTGTGATAGCTTCACTTTGGAGACTACTACACCTGTTGTAA
Organism: Oreohelix idahoensis; assembly: GCA_024509875.1. Classification (NCBI taxonomy): domain Eukaryota; kingdom Metazoa; phylum Mollusca; class Gastropoda; order Stylommatophora; family Oreohelicidae; genus Oreohelix; species Oreohelix idahoensis. The sequence continues at coordinate 390,565 of JAMPIV010003499.1, forward strand.
AGTTACGGTGACCTTCAACGGTGGAACGTCTACTTGTGTTTACAAGTGTACTGCAATGAACTGCATCTTTGCGGTTGTAGAGGATTACGCTTAAAGATAAGTGGCCTGGTTTTACGTGTTAAACTAAGCCTTTATTTTGTGTCCAAATAAGCCTTCCTCGTTACACATTCATTATATGCATTATATTGATTACTTGTTCTTTGTTTACTTGTTGAGTTAGTGTGTATTTTTTTCTGCGGGTTCAGGTTGGTGGGTCTTACAGTAAATATCTCACTGAACCGAGGGTTACTGTAAGCGCTCTTTAAGTATTGTGCATATTTCTCACAGTGGAAATAGCAAGCGACTTTTGTTGCTATTTATTTTTTTTTTCTTAGGTGTGACGAGATGTGTTAGTGTTGTTTTCGTTATTTTTTCTCCGTACTTTAGTTTTTGATTCGTTTTGTTTGTATTTGTCTGCCTTCTCTTTTCTATTCTTAATTTCTTTACACCCTTTTGTTTATACACTGTGTTGTCATTGTATTATTGTGAATTTTTCGCAGTTATCATTGTGATTTTCCACAACATTTGATTTAGTTAAGCTGTATTTTCTTTTGACCTCTGCGAATGTTTTCGTTTAATGAGATGCTTGTCTTTGTTTAGTTATCGTGATATTGTTGATATATACAGTCTTCATGCATACTTGATCATGTACTTTTATTATATGATGCAAATTATATACTGAGCTGATTACTGGTGACTTAATATATAAGGTAATTGTACTTAGTCTTTATAAAAGACTCATCTCCCACTGAGATTGGGATAACTTGTGTTGCTATTTCAGATATATTGACAGCACATTTGTAGAAAGGATATCTACATTAGATTACTTTATCGAGCAAGGGATAGCCCTTGGAAAAACTGAGGAGAAATTGAAGGATTTTGCGCTTGCTCAATATCATCATCATCTCAACCCATAACCCGTCATGGGTCATAGGAGTGCCATGGTGGAAGCATCAGCAGACAGGGTCCTCCACTGCTCTCTATTCTCAGCATTGCGTACAAGTGTGGAAAAACCGTGTCCTGTCCATTCCTTGATGTTATCAGCCCAGGATTTTCTTTGCCTTCCTCTTCTCCGTTTACCTTCGACTGTTCCCTGGAGGATCGTTTTCGAAAGGGAGTCATGACGAGTTACATGCCCAAACCAGGCAAGCTTTCGACGTTTCACTATTGACAAAAGTGATTCTTGGTGGCCTGCATATGTGTTTATCTTCTCTCTAACATAGACATTTGTTTTGTGCTCTTTATAGCAAATGCGCTAAATTCTTCTATAAAATTTATGCTCGAAAGCCTGAATCCTTCGCTCCGTATCTGCAGTGAGTGTCCAGCCCTCACACCCATACAAGAGAATAGATAATACAAGTGATTTGTATAATTTGATCTTCACAGGAAAACTGATGTTACTTTTCCAGATCACATTCAATCTTGTCATGGCAGCTGAGGCCATCTCAAGTCATGTCTTGATTTCTTTACTTAATCTTCCATCACTACATATAGTGGACCCGAGATATTTAAAGGTGTTAACTTCTTCTAACGTTTACCCATTTAACGTAATGTTGGTCGGAACATGTTTCTTATGGCTATTCACCAATATCTTGCTTTTTTCTATATTAATTTCCATCCCATACGTTCTTGTTACTTTCTCCAGTCTAGAGGTAAGGTCTTGAAATTCTGATTCTGTTCCAGCTATCAGATCAATATCATCAGCAAAACGTAGATTACACAGAGGTCTGCCTCCAATCGATATGGTTGATTTATAATCGTAGAGAGCCTCCTGCATAATATGTTCTAGATATATATTAAAGAGAACTGGTGACAGGATACATCCCTGGCGAACTCCTACAGTTGTTTTGAAAAATTCTCCAATGTCGTTGCTTGCAAAAACAGCACTGCTTGCGTCCTTGTATAGTGCTTCAATGATATCTATGATGTTGGTATCAAAATTGAATTTTCTCATTATTTGCCATAAGCCTTCATGCCAGACTCGATCGAAGGCTTTTGTGAAATCGATGAAGTTATGGTATAAATCAATATGCTCAATATGCCAAAGCGCAAAAGGCTGAAGAGAAAAAGATTCAAGCGCAGCTAGACAGAGAATTTGAGGAGAAAAAGTCACAAAGAGAGGCTGAAGAGAAAAAGATTCAAGCGCAGCTAGACAGAAAAGCTGAGGATAGACGAATTTAGCAACTACAACAGCATGAAAGAGAACTTGAAGAGAAAAAGCATCAAAGAGAAGAGGAAGAAATGAAGATTCAGCAAGACAGAGAATTTGAGGAGAAAAAGTCACAAAGAGAACTTGAAGAAAAAAAGCATTAAAGAGAACTTGAAGAAAAAAAGCATTAAAGAGAACTTGAAGAGAAAAAGTATCAAATGGAACATGAAGAAAAACTCTTGGCTTTGGAAGTAGAGAAATTTAAAGTGACGAATATGGGTAGTTCTCAAACGACTTCTTCGAGCACAAAAAGTCATGATTATAAGTTCAAACTTCCTCATTTTAATCCTACAAAAGATGACATAACGTTCTATCTAGATAGACTAGAACTTAATTGTGTAACATATAAAGTAGATAAGGCACAATATGTTAGACAACTGTTGAATTCACTTACATTTTAACCATTAAATATTATAATGGCAATAGAAGAACATGATAGGACTAACTATGAAGTTGTCAGAGCAGCCTTATTGAAAAGATATCAGCTTGAAGAAGATGATTACCGTCTTCGTTTTAAGACTATGTTACCAGAATCTGGTGTAGAGTTCTCAGACTTTATTGGAAAGATACGCCTTACTTTCACTAGATGGATAGAGTTGTCTAAGACTGAACATACTTATGAAGCACTTATGGACTTGTTGCTTAGAGACAAAGTAATGTCATCTGTTAATGAGTCTTTTCTTTCCTTTATACACGAACGTAAACCAAAGGACATAAAAGAAATGGAACAATATTGTTGCCAATATGTCACTGCTCAGCCTCAACAATTAGGAATAATAAGATTAAAGAAGGTTTACCCGTGGCTTCTGCGACTCCATACAATTCTAATTTTGGATGTAAAGTTAAAGGTACTCAGCGCAACTTCGATAAGAAAAGTAAGCGTAACTTTGGACAGGATCAAAGTGATTCATCCCAAAGAGGCTCGTCTTCCAGTAATTGGAGGCAATCTGATAGCCCTCATAATTATGGTTCCAACACATTTGGTAACTTTCGAAGGAGTAGCCACAATAAAAACTATCCTCGCCATAATTCTTCAGGAAGACAGCAGTATCAGTCTGATAGATATCTCATCAAAGTGTAAATCACAATCACAATTGTGAAAACCGCGGTTCAATCCAAAATAATAATAGCAATAGGGGTAATTGCCATAATTTCAAAGGAAATAGTAATCGAGGTAGATGGCAGCATAATAATAATAGATCATGTCATCATACTAACTGTGCTGAACAAGAGTCACAATTAGTTAGTAATGAACAAAACAATTGTAAACCTAACGATAGTGCTAGTTCTTGTTCTCCCTTTGATTTTGGGAGAGCAATTCAATGCCCTCAGTGCACCACTTTGTTTGAACTTACTACTATATCCACCTTGAGTTGCGATCATCCTCTGCCCGCTCTTAAAGCAGGAGCGGCGCATGACGGGAGAGGATCTCTTATTCTACAAAGGGGTCTAATGAATGGTGATCCAGTCTCAGTCCTCTTTGATTCTAAATGTACCACTATTGGGGTTAGACAGTCTCTTGTAGATCCTTCATGTGCCACTGGAAGAGTGATCAAATGTGTAACATTTGGTGGCACAGTGGAAAAATACTCTACCACTATCATCCGTATAGCTACTCCCTTCTTTACGGGAGAGGTCCAAGCGTGTCTGCTTCCGAATCCTATTGCGGATCTTATCGTCGGGCGTATACACGGCATTAAAGAGTGTACCCCGCAGCAGATTATTGCTTGGGAAGAACATAACTTAGAAGCTGCTAATGCAGTTATCACGAGAGCTCAGGCTCAGAATATGTCTCAGACTTCATCGACCAAAGGTGTTGAGGTACGTGATCAAGATGTTCATGATGTGATTTCACGTGACTCTTTTATCAAAAGTCAACAGGAAGACATTTCGTTAAAAAAATTCTTCGTTCTGGCAAAAAAAGGTGACCCAAATAAGAACACAGATCATAGATCGTGGATCACTATGAAGAATGGCGTACTAGTGCGTATGGTACAACACTCTGACATATCTAGACATTCACAATTTTTTTTTCCGAAAGACATGAGAGTTAGAATATTGCAACTTGCTCACGACTCCCAATGCGCTGGTCATATGGGATTTTCACGTACAAAGTCGAGAGTTCTTGCGGCTTTCTTTTGGCCATTCGTCAACAGAGACATACGTCTTTATTGTCGCTCGTGTAGAGTATGATAAGAAGTAAAATCGAAAGGTCCTTGCCATGCAGCACCTATCCAGGCTGCGGACATTCCTATCCGTCCATTTCAGAAAATGGCGATAGATATCATTGGTCCTTTCAAAATAAAATCAGCCAGAGGACATAAATTTATTCTTACATGTGTTGACATGTGTACCCGATGGCCAGAGGCCATACCTCTGAAGAGCATTTCGACTGCCGATATTGCAGACGCTCTTTGGCTGATATTTTCGCGGTTGGGATTCCCTAGGGAAATCTTGTCAGACCATGGCACCCAACTGATATCTGAGACAATGTCGCAGGTGATGTCTACTCTTAATATCAAGAGATCACTGAGTAGTATTTATCATCCTATGTCTAATGGACTAGTCGAACGTCTCAATAGAACTCTCAAAAATTTACTTGGGAAAATAACTGAGGATCATCCTCAGGATTGGGACAGAGTCTTACCCGCTGCTCTCTTTGCTTATAGAGAGGTTCCTAATGAACATACCGGGTTTTCTCCCTTCGAGCTCGTCTTTGGCGCGCGTCCGAGCGGCCCAATGTCCTTGCTTCACGATCTAATAGCTGCTGATGATATTAGTGATAACACACAATCTTCTTATGAGTATGTCATTGCTGTCAGGCAGAAAATCATTGAAGCTTGCAAGTTAGCAAATTCCGCATCTGAATTTGCTAAAGCAAAAGCAAGGCAGTTCGCAAATAAAAATAGATGTCTACCTCAACTTTGTCCTGGAGACAAAGCATTTGTGTTACTTCCTTCCAGGGAAAATAGACTTCTTATTGGTTGGAAAGGTCCTTTTGAGATTGTATCTAAAATTTCTTATGTCGACTATGTCGTCGATATTGACAGAAAGCATAAAACGTTTCACATAAATATGCTTACAGAATTTTATGAACTTCCAGAGTACTTACAACCTATCTTCCAAGCGACGGACGACGCTACAGTCGCTCGTGGCCATTACTCATCGTTGTCTGTCATACAGGATGAGGAATCTACTTTCTCTGATGTTAATCTTCCTCTTCCGATGATTCCACTTCATTCTTCGGAATCATGGAAGGATGTTGCAATTTCACCTAATTTATCAACTAAGGAACAGTCACAAATTTCTTCTATGTTACAAGCATTTCAGGATGTTCTCATGGACATTCCTGGACACACTACAGTCATTGAACATGACATTGTATAGACTGACCATACTCATATCAGGGTCAGACCTTATCCTATTCCTATCCACTTCCAAATTCAAGTCGAGAAAGAGTTGGATGAAATGATAAAGTTAGGAATAATTGAACCATCCAATTCGGCATACTCGTCATCTATGGTTATTGTCCCAAAGAAAGACAATAACATACGCATTTGCGTCGATTACCTTAAACTAAATCAAGTAACGTAAGTTCGATGCAGAACCTATGCCTCTGTTGGATGAGTTACTTACTAGACTTTCCAATTCTCGTTTCTTTACAAAGCTGGACTTGTCTAAAGGATACTGGCAAGTTCCTCTAACCGAACGAGCCAAACCTTTCACTGCTTTCTCCACACCTAGGGGTTTGTTCCAATGGAACTTTATGCCTTTTGGCCTTATGAATGCCCCAGCTACATTCGTACGCATGATGCGTCGAATACTGGCATATCGTTCTGATGTGATTGCATACTTGGACGATATCTGTCTTTTTAGCGATTCTTGGGAAGATCACTATCTGGAATTAGATGAACTGTTGTCTACTCTACGTGAGCATAATTTGACAGCTAAACCCTCTAAAGGCTATGTTGGGTTTAGTGAGATTTCTTTTCTTGGTCATCGTGTTGGTCATGGTCTCTTGAAGACAGAAGACCACAACACTTCTAAGATACTGAACATCCCTATTACTAAGACCAAAAAAAAACAGATCCGTAGTCTCTTGGGCCTAATACAGTTCTACGGAAGATTCGTTCCGAATCTTTCCTCTATTACGGCACCACTCTCAACCCTATTGAAGAAAGGGTCTCCTAATATGGTGCGTTGGTCCCAAGAATGCCAATCTTCATTGGATCAGATTAAGGCATTATTTTCGTCTCTTCCTATTTTAAGACTACCTACAGCCGATAGGACTTTTGTCCTTCGTAGTGACGCCTCAGCAATAGGGATCGAGGCGGCACTGATGCAAGAGTATTCTGAGACTCTGCATCCTGTAATGTATGTCTCGAGAAAGCTGAATGCGGCAGAAAGGAATTATTCTGTTCTAGACCGAGAATTGCTAGCAATGGTCTGGGCAATTCTTAAACTCCAAAGATTCCTTCTCGGCGCGCATTTTGTAGTAGAAACCGACCAAAAAGCTCTCACAGCTATGCAAAATAAGGATTTTAAGAGTTCGAGATCCACTCGATATGCTATTGCTCTTTAACTTTTTCATTTCACGGTACGAGCTATCCGTGGTTTGGATAATGTGATGGCAGACATATTGTCTCGATGCCCACATGAAGCTACTTAGCTCTTTTGTCTAGATCTACTGTTACATATCTAAAGTTATGATCTATTCTTACAATAACATGCTTCTGTAACACTTGTTGTCACTTTGTTTAAACTCCTGGTTATGTATTGATTACTTGCTTTCTCTGTTACCGTCTTCGGTAAAACGGAGGAAGGCTTTGTTTCATATGAAATAAAGGTCCAAAAAATTAATGCGGCCACATTTATAGTTTAGATATATATTAAGTGACTATGGTACATTATAACAGTCTAAGAAAAGTACTACGTTCATTGAAATGAGCTGCTTGGTTCAGCCTTAGAAATTATATCTATCTATCTATCTATCTATCTATCTATCTATCTATCTATCTATCTATCTATCTATCTATCTATCTATCTATCTATCTATCTATCTATCTATCTATCTATCTATCTATCTATCTATCTATCTATCTATCTATCTATCTATCTATCTATCTATCTATCTATCTATCTATCTATCTATCTATCTATCTATCTATCTATCTGTCTGTGACAGTGTGGGTGGTTCTATTAATAGGTCACAATGATACTACTACTGTTACTATACTAGGTGACTGAGGCAGGCCTAGTTATTAATCTATGTGGTCATATTTCCTTCCTTGACCTATCTTCCAAGTAGAGCTATCTCCTTGACTGGCCTTTTTTTCGCCAGAGATGGTGATTCCTGGATGAGATAAGGTTCGTCTTTTCTTCAACCCAGACCACGTTCTTCTCTCCTTGTTGTTATAGCGACTTCCTTGTGCTAGTGGTTTTAAGGCTATATATGCTATATAGGTTTAACTCTTTCTCACATACCCACTCCACATCCTTTTTATTGATTAAACCAACTTGAGTGTTGAATTTCCAAACATAATGGCTTTTATTTACATAACATGTGTTCCACAATTCTTTTCTCATAAGGGTATGTTTCAATCTCCCTTTTATCCCGGCCTCCAGACTTAGGCTCAATGTAATTTTTTCAAAGGTATATTATTATATTCTCTACTGTAGACTCTTGTCTAAAGCACTATAATCTGCTAGGCATAGCTCAATTTCATGCATCAATATCAATTCATAGTTCACCTAAACAAAGTAATATAATGGCAGGTGCAGCTGTGGTGGCGTCTTCATACTTACTCTTATATGAGAGAGCGCATGAGATGTTTCATAAATGTCAGATACAACTGTGGTGGCGTCTTCATACTTACTCTTATATGAGAGAGCGCATGAGATGTTTCATGAAATGTCAGTGCTGTAAACCAGTTGTTCAACATATTCTTGTTTAATGACAATGCCTCATCTTCATTGTATGACAGCCCATCCTGGCTATCTGATAATAAAAGTTATCCACTTTTTAAGCTTTAAGTATACCTTTGCTTCAATAGTCTCTTCTGTAGCTCGCTCCCTTAAATATGAGCGACATTAGCCTGCGACAATATGTTGAGCGTGTTTCTAAAAAAACATGTCTCTCTTCACATAAGTTAAGCATAATTAGAGTCAAAGACCTCTTACCGTAATATACAGAAGTCCGTTACCTATCACTGTCCTACTAGCACCACCTATGAGCTAATCCTATGTGTAACAGCACACATTATCAATCAAATCTAAGTGTTCTCCTGAATTCCTATCACTACCTTTCTATATCTAGCTATTTCTGTAGACCTTCTGCAAACCGCAGGTTTCACATTTCTTGAGCGCCCAGCGCGATACGTCTACCCTGGTTGAGGTTTCTGGAGCGAATAATCTCTTTTTCCCTTCAATTTATTCCCATGATCCTCAGTTCACTCACCTAATCTCACATTTCACGCTTTTAACCCTACTCTGTCAACCCCGTGAACTGTGCTACATAACTGTTTATATTTCGCTCACTTTTCACGTGCGTTTATTCTGCTCTCTGTTCTCTAAACTGTAAAGGGCGCTAATAATATTGTTATCTCCCTTAGTGATTTTTACCTTAGTTTCATTTATCCTTCTATATCTTTACTAAAATTAATCTGATATGCAAAGTTCGTAAACTCTAATGATGTATACTTAGATTACTTTAAAGTCTAAAAAGGTTCACTCTCTTACTAAAAAATATTACATTCGTTAACTTTTATCTCCCATCTTAGGAATAAATAACTTAATACTCAAATTATTCAAATTTCTAAAACCATATTCTCATACTTTGTTATTTTAACGACCCAAAATTACTGTTCAAGTGACTTTAAACTCAGCACTAATAATGCTGCAAAAACCCCACGGTGACATGTCTATCTATCTATCTATCTATCTATCTATTTATCTGTCTATCTATCCATCTATCTATTTATCTATCTATCTATCTATCTATCTATCTATCTATCTATCTATCTATCTATCTATCTATCTATCTATCTATCTATGCACAAATTAATTGTTACCATTTACCCACTGTTTAAATTAACCATCTTGGCTACCAAACGTTTACTTTACTATTTGTGGTAAAATCTGCGAGATAATCGCTCATTTCAGTAAGATTTTAGTCCTATGATAATAAATAACCCCGCCCGTATGTGTCTGACTATAATCCTCTCACACGCCAGCATCGCGCTGAATTTTGTGCCATGGAAATGCTTAGAAACGATCCCGCCATATAAACCTACTCGCTTTCCTTGTGACGTACTTTAAACATTTTTAACATTTTGCCCGATCTGATAGAGACTGCGGCAAGACTTATAATTAACGATCTTCCAGAAGTGTGCCGACAAGTTACTGTCTGAATTAACGTAATACTTTAACTTTAACGCCTCTAATAGTAGTAATCCTTACATTTTTTGGTAGTGTAACACGAGACAACAGTAATAATTAACGCCAATTCTAACACTCGCAGCGCAAAACCCCTCTTCGCTTGACACGCGGTGGGATTGGCCCGATGATATATACAAACAGACAGTTTAAATTCTCGCCGAGTAATGTATTTCTGACGTCACTCAAACAAGTTAGTTATTTGAATAAAAATGCTAGAGAGAGATGAGAGAGGGAAGATGGCCGACTTGTGTAAAATTTTTATTTGACGATTGACAGTGACAAAATTGAAAATCTAAACCATAATGAAACTGACCATAAAAATGATATGGTAGTTTAGCTTAGAGTCCCCTGAGCAAAAATGTGTTTAAAAAAATATGGTAGTCCAAGTATTAGCCAAGTTATTGAGGAAATACTAAATGTCTAGTAACACTAAGACGGACAGACTGTGGTTCCTGCTTGTTTTTTTCATAACGTTAGTGGGGACGCCAGCTTAGAAAGAGGCATTGGAGTAAATTCAAATTCTATTAGTTGGTATAGGAGTGAAAGGGGAGAGGTAGGAAAAATGTAACTAAAAACGAAACATCTTTTTCTATTGGGCATAACTAACGCAGACTGACCAATCGACTACCAGACACAGAGTTTGTTTGGAATTTTTTTTTTTTTCAAAAAACTACATTTGAATTCTGGTAGTCGCAAGTTTTCCATTGGCCAGTACTAATAGATATTAGCAAAAAGCTTTCACTGCTCATCGCCAGTTGCCATAAATGTTTCTATCAAATACGCTGAGATCAGCTGTGTTAATTTATATAATAAAAAATTATTTCGCAGTCTGGGGAAAGCAGAGAAAAACTGAGGCCAATCTTTGCAAATCAGCGTTATTTCTTACTATTTCTTGAAATTGTGGTAAGAATGCTTTATGTATTAATCTGTTTATTACAACTGCCAAAGTTGGATACTGCTATTGGGAAAAGTGAAGGACATGCCGGGAGCAGACATTGTTGAGTCCTCACATTGAACTGTATCTAACTGTGGTATATTGTCATGATTTTGTTTTAATATTATTGTATTAGAATATGTTTGTAAGCCTCCGTATTCCATGAACACTGTTCAACATGCCTGGAGCGTTTATTATTTAAAAAAAAAGAGCAAATCATACAAAAGGAAATGTGGTTACTCCACGTTATTGTATTGAGGAAAACTATGTAAAAGTACAGTGGCGTATCTGCCATAGAGACCTGAGGTGTGGTCACAGCAAGGTGTGAGTCATATAAAATTATGGGCGAGTGCACCTGTATGCACGCGAGGCTGACCCAATACCACCATATGTAAATAATAATAATAAAGTGTGATCAGATATAAAAAGGCCATGGTGTCTTTTTATTGCAGAGGTTTTATTTCCTGTTACCAGCCGGTGACAGGAAACCTGATGAGTGAGTGTAACGATAACAAGTCTCCGGTAAAACGTTTATGCTGTCAGCAGATAGCTGGAGGAGCTTGTGCGTGTTGAGATATCTATATTTTCTGCAACGACATACTGAATTATCCTTCTACAAAGAATCCCAGGTGATGTGTTAGCATCTGGGTATATCTGACACTTCAGTTATAATAAACTTTGATATTTTCAATCATACCCAGGATGTTATGGGGCGTGATGAAACTACAGCCCCTCCTAACAAATGGCAAACACTATAGTATTAGATAATAAAGTTGTAATCTGTGAATACACCAACAGGAGAGATAGAGTGACTTTATATTTATTGGACAAAGTGTCCACACATTTTAGTTAATCCTTTGATGTAAACTATCTTTTCCTCATTTTCAAAGACCTGTCCAAAAGAGATGGCGGGACAGGCAGATTAAATTGTAAAAAGAAAATATTCATTTTAAAGAAAAACCTTAACCACTGTTTTCTTCAGTTCCTTATAGTGAATTAAAGTGTTTTGTGTTTATGTATCATCATTTTCATTTCTCCCCTAGACATTAGGTACATCTTACACCAGACACTAGAGCCAAAATAGTGACCGTGTGAGATCTAGGGAGGTAGCGTTAGGTTCCCTGCAAATACATCATTATCATCTATTAGAGTCAGGGGCCTACATGTGCTTGACCTCACAAAGTTAACACAGACACCGATTTCATTCTTTTAGGTATAACATCACAACCTCCCCAGCAAATTAAACTTGCTGCACTATTCTATTGCTACCCTTTTCTCTTAACAGAGGCTGACAGAGGGAGTGACTTCAATTATATTTGTGTAGACTAGGACTGAAACTTGAATAAAATTCAACAGACCAGATGTCTTAAATCATTCTTAAGCACATCTTTATGATCAAGCTTGTTTTGTACTATTCTAGCAGTACAAGAGTTCTTTAGCTCAACCATTTTCATATTTCATTCGTAACAAAACTTGTCACATGATCACTTTCAAATATTTGCTGCCGTTAATAAAACATTATTCTATCTTTCTTTTTAAACTTGTTATCAAAAGAGATTAATAAATATTTGATGAACTTTCACATACCTTGTTTTGTCCAATTTTGTGGTGGTTCTGTAAGTTAAAAAAAAATAATATTTTCATTTAATAACTTTTATATATGGATTGTTGTCTGTACAAAACTGGTGTGTTAAATAAAAATCATTGGCTAGATGTTTGTGATAGATAGCTTTAACGATAGACAAGGAGTTTAAATGATTATAATTATATATATATATATATATATATATATATATATATATATATATATATATATATATATATATATATATATATATATATATATATATAATAATAATAATAATAATAATAATAATAGCCCCTTCAGTCATAACTGACTATGGGAACGCGCCCCTGAGGTGACAGCCCTCAGCTGCTTATTTTCCTGGTGCTCCTTTCGACGTTTTCTCCTCACCTCTGCTTCTTGTGTGAGCCTCTCTTCGCCCAATCTGAGGTGGCGCCGTAAATAGCATCGGCACTTAGTGCGATCGGCAGCTTCATCCTCTCATGTTGCTGGATCCATGTCCAGTGCCCTCATATCTCTCTTGCACACATCTTTGAACCTCAGCTGTGATCGCCCAACTGTTCTCTTGCCATCTGCTAATTGTCCGTAGAAGATATCTTTTGGGATGCGACCATCTTCCATGCGGCGAACATGGCCAAGCCAGCGAAGTCTGCGCTGTCTAAGAAGCGTATACATACTTTGAAGGCCAGCACGTGACAACACCTCGACATTTGTCACTTTATCTTTCCACGAGATGCCGAGGATGCGGCGTAGACACCGCAAATGGAAGGTATTGAGCCTTCTTTCTTGCTTAGCATAGGTCGTCCAGGTCTCGCTGCCATATAGGAGTGTGCTGGTGACGCAGGCATTATATACCGCAGCTTTGGTCTTCATTGTGAGTTTAGAGTTTCCCCAAACACGCGATGTGAGGCGGGCAAAGGTAGCTGCAGCTTTGCCAATGCGGCTGTCGATTTCTGTATCCAGTGAGAGTTTGTCATTGATGGTAGACCCTAGGTATGTGAAGTGGTGCACCACTGCCAATTCATAGTTATCGATAGTGATAACTGGTGCAGCACCCACATCCTGACTCAGCACATTCGTTTTCTTTAGACTTATTGTGAGGCCAAAGTCCTTGCATGCTTTAGTGAAGCGATTCATCAAGCTCTGAAGCTCCTGTTGGCTTTGAGTGACGACTGCAGCATCATCAGCGAACAACAAGTCTCTTATAGTGACCCTTCTGATTTTTGTTTTTGCCTTCAGCCTTGAAAGATTAAACAGACGGCCATCTGACTTAGTGTGAAGGCATATTCCTTCAGTTGCATCTCTGAATGCATGTTTCAAGAGTAAGGCAAAGAAGATTCCGAAGAGGGTCGGAGCCAGAACACAGCCTTGTTTAACGCCACTTCGTATATCAAAGGGCTGTGACGTGCTTCCAGCATATTGGACTGTTCTCTTCATGCCGTCATGGAATGACTTTATCATTTCCAGCATTTTAGAAGGGCAGCCTATTTTCAGGTGGATTTTAAAGAGTCCATCCCTACTAACCAGGTCGAATGCTTTTGTGAGGTCTATAAAGGCGATATATAATGGTCTTTTCTGCTCTCTTGATTTTTCCTGAAGCTGGCGGAGAGAGAAGATCATGTCTGTTGTTGATCTGCCAGCTCGGAATCCACACTGTGACTCTGGATATATGCGCTCAGCTAACTTGTGTAGTCGCATTAAGATGACTTTGGCAAAAACCTTACCAACAATACTAAGAAGAGAGATGCCTCTGTAGTTATTGCAATCACTTCTGTCTCCTTTATTTTTATACAGTGTTACAATCTTGCATCTCGCATGTCTTGAGGAATAGTTGTCTCTTCCCAGCACTGTCACAGCATCCTATGCAGGGGATGTAATAGCGTGTTTTTACAGCATTTGATTAAATCAGGAAGAATCCCATCACTGCCTGGTGCTTTGCCAGAGGCCAAGCTATCAATGGCCTTGCTGAGTTCCTCTAATGTTGGTTCGGCATCCAGCTCCTCCATAGTTGGCAGACTGTTGACACCATCAAGGGCTGCAGGCGTAACGGTATTGTCTCTAGCGTAAAGCTCAGAGTAGTGCTCGACCCAAATCTCCATCTGCTTACCCTTATCGGTTAGCTTCTCTCCGCTGATGGTTTTTAGCGGTGCCGTCTTACTTTTATGGGTGCCAAGTGCTTTCTTTATACCGTCATACATTTGTCTAATGTTGCCTGTTTGCGCTGCGATCTGGATGCTCTCACTGAGCTGGAGCCAGTAGTCATTTGCACAGCGTCGAGCAGTTTGTTGAACTTTGCTTCTCGTAGCCCTCAGGATCTGTAGGGTTCTGGCACTCGGTGAACGTTTGTATTCATTCATTGCACTGCGCTTAGCTTCAATGACAGGTGCCATCACATCTGATGAAGCATCAAACCAGTCATTTGACTTTGCTGTTTTCTTACCAAAGGTGGCAAGTGCAGTACTTTGAATGGTGTTCCGTAGATGCTCCCAGTTCTCTGTAATAGTATCACCATGCTGAGGGCTACTGAGCACTTTCTCGAAGGTCGCAGTGAATTGAGCGATCATGAAAGGGTCTGACATCTTGCTGGTATCAATGCGTGGTTTCCCTTCATGTCTGACACGATAGAGTTTTCTTGGTTGTGCTCTGATTTTGCAGCAAACCAAGGAGTGATCTGTATCACAGTCTGCACTATGGTACGAGCGCGTGGAGAGCACAGACTTGAGTAGTGGCCTTCTGACGAGAATCAGGTCAAGTTGGTGCCAGTGCTTGGATCGCGGGTGTCTCCATGACACCTTATGCTGGGGTTTTGTCTGAAAGTAGGTGTTGGTCACGCAGAGGTCATGGTGGACGCACAACTCTAAGAGCCGTTGTCCATTTTCATTCATCTTGCCAATACCAAACCTGCCCAGACATGAAGGCCATGAAACATTATCGGCACCCACTCTAGCGTTAAAGTCACCAAGGAGAACAAGCTGTTCTTGCCTAGGTATGCTTTTGATAATTGCTGTTAGATTCTCGTAGAACTCATCTTTAGCTTCTGAGGCAGAGTACAGAGTATTACACATAATGGAGGGAAACCCGAGGCCTGTAAACAGTAAATTAATATGAAACAAATATAAAGGTATGTTATCAGGCACTCGCAGGAAATAAAGAAGTAGAACACCAGACAACAGAAAAACAACAGACATGAGTGGCTTACCCAGGATTTGAACACTGGACCTTCCGTGCGACAACCCCGCCTAGCCATGCAAGCGAATCACACTATCCGCTCTGCCATCTACGCATCATCAAAAAATGATGTTTCAATGGCAGGTCAACAGTGCGAACCACAATACATGACACCAGAAGTCCACCATGGGCAGTTCAGCCTATTAATGACGCAATCACTTCTGTTGTATTTCTATCAAGCAGTATAGGCCGAATCCAACAAGACAAGGACCTTAATACTGTGTCCAGTAAATGATAGTAGACTAGAACAGTGAGAACAGGATAGTGGGTAGGTTTGGTATTGTATAAACATTTATTACACATAATGGAGGGAAACCCGAGGCCTGTAAACAGTAAATTAATATGAAACAAATATAAAGGTATGTTATCAGGCACTCGCAGGAAATAAAGAAGTAGAACACCAGACAACAGAAAAACAACAGACATGAGTGGCTTACCCAGGATTTGAACACTGGACCTTCCGTGCGACAACCCCGCCTAGCCATGCAAGCGAATCACACTATCCGCTCTGCCATCTACGCATCATCAAAAAAAACTGCCCATGGTGGACTTCTGGTGTCATGTATTGTGGTTCGCACTGTTGACCTGCCATTGAAACATCATTTTTTGATGATGCGTAGATGGCAGAGCGGATAGTGTGATTCGCTTGCATGGCTAGGCGGGGTTGTCGCACGGAAGGTCCAGTGTTCAAATCCTGGGTAAGCCACTCATGTCTGTGGTTTTTCTGTTGTCTGGTGTTCTACTTCTTTATTTCCTGCGAGTGCCTGATAACATACCTTTATATTTGTTTCATATTAATTTAGAGTACAGAGTAGGAGCATACACACTGACAAGGGTGATGGGACCTGTGCTAGTTTGCAGGCGGAGCGTTAACAGGCGTTCTGATCCATTCTCGCCTTGTTCAACCATTTTAGTTAGCGATTTTTTGACCGCAAAACCTACTCCGTGTTCTCTAGCTTTATTAAGATCTTTCCCTTGCCAATAAAATGTGTAGTCCTTCTCGCTCACCGTTCCAGAGCCCGCCAGGCGCGTTTCCTGAAGTGCAGCTATATCCACCTGAAGTCGTTTAAGCTCATCATTAATTATGGCTGTCTTCCTTACATCGTTTACATCCTGTAGGTTTTCGGATAGTCCAGTCAACATAGTCCGGACGTTCCAGCATCCCAATCTGAGAGTTTGCTTATTTCTATTTTTTCGATAATTGCTTGGTGCAAAATTTTCTGTCCACAGTTCGGGTTTGACCCTAATCCCCATGCACCCAATGGGGAAAGCAGACAGTGGCGGGACAACACCTTATTGACTGGGGGCTGCCCAGCTTGAAGCGGGCGGTAGCTGTCCAGTGAGATCCTAGAACCTCTCCCACTGTCGGAAGTAGCCCCTGGCGCCATGCCCTACGCCAATTGGGCAAAATGCTTATAACCGGTAACTGCTATTTCCCGTGTTTTGCCGACACCTATAGGGTGAAGCTGGAGTGTCCTCTCCAGGGCGCGAGCTTGGGCACAGTTATACAGTTTGGTACCAGCCATGTCGCAGGAGTTGCCAGAATAATGTCGAATCGACATTAGACTGCCTTAGGGACTCCGACTTCGGATTTATCCTCAGGGTTTACTCCCGAAGCCAATTCCATAAATGGATATTCCCGCAAGGCAGCGGTGGTTTGAATTCAGAGTTCCTTCTCTTAGATAAGCTACCAACCAAGGATCACGAGCCCTATCTGCCCGAAGCTGCTGGTTTTAAGGCGCCAGTCGCTCGCCTTTGCCCCTTCTCCCGTCAGTGGAAACAGTTCCGCCGGGCTCAAATTGAGCCACACGTGAAGGCCGATAGCTGGACTTGGTTGTCAGAGGCTGTTTGATGCGCGTGCCATAGAAGTATTTTATCTGCAGTGAGAGCTTATCCTCACTACAACTCCCGGCAATAACAACCTTTTGGAACCATATATATATATATATATATATATATATATATATATATATATATATATATATATATATATATATATATATATAATAGCCCCTTCAGTCATAACTGACTATGGGAATGCGCCCCTGAGCTGACAGCCC
This sequence comes from Oreohelix idahoensis, assembly GCA_024509875.1. Classification (NCBI taxonomy): domain Eukaryota; kingdom Metazoa; phylum Mollusca; class Gastropoda; order Stylommatophora; family Oreohelicidae; genus Oreohelix; species Oreohelix idahoensis. Next base: position 408,057 of record JAMPIV010003499.1, read on the forward strand.
TCAGCTGCTTATTTTCCTGGTGCTCCTTTTGATGTTTTCTCCCCTCCTCTGCTTGCTGTGTGAGCCTATCTTCGCCCAATCTGAGTTGGCGCCGTAAATAGCATCGCCACTTAGTGCGATCGGCAGCTTCATCCTCCCATGTTGCTGGATCCATGTCCAGTGCCCTCATATCTCTCTTGCACACATCTTTGAACCTCAGCTGTGGTCGCCCAACTGTTCTCCTGCCATCTGCTAATTGTCCGTAGAAGATATCTTTTGGGATGCGACCATCTTCCATGCGGCGAACATGACCAAGCCAGCAAAGTCTGCATTGTCTAAGCAGTGTATACATACTTTGAAGGCCAGCACGTGACAACACCTCGACATTAGTCACTTTATCTTTCCACGAGATGCCGAGGATGCGGCGTAGACACCGTAAATGGAAGGTATTGAGCCTTCTTTGCTGCTTTGCATAGGTCGTCCAGGTCTCGCTGCCATATAGAAGTGTGCTGGTGACGCAGGCATTATATACCGCAGCTTTGGTCTTCATTGTGAGTTTAGAGTTTCCCCAAATACGCGATGTGAGGCGGGCAAATGTAGCTGCAGCTTTGCCAATGCGGCTGTCGATTTCTGTATCCAGTGAGAGTTTGTCATTGATGGTAGACCCTAGGTATGTGAAGTGATGCACCACTGCCAATTCATAGTTATCGATAGTGATAACTGGTGCAGCACCCGCATCCTGACTCAGCACATTCGTTTTCTTTAGACTTATTGTGAGGCCAAAGTCCTTGCATGCTTCAGTGAAGCGATTCATCAAGTTCTGAAGCTCCTGTTGGCTTTGAGTGACGACTGCAGCATCATCAGCGAACAACAAGTCTCTTATAGTGACCCTTCTGATTTTTGTTTTTGCCTTCAGCCTTGAAAGATTAAACAGACGGCCGTCTGACCTAGTGTGAAGGCATATTCCTTCAGTTGCATCTCGGAAAGCATGTTTCAAGAGTAGGGCAAAGAAGATTCCGAAGAGGGTCGGAGCCAGAACATAGCCCTGTTTAACGCCACTTCGTATGTCAAAGGGCTGTGACGTGCTTCCAGCATATTGGACTGTTCTCTTCATGTCGTCATGGAATGACTTTATCATTTCCAGCACTTTAGAAGGGCAGCCTATTTTCAGGAGGATTTTGAAGAGTCCATCCCTACTAACCAGGTCAAATGCTTTTGTGAGGTCTATAAAGGCCTTTTCTGCTCTCTTGATTTTTCCTGAAGCTGGCGGACAGAGAAGATCATGTCTGTTGTTGATCTACCAGCTCGGAATACGCACTGTGACTCTGGATATATGCGCTCAGCTAACTTGTGTAGTCGCATTAAGATGACTTTGGCAAAAACCTTACCAACAATACTAAGAAGAGAGATGCCTCTGTCGTTATTGCAATCACTTCTGTCCCCCTTTTTTATATAGTGTTACAATCCTGGCATCTCGCATGTCTTGAGGAATAGTTGTCTCTTCCCAGCACTGGTACAGCATCCTATGCAGGGGATGTAATAACGTGCTCTTGCAGCATTTGATTAAATCAGGAGGAATCCCATCACTGCCTGGTGCTTTGCCAGAGGCCAAGCTGTTACCTATCACTTTGCTCACAGGCTGGTAATTCATCGCTGTGCGCAATGGAGCAGAACGCAAATACGCTCCGATTGTAAAAGCGTGCGAGTTGTGGTATGTGTGTGACACAGGTATTTAGTGTATGACGTGGACCGGGTCTTCTGCGGGGGGAACGAAGGTGATCGTTAGGACAGTTGTGTCTGGCTGGTGTTTTTCGAAGTGTATGGATTTTTATGTGAGAGCGACAGACCAGTGTTTATTGTTATAAAATATTTCAGAGTCAGGATAATTGACTCAATTCATTAAGAATGTGTGCCTGATTATGTGTGGCTTAAGGAGATGGACAGTAAGTGATTTGAATCAATACGGATTTGTAAAGCATGAAGGCGTTGTAGACGATACATAGACATTCTGACTTTAAACCGGCACAACGACATTATTGCTTATGGCTGCTACTGATCACATTTGTATTACTAGTGTAACGTCATATCATCATATGCTCTCAAAAGAAGTGAAGTACACTTATGTTGTATTGTGACATATTAAATGTGATAAAACGTACAACAAGCTGTTGATCAAGATCATTCAAGTTGGCCATTCCGTACGTTACTGTTGAGACTGTTGTCTATTATATCAAAATATCTTACAAGACCAGTGCAGCACATTAATATACTCGTTACCCAATAGCCTTCAATAAGTATAAGGTAACAGTATAAAGTGGTGGCCAGTATACACGGGATTTCGTTCTACCCACAAGATTTTATCAAATGATACTACTGTCCCTAGCCACATCGACGAATTTTACAGTATCGAAAAGCAATAGAAATTTCGGCGCAACCTATGCCAACCGGTTTTCTTCAAACTAGGGCCGGCAAGAAGAAACTTAAAGAGTAAACAGCACACTTCAATCATAATATTTGCTGAACTTTACCAATAGAAGTTCGTATTTTCTTCATCAACATTTTTGAGACGAAAGTTATCATCACTCTACGCAGTTCAAGGTTGGATTCGTCAGGAAAAATTAAAGTAATCAAACAACATTTCTGCAGTCAAGACAAAGCACAGTCATTCAACCAGGGAAACAAGATGGATAGTTCTACATGTGGGAGCAATCTGCATCGATGAAATTTCGCTCTACCTGTTGCATATGTTGGAGGCAACAATACTGTCACGTGCATTTATACTTCGGAGGAAGGATCATAAAAAGATAAGTGGACTAGTTTGTTGTAGCCTTAGTCTTACACAATTCTATAGTAGAGCCTTTTTGTTTATCTGTTTTATGTTTGTTGGGGGTTTGTGGGACCTTGATAAGCAGAATTACATCTCATCTTCGGACGGGTCTGCAATCAAGGGTGTCAGTAGGGAAATTTATGTAATATTTTCTCAAAGAGGCCCGGCTCAAAATGCTGTGTGGAAAGCGCTCTTTGTGAATATACTATATTTACTCTATGTTATAGACGTGCTGTCCTGTTTTTTCACTGTTGTTTGTATTTGTCAGTTGTTTTTTTTTTAATTCAGTTTTTCTGCATTTTTGTACGTCTATTGTTGGTCTTCTCTAGCTATCATTATGTTGATATATGGATTTTTGTTGTAAATTCGTCTTGTCTAGTCTAACCTTATAGTGTAAGCATATATTTCAAACATTATCCTTTGTTTCTACACCTTAGTATTTTCTTCTGTTGCTACACTATTGTACTACGTGTTCTGTCTTATAGTGTACGACACTAATTTTTTTGTTTGCATTGATTACTTGCTAAGTCACATTTGCAGAGTACTGAATTTTAACGAATTGGCATTGGTGCTGCTTACCGCTCATCAGTACCCATATTCATATTCAGACTAAGTAACTTATATATATATATATATATATATATATATATATATATATATATATATATATATATATATATATATACATATATATATATATATATATATATATATATATATATATATATATATATATATATATATACTTAAACTTACATAATGTCTAGTCTGGAGCATTTTATCCAGCTAGGTAAAGAAATGGGAATGCAAGGCCAGGAGCTTAAAGAGTTTGCCATGGAGCAACTGGAAAGAGAAGAAAAGAAACTGGAGAGGGATGAGAGAGCAAGAATGAGAGAGATCGAAAAAGATGAACGAATTCAGTAAGAAAAAGTAGCAGAAAAGAAAAGACAAGATGAGATGGCAGAAAAGAAAAGACAAGATGAGATAGATTTAGAGGCTAAGAAAGCCCAATTTCTGCATGAAGAAAAAATGGCTTCTGTAGAGTTGGAGAGACTCAAATTGGAAGCTAGTAATGAACAGAGTAATCAAGAAGGGGCAGGTTCGGTCAAGAGAGAACATGCTTCATCATTTAAACTTCACTTACCTAAATTTAATCAAAATATAGACGACATTTCGTGCTTCCTAAACCGATTCCAGACAGTGTGTGAGGAATACAAACTGGAAAAATCATCATGGGTGATACATTTAATGTCATTACGGACAGGTGAAGCGTTGACAGCTGTGTCAACAATGGATGAGGAAAACATAAAATCTTATGAGGCAGCTAAAACATTACTTTTAAGAAAGTATCAATTAGACGAGAATGGATACAGGCTAAGATTTAAAAAACTCACACCCGAAAGCAACAAGGACTTTAGTGAGTTTATTTCAACTATAAAGTTATGCTTCAATCGTTGGATTGAGTTGGCTAAAATCAAACATACATATGAGGACTTGATGGACCTTATTTTGAGAGACAAAGTACTTTCTTCCATTAGCTCTGATTTTTTGGCCTATTTACATGAACGGAAGCCAGAATCGTTACAATCCCTTGAGTTGTTAGGGCGCCAGTTTATGACGGCACACCCAGGGAAGAGTGTGAACAACTCTTCTATTAAAGAGGCATTACCTGTTGCATCAGCTCATTCAGTGCAGATAAACAACCCTAGAGCTCGATCGCAAAGTATGGATAGAAATTTTGGCAGGAATAATGACCGAAATAGTGGATCTTTCCGAGGACGGTACAATTTTGGGAATCAACCTTATCAATATCAGAGAAACTCCCAACGATATTTTGATGGAAATAGACCATCACAGGGTTACTTTCAATCTAACAGAGGATGGCGTAGATCTGATAATACCTACATGAACAGAGGAGACAGATCCTATTATACAAAGAACAACCAAAACTCTCCTCCATCTCAACACTGTCCAGGTTGTACGTGTCCTCAGCATTCTAATAATCCTCAGAATGGTAGAGAGAGTCTTAATTATTACCGGGGTAATAACAACTTTAATCACTCTCGGAGCATGGATCGAAAAAACTCGAACTGGAATCATAATACGAGTAGTAACACAGGAGCAGTTAATCCCAATGGGGAAAACACAAATATTGCAAATGCGTGTGCAGCTGATTTATTTAATCCATCAAATTGTTCAGAATGCAGCACTCTGTTTCAGCCAGATGTAGTCTCCAGACTTTCCTGCGGTCATCCTGTGCCCGCGTTGTTACCTGCATTAGCCTCTCATGATGGGAAAGGCTCGCTAATGTTTCACAGGGGTTTTTTAAATAATCAGCTAGTTTCAGTATTGCGTGATACAGGTTGTACAACTGTTGGAGTACGCAAATCGTTGGTAGACCCATCTTGCTGCACCGGGGAGAATGTAAAATGTGTCCTATTTGGAGGCACGGTGGAATTCTATCCTGTGGCCATTGTGCACATTGATACCCCATTTTTCTCAGGTCAAGTGAAAGCATGTTTATTACAGGAACCAATTGCTGACATAATCATGGGCAATATTGTGGGTATAAAAGCGTGTTCACTCCAAGATATAGAAATCTGGGAACGTCAGCATATACTACTCGCTAATATGGTCGTTACAAGAGCACAGGCACAGGCTCAAGAGGAAGAAGAAATGACTAACAATCATGACAAGGAGGAAGATCAACATCTTATGCCGATGTTAACGAAGACATCATTTATTGATATGCAAAAGAATGATAATTCTTTAAAAAGATTTTTCAAATTGGTAAAATCAGATGATGTCGGTTGCTCGGAAAGGTCACAACCTTGGTATACAATTAAAAATGACATATTAATTCGTAATGCTAGAGATGCTACATCGGTACAGCAGCAAATTATGGTACCAACCAATATTCGACCTTACATTCTCTGACATGCGCATGATACAAACTGTGCAGGCCACATGGGCTTTGCTAGGACGAAATATAGAGTCTTACAGCATTTTTAGTGGCCTGGAGTAGTTAGGGATGTCAAATTATTTTGTCGTTCGTGCAAGACATGCCAACAAGTGGCTACAAAGGGTGCTTACCATAATGCACCTATTCAGGCTGCGGATATTTCGGTGCGACCATTCGAAAAAATGGCCAAAGACTTAATAGGTCCACTGTCAGTTCCGTCAGCCAGAGGTCATAGATATGTCCTCACCTGTATTGATATGTGCACCAGGTGGCCGGAGGCAATACCTCTTAAGGTAGAAGTATACCCAGAAAAGCTTAAAAAAAATAAAAATCCAACAATTTTCATTTTCATGCTTTAAATCATCGTCAACATGTTCTTGAACTAAAAATAATTCATAGATGCTTAGAGATACTCTGGTTTGATAGGAATCAGTGTTTTTCTACACACGCCCCCTTGAGTGATTTGCATAGCAACCAATGTTTATAGTTGGTTACCATGTGAATAATGACCCAACAAGAAGGTGCGTAATTGTAAAACTGCGAAATTATAATTATACATAGGCAACAGGAAAAAGATATTTATAACTTTTCCACGGGGAATCACTCAATGATTTCTTGTGAATTTTTCAAAAGTGTGTGTCTAGAAAGCTTTGATCGTAAATTTCAACATTTGTTACATGCATAGTGCATTTTCACCAACATCAACTCTATTTATTGCTAGTTTTATACTGATTCTGTATAATAGTAGTTAGCAGAGCTTCTTTTGTTCACAATGAGAAATAAGACAAAGACTGGGAGGCGTGTACACCAACAAACCGTTGCCTGAAAATGAGACACCTATTGTCGATAGTGACGCTATAAAACCTCTGTGCTCCTCAGCAAAGAAAATAAAGGTCATAAAGGTCCAAGAAAGTGAAGGACAAGCTAAAAATGACAACAAAGGAAATGGGTTTATCCTTATGGATGTAAAACTACTGTTTGGGTTTTTATGCGCTAACTTTAGATGTGACAAATGTTATCAGTACTCACTGACCTGTGAGATCGTCGAAGAGACTCGGGATGGCTTTTGTCATGAAATCAGTATCAAGCGCACAAACAGTGGCCAATGGACTGCCAATTTCAATACTTCTGATGTTTCATCTTCAGCTACTCACAAACAAAGAAGTAAATGTGCGAATGGTGGCATTTGTGCGTTCTATTGGGAAAGGCCACAGTGCATTGCAGAATTTTTCGATATACATGAACACAAGTCAACGCATGGCAAAGAAATCATACAGGAGAACGCTGCACAGGATCTATTCAGCAAGTAATGACATTGCAATGGAAAGACCCTGAGAGCACTGAAAATGGGATTCATAGACACTGCAGCTGCAGTAGAAGGAGACCTTTATTCAACAGGAGCTCATTAAACTTCATTTTGTGAGTTCTTTTTCTGTTTTTCTTTGTTTTCTCGGAATTGTCTTTTTAGCATAATTGGTGATCTTTGAAACAAGATATCTCTGGATCTGTACATTCAATTGACATGAAAATTAACACAGTTGGTTATCATATAATCTTACAGATTATGACCTAAAATGGATACAATTGAATTCAAAATTTTAGTTTTATGACCATCATGCATATATAATGAGGCACAAATATCAAACATTCAAGAAATATAAATTTTGAAAATTCATTACAAATCAACCTTTCGGTCAATATCTGTTATTTTAGGTCAAAACCTCAAGCTGTATATACTAATTCAATTTGCCAAGTTTCAGTCAGATCCTTGTAAAAATAACATAGTTATGATGTTTTAAAAAAGGTGTATAATTTATTCACTACGGCGGCCATATTGGATAGCTAATTTGCATAATTAATGAGGTCATTATGTGGACAAAAATGTTAAGTCCATACTAACACTATACCCATGGTTGTTTGATTCTGAAAGGAAAATTTGAGTTTTTTACCCTACAAGGTAGTCTACTACCTTAAACACATTGCTACCACCGATGTGGCTGATGCACTATTCCTCATTTTTACGAGAGTGGGGTTCCCTGACAATATTTTATCAGATAGGGGAACACAGTTTGTGTCAGATGTCATGTCGCATGTCATGAAACTATGCAATATTGATAGATCTCTTAGCTCTGTTTATCATCCTATGTCCAATGGCATGATAGAACGTTTAAATAAAACGCTGAAACAAATACTGGGGAAAGTGACCACGACGTATCCACAAGACTGGGATAGAGTGCTCCCAGCAGTGCTGTTCGCTTATCGGGAAGTCCCAAACGAACACACTGGGTTCTCGCCTTTTGAGCTCATGTATGGTGCTCCACCACGAGGACCCATGTCGATAATAAAACAATTACTTACAGGTTCGGAGATGACTCAGGAATGCCAGTCATCCTATGAGTATGTGGTGAATCTACGAAAGACACTTATAGACGCTTGGAAAATAGCGACTGATTCATCTGAAAAGGCAAAAGAAAAAGCTAGATCTCTTCAAAACCGTTGGAAAAAGTTAAGGAAATTACTTCCTGGAGACAAAGCTTACGTCCTGCTACCAACGAGAGAGAATAGCCTTCTCATTTCGTGGAGTGGTTCATATGAAATTATTTCAAAATTGACATATGTTGATTACATTCTTGACGTGAAAGGCAAGAATAAAACCTTTCACATCAACATGCTCAAACAATTCCATGATAGACCTGAATATCTCAAACCTATCTTAGATGCTGTTAATGAAGTAATCACTGATCATCCTTCATCTTACTCTTTATTGTCAGTGATTCAAGAAGAACCCACTTCTTTTCATGATGTACCTTTGCAACTTCCTGTCATGTCTCTTTATCCGACAGAATCATGGGTAAATGTATCTATTTGTCCGGATCTATCCAACGAACAACAATCTCAAATTCTTTCTATTCTAGAATCATATCAGCAAGTTCTGTCTAATATTCCAGGCCGAACGTCTATAATCACTCACGATATTAGACTGACAGATCACAAACCTATTAAATTAAAGCCTTACCCTATCCCTATCCACTTTCAGGATCAGGTTGAAAAAGAATAGGTCAAATGTTACAGCTTAACATTATTGCACCATCAGAGTCTGCTTATTCTTTCCCAATGGTTATAGTCAAGAAGAAGGATAATAATATCAGATTATGCATGGATTTTCGTAAACTCAATTCCATAACGGAGTCTGACGCAGAGCCAATGCCAGTTCTTGACGAATTACTGTCAAAACTTTCTAAAGCAACCTACTTTAGCAAATTTGACTTAGCAAAGGGTTATTGGCAAATACCTCTCACGGAAAACGCAAAACCTTTCACTGCTTTTGCTACCCCTAAGGGTCTCTTTCAGTATAATTTCATATGCTTTGGCTTGGTAAACGCACCAGCGACTTTCGTTCGGATGATGAGGAAACTATTTTCTCATAGGTCTGATATCATCTCCTATATAGATGACATTTGTTTGTTCCACAACTCTTGGGACGAACATGTTTCTGGTTTGAAATCTCTTCTCGAAATTCTTCGCTCTAATAATCTGACAGCGAATCCTTCGAAAGTTCAAATAGGTTTCAAAGAAATTTCTTTCTTAGGTCACAGAGTGGGCCATGGATTTCTGAAAACTGAGGATAAAACTATCTCGAAGATTCTTAACCTATCAATTCCTAAGACTAAGAAGCAGGTGCGGAGTCTTCTCGGCCTTATACAGTTCTATAATAAATTTATGCCTCATTTATCTTCAGTTACGTCAGTCCTGTCTGAGTTAACTACGAAAGGCTCCCCTAATAGAATTGTCTGGACGGAGGCCTGCAACATAGCTCTAGTCCATTTAAAGCATTACTTTTCATGTGCACCAATTTTAAAACTCCCTGATCCTCATCTCCCATTTATTCTCAGGACAGACGCTTCGATGTACGGTATTGGTGGCTCCTTGATGCAAGAAGTAGATGGAATGCTTCATCCAGTGATGTATGTGTCGAGGGAGCTCACAAAGACAGAAACCAGATATCCAATTATTGAGCGCGAGCTTCTCGCGATCATATGGGCTGTCACAAAGCTTCAGCGTTTCCTTCTTGGTTCTCGTTTCATCATTGAGACAGACCAGAAGGCCCTGTCGTTCCTTCAAAAATCCAACATGAAAAAACGCACGAGTCGCACGTTATGCAATTAATTTGCAAATATATGACTATATCATTCGACCTATTGAGGGCAAGTCCAATGTGCTTGCAGATGTTCTGTCGAGATGTACACAGACAGACCTGCCCGATTCTCAAGGATATGACATTGCTGCGACCCATTGACAAAGGTACACTGCTGATAGTCTACAGATACCTCGATAACTTAAAAACGCTATTTTGACAATATCCATAACCAGATACATATTACCATCGTTATCAAGAGAAACAACTCAAGTCATTGGAAGACAAGATAAGAGACGTTTTGTGTGGATACATTCAAATCGTTTCACACTACATCAAGTTCCATGAACAGTACATAAGATCTGATTTCCGGACAGTCATGACGTATGCGGTAAAGGAACCAAATCAAACAGTATCTCAAGTAAACAGTATAAGGCTCTTTGTCATATCTTAATGGCAATCCTTCACAAAATGACTGGGATGCAAAACTTTAAAAAGATCATATGTCCTATTCCAGCAAACGAACTTCAAATATTGGGGCTCAGAGACTGTGACACTCAAGAGGCAAAATATGAAAAGAAATCTCACACAAGAAACAATCGATTCGATACGCCTATGGAGAACTTCGCCTTTTGAACATTCTTTTTTGTTATTACTTAAAACAGTTATGTGACTCTAAAGTGCTAAAATTGCAAATAGTAAGCTTTCACACTTATGAAAGAAGAAACTATCATTGAAGACACTCAGTAACTATAGTTAATTAGTTTTACACAATGCTACAGACAGCACACACACGATCATGTGGACATTTACATTAACGTAATTATTATACTTACTTAATACTATTTAATTAGTTAGATTTTTCATTTCATTCATCTTTTAATTAAATGGCGTCTGTGGCCTAATGGATATGAACGCAGTTTCATAATCCAGATATACCAGGTTCGAAACCTGCTGCAGGCGGTTTGGAAGCAAATCGCTTTGTGTGGATTTTTAACAATGGTATAAGCGCCGTACCGTTCAGAAAGCAATGGCAGACTACTGGATGAAAAAATTGCCTAGAAAAATCACAAACAGCCAATAAAAGCTGGGGTTGATTGCCACGTCCTGTAAAGGATAAGCAACTAACTTTAATTAAATGCATTCAGATATTTCATTTTCCAAAACTTCACAATTTCACTATCATATTTCTTCACATTTTCATTGATTTTTCTCATTTTTCCATGATGCTGACTACATTCCATAGACTGTTGCTCAGGTATGACATAGACTGGACGGTAACTTCTCGCATTTTCTAAAAATGACTTCCTATATGGAAAACTTTCAGTTTTCGCTGGGAGGCGGGGTAAAAGTGTTACCTATCACTTTGCTCACAGGCTGGTAATTCATCGCTGTGCGCAATGGAGCAGAACGCAAATACGCTCCGATTGTAAAAGCGTGCGAGTTGTGGTATGTGTGTGACACAGGTATTTAGTGTATGACGTGGACCGGGTCTTCTGCGGGGGGAACGAAGGTGATCGTTAGGACAGTTGTGTCTGGCTGGTGTTTTTCGAAGTGTATGGATTTTTATGTGAGAGCGACAGACCAGTGTTTATTGTTATAAAGTATTTCAGAGTCAGGATAATTGACTCAATTCATTAAGACTGTGTGCCTGATTATGTGTGGCTTAAGGAGATGGACAGTAAGTGATTTGAATCAATACGGATTTGTAAAGCATGAAGGCGTTGTAGCCGATACATAGACATTCTGACTTTAAACCGGCACAACGACATTATTGCTTATGGCTGCTACTGATCACATTTGTATTACTAGTGTAACGTCATATCATCATATGCTCTCAAAAGAAGTGAAGTACACTTATGTTGTATTGGGACATATTAAATGTGATAAAACGTACAACAAGCTGTTGATCAAGATCATTCAAGTTGGCCATTCCGTACGTTACTGTTGAGACTGTTGTCTATTATATCAAAATATCTTACAAGACCAGTGCAGCACATTAATATACTCGTTACCCAATAGCCTTCAATAAGTATAAGGTAACACAAGCTATCAATGGCCTTGCTGAGTTCCTCTAATGTTGGTTCGGCATCCAGCTCCTCCATAGTTGGCAGACATTTGACAGCATCAAGGGCTGCAGGCGTAACGGTATTTTATCTAGCGTAAAGCTCAGAGTATTGCTCGACCCACTTCTCCATCTGCTTACCCTTATCGGTTAGCTTCTCTCCGCTGATGGGTTTTAGCGGTGCCGTCTTACTTTTTTGGGGGCCAAGTGCTTTCTTTATACCGTCATACATTTGTTTAATGTTGCCTGTTTGCGCTGCGATCTGGATGCTCTCACTGAGCTGGAGCCAGTAGTCATTTGCACAGCGTCGAGCAGTTTGTTGAACTTTGCTTCTCGTAGCCTTCAGGATCTGTAGGGTTCTAGCACTCGGTGAACGTTTGTATTCATTCATAGCACTGCGCTTAGCTTCAATGACAGGTGCCATCACATCCGATGAAGCATCAAACCAGTCATTTGACTTTGCCGTTTTCTTACCAAAGGTGGCAAGTGCAGTACTTTGAATGGTGTTCCGTAGATGCTCCCAGTTCTCTGTAATAGTATTACCATTCTGAGGGCTACTGAGCACTTTCTTGAAGGTCGCAGTAAATTGTGTGATCATGACAGGGTCTGACATCTTGCTGGTATCAATGCGTGGTTTCCCTTCATGTCTGACACAATAGAGTTTACTTGGTTGTGCTCTGATTTTGCAGCAAACCAAGGAGTGATCTGTATCACAGTCTGCACTATGGTACGAGCGCATGGAGAGCACAGACCTGAGAAGTGGCCTTCTGACGAGAATCAGGTCCAGTTGGTGCCAGTGCTTGGATCGTGAGTGTCTCCATGACACCTTATGCTGGGGTTTTGTCTGAAAGTAGGTGTTGGTTACGCAGAGGTCATGGTGGACACACAACTCTAAGAGCCGTTGTCCATTTTCATTCATCTTGCCAATACCAAACCTGCCCAGACATGAAGGCCATGAAACATTATCGGCACCCACTCTAGGGTTAAAGTCGCCAAGGAGAACAAGCTGTTCTTGCCTAGGTATGCTTTTGATGACTGTTACTAGATTCTCGTAGAACTCATCTTTAGCTTCTGAGGCAGAGTACAGAGTAGGAGCATACACACTGACAAGGGTGATGGGACCTGTGCTAGTTTGCAGGCGGAGCGTTAACAGGCGTTCTGATCCATTCTCGCCTGGTTCAACCATTTTAGTTAGCGATCTTTTGACCGCAAATCCTATTCCGTGTTCTCTAGCTTTATTAAGATCTTTCCCTTGCCAATAAAATGTGTAGTCCTTCTCGCTCACCGTTCCAGAGCCCGCCAGGCGCGTTTCCTGAAGTGCAACTATATCCACCTGAAGTCGTTTAAGCTCATCATTAATTATGGCTGTCTTCCTTACATCGTTTACGTCCTGTAGGTTTCCGGAAAGTCCAGTCGACATAGTTCGGACGTTCCAGCATCCCAATCTGAGAGTTTGCTTATTTTTATTATTCTGATAATTGCTTGGTGCAAAATTTTCTGTCCACCGTTCGGGTTTGACCCTAATCCCCATGCACCCAATGGGGAAAGCAGACAGTGGCGGGACAACACCTTATTGACTGGGGGCTGCCCAGCATGAAGCGGGCGGTAGCTGTCCAGTGAGATCCTAGAACCTCTCCCACTGTCGGAAGTAGCCCCTGGCGCCATGCCCTACGCCAATTGGGCAAAATGCTTATAACCGGTAACTGCTATTTCCCGTGTTTTGCCGACACCTATAGGGTGAAGCTGGAGTGTCCTCTCCAGGGCGCGAGCTTGGGCACAGTTATATGGAGATCAAACTGTGCCCATGCAGCATGTTCCCCCTCTCCACAAAGCTGGTAGATCCAAAGGAACCAGCCACGTCGCAGAAGTTGCCAGAATAATGTCGAATCGACATTAGACTGCTTTAGGGACTCCGACTCCGGATTTATCCTCAGGGTTTACTTCCGAAGCCAATTCCATAAATGGATATTCCCGCAAGGCAGCGGAGGTTAGAATTCAGAGTTCCTTCTCTTAGATAAGCTACCAACCAAGGATCACGAGCCCTATTTGCCCGAAGCTGCGGGTTTTAAGGCGCCAGTCGCTCGCCTTTGCCCCTTCTCCCGTCAGTGAAAACAGTTCCGCCGGGCTCAAACTGAGCCACACGTGAAGGCCAGGAGCTGGACTTGGTTGTCAGAGGCTGCTTGAGGCGAGTGCCATTGAAGTATTTTATCTGCAGTGAGCTTACCCTCACTACAACTCCCGGCTGTGACAACCTTATATATATATATATATATATATATATATATATATATATATATATATATATATATATATATATATATATATATATATATGAGACAGACAGACAGACTTATAGAAAGACAGATAGATAGATAAATAGATAGATAGATAGATAGATAGATAGATAGATAGATAGATAGATAGATAGATAGATAGATAGATAGATAGATAGATAGATAGATAGATAGATAGATAGATAGATAGATAGATAGATAGATAGATAGATAGATAGATAGATAGATAGATAGATAGATAGATAGATAGATAGATAGATAGACGGACGGACGGACGGACGGACGGACGGACGGACAGACTGACAGAAAGACAGACAGACAGACAGACAGACAGACAGACAGACAGACAGATAGATAGATAGATAGATAGATAGATAGATAGATAGATAGATAGATAGATAGATAGATAGATAGATAGATAGATAGATAGATAGATAGATAGATAGATAGATAGATAGATAGATAGATAGATAGATGGAATTTCTAAGGCTGAACCAAGCAGCTCATTTCAATGACTGTGTTTAAGTCTAGAGAGTTTTATAACAGAAGAAACATTGTAGCAATCAAATACTTACCTTGAACAGTTATGTGAACATGCAGAAAAAAATCTTCAGAAAATTAACCACGAAATGACATGTTTCAAAACAAGCATTCAATTAGCAAATATAAATTCACTTTAAAAAAAGATTTAAGGAAAATCATATTTTCATGACTGACAACATCTTGACAAAAAAATTGGCAGAAAGAAAGAGAGCAAAAATCCCTTAAGAATATAAAACAACACACAACAAAATACATACTTTACGTAGACAAGAAACACAGCGGTTAATAGACATGAAATGCGAGGAAATAAAAGACATGGAGGATAAGCACATGACAAGGAATATTCATAAGGAAATAAAGACATTAATTATCAAATAAGTCAAGGCTTGTCCATGGAGGAGGCTGTATAAAAATAATAACGGTATATTCTTACCTGATGAGAAAGACATACCACATAGATGAACAGAATACTTACAAGAACTATTCGCGGACAACAGACGTAAACAACAATTACCAGAATCCAGTGAAGGCTCGAATATTCTCATATCAGAAGAAAAAAATCAATAAATATGATCTAAAAGGGAAAATTGGCAGTTATAGACAACATATGGATATAAATGATAGAAGCCATTTAGAGCTTTGGTATAGATTTAATGACAGATCTGTACAACGATATTTATATACATTAGAGGATATATACCACATGAGAAAAAGACATTAGTCTTCCTAACGGTGCCAAAAAAAACAAAATTTAATAAAAAAAAATAAATAAATTAAACAGAATGTTCGTACTTTAGAATAATTAGCCTGATAATAAGAATCACACATTCTATAAATATTTTTGTCGTGAGTTGGTGTCTAATTTCCAAATTTTGCAATGGCAGCGGCCTCATGACCAACTTTTTACAATTTCCAACTGCCGTGGGATTTTTAGTGTCCACAACTTGCACATGGGATCTCCTATTTTTTTACCCTTATCCGAGAAGGCTAGACATCCGATCTCACTACCCAATAGACATCGGCTCCTGAAGATATTGAACAGGATGGGAACATTAAACTATATGATGTTGATTATGACTTCAGGTATTTTTAGCACAAACTTGGAGATGGAATAAAGAAGTACTACAGTGACGATTAGTTTGACAATGTGCTTACCATAATATGGTTGTGTTGGGCGTACTGAAAGTAATTAAAACAGCAAGTTTAATATACATTTAAATAAAATGAATGGTCTGTGATCTGTTAAAAGTTGTTAGTTGCATTACAGAATGTGTATGATAAATTATGTAAAAAGATAGTCGCGAGACAAGTAATGAGCCACCTAGAAAATGCATATATTCTTCCTGACACTAGTTTATTTTATTAAGGGCCAAAAAAAAAAAAAAAAACTTAAATATTGCCTTACTTTGACGAGGCGCACCACGTTTGAGACTGGCACATGTACAACAATTATAGGAGACCCTTCGGTCCAGCAATATGATAAATAAACAGAAAGCTTGCATTTAAAGGATCATCGCATATGGTTCCAAGCTAGAAGGAAGAACCGCATGGCATACTGTGCATTCCATGCCATCCAAGGGGGTTCTCCAAATACGCAGAGCTGAAATACTGTACCCCCGTTCTGCGCTCTAGAAAGGAATTGTCATGCCCTTTACAGAGTCATATCTCAGCTCCCCCTGTCCATCATGAGGCCATAGTAAGATCCTCCTGTATGCAACCAACAAGTCAAAAACCAGACTATTGAGGCTCAAGTGACCCTTCCTAGATGTGTGTGCAATGTTTGGTTCTCAGCTGATTTCAACACAGGGGAATCCCTGGAAGTGTGTGAATGATTAAAATAAATTAGGGTGTAATTAACTTCACAGACAGGTTCATTTTCCCATCTGTATACTACAGCATTGTGCTTAGCTGGTTGTCATAAGAGGATGACTCAAGATATGCCCCCCATGCGTAAAAACAACAGTATAAGCTCAGCTCTCCACACTGACTTGGATTTTGAGTTTCAGCAATCTGGAGCTTTTGTGGGGAAGGATACCCCAGGAATTTTATTGTCGGAGTTCTCGCTGGTATTGACTTTAGTTTCATTTGTGTTATTTTTATCTGGATTACTCCAGGTACCACTTCGAACTTTTACTCACGTGTTTTTATTTTAACTTTATAACCCTCAATTATTGTTATTATTTTTTGAGATTGTGAAAATTATCTAAAGTGTTTTCGAATGTTGTTTCATTTGTGAATATACATAATCATTTGATTTCTTTTTTCGTGAAGACTTACTACATTTGTTTCTTGATCTATCTATCTATCTATCTATCTATCTATCTATCTATCTATCTATCTATCTATCTATCTATCTATCTATCTATCTATCTATCTATCTATCTATCTATCTATCTATCTATCTATCTATCTATCTATCTATCTATCTATCTATCTATCTATCTATCTATCTATCTATCTATCTATCTATCTATCTATCTATCTATCTATCTATCTATCTATCTATCTATCTACGAGTCACGAGTTCTTATTATATGCCACCATTATCTGATTACGTTTCAAATTATGTCTTATTTACTGTATGAATGGTTTAGATTGTGTGTGTTTTTTTTTTTTTTTTTTTTTTTTAAGGTATTAATTTTTGTTAATTTATTTTAATTAATAATTATTTCCCTCCTTAAATTTGATTATGTCTGGATGTTACCAATGTATGTTATTATTTTACCTCGATAATGTTGTATGCTTAAATAATGCTAAAAATACATGTGCTTTTGAAAGGATACGGTATGTAAGATGACAGAGAGAAGAAGGGCAGAATGTAAGATGGGCCTGATGTGCCCAATTCTTAACCCTTTGAAAATAAAGTTCGTTCGTTCGAGACGCAAAGACAACGAGGAAAATAACTGTTTACCCAACCTCATCTTGATGAACCTAAAAAAAGTCCCTGAGTCATTCAGTTGCACACCGTTTGAAAATTTCACGAGTTCTTATAACATACCTCTGAATATGTCTCAAATCACTAATTTACTGTACGAAGAATTCGATTTTTATGTCTTGTTGTTGTTGTTTTGTTTATGTTTATTTTTATTTACTTTATTTTTAAAGTTATTATTATTATTTTTTAATTTTTTTTTAAATTTTATTTTAAAAACGTACTTTAATTATGATGATTATTGCAAATGTAATATTACTTTTATAATGATAAATGCCTTAATTATGCTTAAAGTAAATATGAGGATGAAAGGATATAGTATACATGACGAGAGAGAGAGGAAGGGCAGAATGTCAGACGGGCCTGAGTGCCCAATTCTTAACCCTTTGAAAATAAAGTTCGTTCGTTCGTTCGTTCTACCTACCTACCTACCTACCTACCTACCTACCTACCTACCTATCTATCTATCTATCTATCTATCTATCTATCTATCTATCTATCTATCTATCTATCTATCTATCTATCTATCTATCTATCTATCTATCTATCTATCTATCTATCTATCTATCTATCTATCTATCTATCTATCTATCTATCTATCTATCTATCTATCTATCTATCTATCTATCTATCTGTCTGTCTGTCTGTCTGTCTGTCTGTCTGTCTGTCTGTCTGTCTGTCTGTCTGTCTATCTATCTATCTATCTATCTATCTATCTATCTATCTATCTATCTATCTATCTATATATCTATCTGTCTATCTATAAGTCTGTCTGTCTCATATATATATATATATATATATATATATATATATATATATATATATATATATATATCTACATATCTCTATATATATATATATATATATGTATATATATATATATATATATATATATATATGTATATATATATATCTATCGATCTATTTATGTATCTATATATCTATCTATTTATCTGTCTATCTATCTATCTATTTATCTATTTATCAATCGAGCAGAATACTTACAAGAACTATTCGAGGACAACAGACATAAACAACAATTACTAGATTCCAGTGAAGGCTCAAATATTCTCAAATCAGAAGTAAATAAATCAATAAATATGATCTAAAAGGGAAAATTGGCAGGTACAGACAACATATGAATATAAATGATATTAGCCATTTAGAGCTTTGGTAGAGATTTAGTGACAGATCTGTACAAATATATTTATATACATTACAGGATATATACCACATGAAAAAAAATTAGTCTTTTTAACGCTGCCAAAACACCAAAATTTAATAAGAAATAAAACAAAAATAATTAAACAGAATGTTCATACTTTAGAACAATTAGCCTGATAATAGGAATCACACTATCTATAAATATTTTTGTCGTGGGTTGGTGCCTAATTTCCAAATTTTGCCCGGGCAGCGGCCTTATGGCCAACTTTTCACAATTTCTAACTGCATTGGGATGTTTAGTGTGCGCCACTTGCACATGGGACCTAGTATTTTTTCACCCTTATCCGAGAAGGCTAGACATCCGATCTCACTACCTAATAGATATCGGCTCCTGAAGATATTGAATAGGATGGAAACATTAAACTATATGATGTTGATTATGGCTTCAGGTATTTTTGTCACATACAATGGAGATGGAATAAAGCAGTACTACAGTGACGATTAGTTTGACAATGTGCTTACAATAATATGGTTGTGTTGGGCGTACTGAAAGTAATTAAAACAGCAAGTTTAATATACATTTTAATAAAACGAATGGTCTGTGGTCTGTTAAAAGTTGTTAGTCGCACTACAGAATGTGTATGATAAATTATGTGACAAGATAGTCTAATGAGCCACCTAGAAGATGCACATTTTCTTCCTGATACTAGTTTATTTTATTAAGAGCCAAAAATAAAATTAAAACTTAAATATTGCCTTACTTTGACGAGGCGCACCCCGTTTGAGACTGGCACATGTACAATTACACTAGTCAACAAATTTTCAAAAGTTATTTGTACCAGAAATTAAATATAACATTTCTTATTGATTTTGACATGCTGATTTCAAATATCATAATGAAATTCACCAATTGGCTCTGGTTTTTTTTAAATGATGAATTTACATTACAGTAATACAAATAATGTATGCTTGTTTAATTCTCTGGGGTGAACAGCTAGTCTTTCTACTTTAGCATTATAAAAATTGTGGTTACACACTCAATTAATTGATATTTCAACATAAAATGATAGAAAAAATAAAAACACTATTTAAAGTTTACATATCATGTTTTAAAAAGGCACATTTGAACCCATTCCGTCATCATTCAGTCGCTGTTCAAGCTCTCTTTGCTTGCTTCTTGTAGTCAATCGATGAGGTGTCTCTTGTCACAGTCCAACAGTAATCAGCAAGCATTGAAGGGCTCCAATTGCCTTGATACCTTGTCTCCATAGCAGCAATGTCCTGGTGAAATCGTTCACCATGCTCATCACTGACCGCTCCACAGTTTGACTTAAAGAAATCCAGATGAGAATCCAGAAAATGAATTTTCAAAGACATGTTGCAGCCAAGCCTCTTATACTTCAGAAGGAGATTTTCTACAATTTCATTGTAATTATCAGATCTGTTGTTTCCAAGAAAATTGTCCACCACTGACTTAAATGCTAGCCATGCTGCTTTTTCCTTGCCATGCAACACGCAAAGAAACTCGTCATCATGAAGAAGTTTTCGAATTTGCGGACCAACAAATACTCCCTCTCTTATTTTAGCTTCACTCAGTCTTGGAAATTTTCTGATGAGGTATTTGAAAGCCTCATCAGTTTTCTCCATTGCCTTGACAAAG
This sequence comes from Oreohelix idahoensis, assembly GCA_024509875.1. NCBI lineage: Eukaryota > Metazoa > Mollusca > Gastropoda > Stylommatophora > Oreohelicidae > Oreohelix > Oreohelix idahoensis. The sequence goes on from JAMPIV010003499.1 coordinate 428,618, forward strand.
TTTTTCATGAGACCCAGCTTAATGTGCAAGAGTGGCAACAAAATCTTGCTGGTGTCGACAAGTGCTGGGTTCTCAATGTTCTTACTGCCAGGCTGCAATGCCTGCCTGATTGGCCAATGTCTTCTGATGTAATGGTCACTTCGTGCACGGCTATCCCACTCACAGAGAAAGCAACAGTACTTAGTGTATCCACCCTGTAGTCCAAGCAAAAGAGCGACCACTTTTAAGTCACCGCAAAGTGACCAATGATGATGATCGTAGCTTATACACTTCAAAAGCTGCTTAATGTTTTCATAAGTTTCTTTCATATGAACTGCGTGACCAACTGGAATTGACGGTAACACATTACCATTATTCAACAAAACAGCTTTAAGACTCGTCTTGGATGAATCAATGAAAAGCCTCCACTCTTCCGGTATGTAATTGATTTTGAGGGCTGCCATTAAACCATAAATGTTGTGGCACGCAAAACGGTCACCCTCTTTCAAAAAGAATATAATAAGTGTCTTCTGGCGGTTCCTATACACAGAAATTGTAACATCTTCTGCCAGGAGATTACACTGTTGCAATCTGGAACCCAAAAGCTCCGCCTTGTTCTTCGGTAAATTCAGATCTCTTACAAGATCATTCAGTTCACCTTGGGTTATTAAGTGTGGTTTAGTGGATGTAGTTTGCTCAAAATCTGGGTCGCTTGAGGTTGATGGTTCAGGACCACCAATGTCTTCTTCTTCATCAGTGGAAGCAGCTGAAAATGATTCTGGCACTTTGGGAACTCGTAGGTCATCGCCATGTAGTACCAGACGTATTGCAGAGGGGATGTTTGGATATTCCAGAGTCCATTTTTCTTCTTTGATATGCCTTTCCCAATTGGAGGGACCATGCAAAAGTAACAGTTGTTGAGATGATCAGTGGGCTCTCTCCAAATCATTGGGACTGCAAAAGGCATAGCTTGCCTTTTGCCAGTCAACCACAGTTTAAGATGTGCTGCACATGTATTGCAGCATATGTGTGGCGCCCAGCTCTTATCTTGATCTCCTATTCTGCAGCCAAAATACAAACTGTATGCCTTCTTAATCACTTTAATTATATTTCGTTTTTGTGGTAGAAATGTCACCTCACCACATATATAACAGAAATTATTAGCACTGTTCACACATGTCCTAGGTATTTCTAACTACGATACGTTTGATAAGGACAAATGCACTAACTAATGGCAAAATTTTATCAGAGATAAGATATTTATACACAAGGGTGATGTAATCATAGGTAGGATTGCATCATCAACTTCTAGTTACATTTTTATTGGTCATTAGAAAAAATTATGCAATCGCCCACAACAGTTGCGTCATATATATAAATTGACCGTAATTAAATAAACTAGTAGCATATATCTTGAAAACTAGAGCCAATCAACATTTTTTTAATGTCATTTTCGTTTTCAGCACACCAAAATTAGTTAAGATCAGCTATTTTCATTTCTGGTACATTTTGGTTGTTGACTAGTGTTATAGAAGACACTTCGGTCCATCAATATGATAAATACCCTCTTCTCTTACAAAAGATATTGCAGTCTATTTCAGTTATGAAGTGCTTAGTCTTCGAAATGTTATGTAATATTTGGTAAATAAACAGAAAGCTTGCATTTAAAGGATCATCGCATACGGTTAAAAGCTAAAAGGAAGAATCGCGTGGCATACTGTGCATTCAGATAGACACTGTTTACGGCCCTGTTTTACGCATAGAAAATATCGGTAGAAACCAAATTATGTTTCCTAGACATTTTTAAAATTTTAGTACTAAGCGGGAACGTAGGTTTACTTAAAAAAATTCTGAAGCACGGTAAAACGAATGAATGCATAAATCTGCTTTGTCAATCAAAATAAACATACATTCAAATGAATTGAATACATATTTGACAAAAAGACACCAGCTTATTTTTTTTTTTTTTTTTTTACCAAAGCTTTAGAAATCAAATTATGTGACCTTGCAACCTGTGAAAAAAAAAATTCCATTTAAACGGTCCTTCAACGATCATAGCTATCTAATAATTTTCTTTTCTGCAACAACTACAGATTTTACTATAAAGAATATAAACAAGAAACAACAAAGTACATGTTTTGCATAGACAAGCAACACAACGGTTAATAGACATGAAATGCGAGGAAATAAAAGATATGGAGGATAAGCACATACTTACTTACTTTCTTAGTCGTTCCCCTTCTACCGTGAGGTGTAGAGGTTTAGAAGAGAGAGCGCCAGACTATCCTATCGGCTGTCTTCCTCCTGGCCTGGTTCCATTCTAGTCCACGGTCCTTCAAAGATTGTCTAATGTTGTCCTCCCAGCGGACTCAGGGTCGTCCTCGGGGTCTGGATCCTTGGCTCTTTGTTTCCAATGCTTGTCGTAGTATCCGATCTTCTCCCATTCTGCAGACATGGCCAAACCATCTTAATTGGGACTGTTCTACTTGGGTCTGCAGGGGGTAGGATTTAAGACCTTGACGTATCGTCTGGTTGCGTACCATGTCTCTTCTTGTTACTTCAACCCCCTTCCTAAGATACCTCATTTCTGAGGTTTGGATCTGGCTTTTATGGGTTGTAGTCATTGCCCATGACTCGCATCCATATGTCAAGACTGGAACATAGGTGGAGCGGTATACAGCCATCTTCGTTTTCTTACCAACCTCTCTCTTGCTGAGGAATCCTCGATTTATGGCTTAAGAAAGTCTCCCAGCTGCTGCTTTTCGAGTGGCCAACTCTTCTTTGTTGCCTCCCTTTCGGTCTATAATAGCTCCGAGGTATTTAAAGTGGTCGACCTGCTCCAGGACCTGTTCTCCCAGCTTAAGCTGATGTCTTCTTTCTTCTCGTGATATCACCATTGATTTTGTTTTAGAGCTGCTTATGACCATCCCTCTCTTCTCCAGCTCTTCCTTCCAGACTTGCAGGTTGGATTGGAGATGTGCCTCTGATTTAGCAATCAGGGCAACATCATCAGCAAATGCCAGTTCCGAAATATAGACCTGTCTCATCTTACAGTACCCCACTGAATACTTTTGTAAAGTTTCTTTTCTTCTTTCCACTCTGTAAAGTGTCAGTCTGTATGCTCTGTAAGAAAGAGTGGTGTGTTGTTGAGATCAGGCATGCCCCCAGTCTACCCAGCTGTAAATGGGTAACTCACCCTAGTCCTGAGTTAGGGAAGGCAAAGGCTCCAGGGGAAGCAGGCCCTAAACTTGGTCACTCCAACCGACGATGGATGGTGTATGTATGAAGTAGAAGTGTAGAGTGTGATTACCGCGAATGGTGTACTGTTCGTGTGCTGACCAATATAACCACTCATACACTTGTGTCTACAAGGCACCAATGCAGACTGCTGGAATCTTTGTTTACTCAATTTATTCAGACGTACACACTGGGACATACGAGTACATCATGGTATGTTGACATATCAATTTGTAGGTATACATAGCAGATCTGAATTCATGACACATTCAGAAATAATGGGCAGTACATCAAAAGTTCAATTGTCATGATACATTATGGCCGCATCCCCCTATCTGACTAAACGCGTCAGTGAAGGCAGATCGGTAAATAACTAAAGTTACTTGACGTCCATAGTTTGTAGTATATATTATGAAACCACGAAAGAGGGGGTTTCTAGCAAGATTGAGATCTCCCTGTCACTGTCCGATAATAGGATAAATAATCTGTTCTCTTGGCAGTGATCAAAACATATGATGACCGAAATCTAACATGGCCGCCTCCCTGAGTTGTCGTTCACTCATTCATAGGAAGGAGAATATAAGCCAGAGTTAATTTATAATGGGTATATAAATGATTTCATAAATGTTCCCATACAGCTCTACGGTGATCAGGTTAATTCACGTAGCCATAACCGCTGCAGGAAAGTCTGTCATCTTCGTCGATACAAAACACGACCCTAGCGATACGAAGCACAATGTTCCATCTAGGTCGAATCGACATGAGATCATCAATATAGGGTCTGGCAATACATGGAGTCCGAATTATACATTGTACCGTACCTTAGGAGAGTCTCTAACATAAACTATAGTAGAGATACCATCTCCTTTAGAAGAAAACCACTTCATGAATCATATTTCCTTAAGAATCTACCAGCCCTTTGAAAAGTGCGTACCCGCCATTATCACGGTACATCGGAACTCATCACGACTTGTCAAGACAACTCATACTTCCGCTAGACCGGAATAACAAGAATCTAGTCCCTCCTACCCATCCAAAATATACAATATAGGACTGATTCTACTTGTACTAATAATATGTAATACATATGAATTCAGGCCATAAACACAATAAGCAAATTAATATATTTTCTGGCCCTAAAAAATAAGTACAAACGTAAGCGCAATATCCTTGCGCCGGATCAATATCCAGAACGATTACTCCTATAATCAAAAGTGTGAATCAAACATGGATTCTCTCGCTTTTACCATAGACAGCATTTTCATACACAAATGAATGAATGTCTATATTTTCCCATATTAAATAGCCATATCGATTTTTGTAATATGTGCGTCAAAATATGCACGCAACAGATTACCACACCCCTCGGGAAAAAAAAAATGGTACATTTTTTTTTTTGAAATACATCTAGGAGCAACATACAATAGGCTCACAACGCACCAATACAATGCGCAGATGATAAGCATAAGTTTTATGACCTTAGAGAAAGTACTTCTCTAAGTATAAATATTTCCAGAGAGGTGTCACCAACGCATACTACAATATTAGCAATGACACAATTTCCACATTAGTTTATACATAAATTTCATCTAAGATATCTTAACATCATGATCATCAAAGACGAAAAACATTGAAAGATCAGCGGTGAATAAATATCAATGAACCGCTAAGTAGTGTTACAATCAATATATAATATATTACATATGTGTACACATTTCAACATAGAAACAACTGTATCAAAGTTGTATAACAGTTATGAATCATGTGGGCATCTAGACAAAATATCTGCCATCACATTTTCTGACCCACGGATAGCTCGCACCGAAAAATGAAATGGCTGTAGAGCAATCGCGTATCGCGTTGATCTCGCGCTCTTCAGATTTTTACTCTGAATAGCCGTAAGAGCTTTCTGGTCGGTTTCCACAATGAAATGCGCGCCCAGAAGAAATCTTTGCAGTTTAAGGATTGACCAAACCATAGCCAATAATTCACGGTCTAGGACCGAGTAATTCTTCTCTGCGGCATTTAATTTCCGAGAAATATACATCACAGGATGCAGAGTTCCAGAGTACTCTTGCATTAGTGCCGTTCCAATCCCAGTGGATGAAGCGTCACTACGAAGAATAAATGTCTTATCCTTAGAAGGCAATACTAGGATAGGTGAAGTAGAAAACATAGTTTTAACCTTATCCAAAGAGGATTGACATTCTTGAGTCCAATGGACTACATTAGGAGACCCTTTCTTTAGCAAGGAAGAAAGAGGTGACATAATGGAGGACAGATTCGGGATGAATCGTCCATAAAATTGTATTAGACCTAAGAGACTTCGTACTTGCTTTTTAGTCTTAGGAATAGAAATGTTAAGTATCTTACTTGTATTATGGTCTTCTGTTTTTAGGAACCCATGACCAACACGGTGTCCTAAGAAAGATATTTCGCTAAAACCAATACATGCTTTCGATGGTTTCGCTGTCAGGTTATGCTCGCGTAAGATAGACAATAGTTCATTTATACCATTATAGTGATCGTTCCAAGTATCACTGAAAAGACAGATGTCATCAAGATACGCAATGACATCTGAGCGATGAGATAGGATTCGACGCATCATGCGTACAAATGTAGCAGGGGCGTTCATAAGACCGAAAGGCATGAAATTCCATTGGAATAGACCCCTAGGCGTCTAAAAAGCAGTAAACGGTTTGGCGTGTTCGGATAGTGGAACTTGCCAATATCCCTTAGACAAATCGAGTTTAGTAAAGAAGTGAGAATTCGATAGTCTCGTAAGTAGCTCTTCTAGTAAAGGCATAGGCTCAGCATCGAATTTAGTCACTTGATTCAATTTGCGATAATCCACGCAAAGACGTATGTTATTGTCTTTTTTCCGTTCTATAACCATCGGCGAAGAATATGCTGATGTGGATGGTTCAATAATTTTTAACTCTATCATCTCATCTAACTCTTTCTCTACCTGTGCTTGAAAATGTATCGGGATAGGATACGGTCTGACTCTTATAGGACTATGGTCAGTAAGAATAATGTCATGTTGAATGACATCCGTTTGACCAGGAATGTCAGTAAGGACATCCTGAAATTGTTCTAACAAAGTAGAAACTTGTTTCTGCTCTCCTGGAGATAATTCTGGAGAAATTGCAACATCTTTCCATGATTCATTAGAGTGAAGAGGAATCATTGGAAAAGGTAAATTTACATCCGAGAAACTCGTTTCCTCATCCTGTATTACTGACAGAGATGAGTACTGTCCATGTTGGACTGGAAAATCGTCCGTTGCCTGGAAAACATGTTGTAAATAATCAGGACGTTCATGGAATTCCGTGAGCATGTTGATGTGGAAGGTTTTACGCTTCCCGTCAATATCGACGATATAGTCAACATCGGAAACTTTTGATATTATATCGTACGGACCTTTCCAAGAAATGAGAAGTCTATTTTCCCTACAAGGTAGCAAGACAAATGCTTTGTCACCTGGACAAAGTTGACGCAAACATCTCTTTTTATTGGCAAATTCCCTTGCCTTCTGTTTCGCAAATTCAGAAGAAGCAGTTGCCAATTTGCATGCTTCAATAATCTTGTGTCTAAGTGCGATGACATATTCATAAGAGGATTTTTTGTCATCGACAATATTATCAGCAGTTATAAGATCATGAAGTAAGGACATAGGACCTCGCGGTTTCGCGCCAAAGACAAGTTCAAAGGGAGAAAATCCTGTATGTTCGTTGGCGACCTCTCTATATGCAAAGAGAGCCGCGGGTAAAACCCTATCCCAATCCTGAGGATGATCTTCTGTTATCTTACCTAGTAGTTTTTTTTCAGAGTTCTATTCAAACGTTCCACCATCCCATTGGACATAGGATGATAAATACTACTCAGCGATCTCTCTATCTTCAGAGTCGACATTACTTGAGACATGGTATCCGATATGAGTTGGGTACCATGGTCGGATAATATTTCTGCTGGAAACCCCAGACGAGAAAATATTAACCAAAGAGCATCTGCGACATCAGCAGTAGTTATGCTCTTTAGAGGAACAGCCTCCGGCCAACGTGTGCACATATCAACACACGTCAAAATAAATTGGTGTCCTCTAGCAGACTTTATCTTAAATGGACCAATGATGTCTATCGCCATTTTTTGAAATGGCCGAATGGGAATGTCTGCAGCCTGAATAGGTGCATCATGGCGTGGACCTCTGGATTTAATCTCTTGACATACTTTACAAGATCGACAATAGATTCGTATGTCCTTATTCACAGCAGGCCAAAAGAAAGATTGAAGAACTCTAGCTTTAGTACGGGAAAAACCCATATGTCCAGCACATTGCGAATCATGAGCGTGCTGTAAGATTTTAACTCTCATATTTTTAGGCACAAGGATTTGAGAATGAATGGACTTAGCGGAGTCTTGTACCATACGTACAAGTACGCCATTCTTCATCGTAATCCAAGATTTACGATTAGTATCCTTATTCGGATCACCTTTTGTTGCCAGAGTAAAGAATTTCTTTAGAGTAGGATCATCTTCCTGCTGTTTGATAAAGGAATCGTGGGAAATCTCCAAGGGATCATCTCGGATCTGCGCATCATTATCTTCAGAATGTGAAGATTGTGGCATATTAAGAGCTTGAGCCCTAGTGATTACTGCATTAGCCGATTGCATATTAACATTTTCCCAATTAGAAATTTGCTGTGGAGTGCATTCTTTCACCCCGTGAATGCGACCGATGATAAGATCAGCAATCGGATTCGGCAAGAGACATGCTTGCACCTCTCCTGTAAAGAAAGGCGTAGCAATATTGATAATGGCAGTGGAGTACTTCTCCAATGTGCCACCAAATGTTACACATTTGACTATATTGCCTGTAGCTCGAGAAGGATTTACGAGTGATTGCCTCACTCCAATGGTAGTGCACCCCGAATCGAAAAGAATTGATACCGGAGTACCATCTATTAGGCCCCTATTAAAGACAAGAGCACCCCTTCCATTATGCGCAATTGACGCATGGAGAGCGGGAAGCGGGTGACCGCAGCTTAAAGTAGACACTGTGGTTGGATCGAATAATGTTTTGCATTGCGAACACTCAGATGCTCTAGCAAAATCGAAAGCGGAATTTGCTACACTGTTGGAGTCTTTTTTATCATTATTCTGATTATCGGTGTCGTGGAACTCCTGTTGTGCAGAGTTAGCCTGGTAATAAGATTTACCATGTCTTTTGTGTTGTGATCTACCTCGGTTATAATTATCTCTATAATTATTATTGCCTCTGTTATAACCCCTATTTGGGTTTGAATCATAATATTCATGATCATAATCATCATGCTCGTTATATTGAGTATCCCTGTAATATTGTTTCTTTTGTCTCCATGAAGCACTTGGGTAGTTCCTATAGCTACTCCCTTTCTGAGAATTTCTAACATTATGGGTACCCCTCGCGTGTCGAGGACTATCAGCCCGATTCCAGTTCTTCAAAGAAGAACTCTGATTTGAGCGGTTATCTTGGTTTTGATACTTATTCCAATTAACCTTTTTATCAAATTTATTTTTAGCTCCTTGGAATTTGTGTGAGTAATTCTGATTATATTCTGTTGCCGAAGCAACTGGCATACTCTCTTTAATGTTAGAGTTACTAAGAATCATGTCAGGGTGTGCCGTGACATACTGGTCACAATATTCTTCCATTTGCTTTATTGTACCAGGTTTACGCTCATGTAAGAACTCTAGGAATGATTTATTTACAGAAGAAATGACCTTGTCTCTTAGCAATAAATCCGTAAGACCATCAAATGTTTTCTCTGTTTTGGATAATTCAATCCATCGTGAAAGTGTAATTCGTGCTTTTGAGATGAAATCTGAGAATTCTACACCTACCTCAGGTCTCATTGTTTTAAACAAAAGACGATAACCTTCTTCAGACAGCTGATATCTCTTTATCAAAGCTGCCCTAACAGCATCATAATTATCTTTGTCGGCCTCTTCAACAAAATATAACTTACTCAGAGACTCCCCTTTTAGATTTTCAGACAACTGATTCACATACTGTGATTTGTCAACATTATGAGATCGACAAGCCCGTTCAAATCTAGAAAGCCAAAATGTTATGTCATCACTGGTAGGGTTAAACGCTGGTACCTTGACCTTGTACACAAAGGGTTTACCATTACCACCAGATGCCTGATTAACATTACTCATACATGTCAATTTTAATTTCTCTAATTCAAACTCATGTTCTCTTATTGTTTTTCTCTCTTCAGCTTCTCTATCTAATCTTTTCTGTTCTGCAGCAGCAGCAGCTTCTAATTTTTTCTGTTCTGCAGCAGCAGCAACTTCTAATTTTTTCTGTTCTGCAGCAGCAGCAACTTCTAATTTTTTCTGTTCTGCAGCAACTTCTAATTTTTTCTGCTCTGCATCAGCTTCTAATTTCTTCTGTTCTGCCTCAAATCTCCTTTCCTCCACTTGCATCTGCAATTTCTTAAGTTCAGCAGCAGTATCAGCTTCTTTTTCTAATCTTTTTTCTTCAGCTAGAGCTTTCCTTTCTTCTGCAGCAGCTTTTTTTTCTTCTATTTGAAGTTTTCTCTCCTCAGCCGCAGCTTTTTTTTCCTCAGCAGCAGCTTTTCTTTCTTCAACAGCAGCAGCAGTTTTTTTTTCTCTTCTGCAGCTAATGCTTTGTCATATTGAGCAACAGCCCATTGTTCTAAGTCTTTTCCAGTCTTATCAAGAGATTTTCCTTGTGCAATGAAATAATCTAATGTAGACATATTGTCTTCTTAAATCAGAAACCTGAAAAAGTAAATAAATTACCCTATTTCACTTTAATGGGAGACAAGTCTATACCATAGACTTAGTCTCAGTCCAAACTTGTATGGTTTATAATAACCAATGATGACTTGAGTACCTGTGGACAACAATAACTGTATCTCAAATACTGTGGGGACAAGCCTTACAAAGGTCTTGTATATCTCAATGTAATCAAAGATCACTTGGGTACCTGTGGAAAATAATCATAAAGTACTGATCTGTACTATACTATCAGTGTATACCACTATAACTCCTATGTCATATGTCAACTAAAGACATTACAAAGGACAAACAAGAAAAGACAATATGAAAACATTTGCAGAGATCAAATTAAATTAAATAGGAGAAATGAAAAAAATGATCACAGAAACCGTGATGATAACTGCCATAAGATAACAAGACAAATAACGCCACAGTGTATAAACATAAGGGTGTAAAGAAATCAAAAATAGAAAAGATGAGACCTACAATTATACAAACAAATCAAACAAAACTAAGGAACACAAAATTATTAACAAAAACAACGAAGAAAAGAACACCTCATCACAACTAACAGAAGTAGCAGCAAATTGTTGCTAACAAATTTCCAATTAAGAAAATGTGTACCTATAGAATACTAGTACCAGACCAATGTCACTCGGCATACCTTGTACTAGTCACACAGAACATAAACTAATTTAATACATAACAAATAACATGTAAGCATAAATAGCATATAGCATACAATATAATTTATGTCATGAATGGAATGTGTTGCAGGTATAGTGTTGTAAAGCAGGCACAGTTTATTTTAATACTAATAACTTGCCACTTTATTCAGTAATAGATTTAATTTTAAACTATTACACTGTCAATTTTTCTCTTTTGAGCATATGAAGATCCAACGATGAACTATGCACTTTATGTTCAACAACACTGTGATTCTTCTGTACGTTGAGAAATGTCAACAATAGTGCTCCAGATATTTTCTACACTTGATACCACTGTCCTGTGTAATACTGTCTGTACAGCGAAAAACTGTCAACAAGCTCTGACCTAGATACAGCATCCTATCGGTAATACAGGTCAAGCCGACATCGACTGTATAGCTGTCCTACTGGTGTTGATGTGTTCAAACAAATGTTCTTTCAGCTGTAAACTGTGATTCTCAACACAAAACTGCGTAAGCTGGACCCAGGAATCTGGCTCGCCACTGTAAAGTTTCTTTTCTTCTTTCCACTCTGTAAAGTGTCAGTCTGTATGCTCTGTAAGGAAGAGTGGTGTGTTGTTGAGATCAGGCATGCCCCCAGTCTACCCAGCTGTAAATGGGTAACTCACCCTAGTCCTGAGTTAGGGAAGGCAAAGGCTCCAGAGGAAGCAGGCCCTAAACTTGGTCACTCCAACCGACGCAGGATGGTGTATGTATGAAGTAGAAGTGTAGAGTGTGATTACCGCGAATGGTGTACTGTTCGTGTGCTGACCAATATAACCACTCATACACTTGTGTCTACAAGGCACCAATGCAGACTGCTGGAATCTTTGTTTACTCAATTTATTCAGACGTACACACTGGGACATACGAGTACATCATGGTATGTTGACATATCAATTTGTAGGTATACATAGCAGATCTGAAGTCATGACACATTCAGAAATAATGGGCAGTACATCAAAAGTTCAATTGTCATGATACATTATGGCCGCATCCCCCTATCTGACTAAACGCGTCAGTGAAGGCAGATCGGTAAATAACTAAAGTTACTTGACGTCCATAGTTTTGTAGTATATATTATGAAACCACGAAAGAGGGGGTTTCTAGCAAGATTGAGATCTCCCTGTCACTGTCCGATAATAGGATAAATAATCTGTTCTCTTGGCAGTGATCAAAACATATGATGACCGAAATCTAACATGGCCGCCTCCCTGAGTTGTCGTTCACTCATTCATAGGAAGGAGAATATAAGCCAGAGTTAATTTATAATGGGTATATAAATGATTTCATAAATGTTCCCATACAGCTCTACGGTGATCAGGTTAATTCACGTAGCCATAACCGCTGCAGGAAAGTCTGTCATCTTCGTCGATACAAAACACGACCCTAGCGATACGAAGCACAATGTTCCATCTAGGTCGAATCGACATGAGATCATCAATATAGGGTCTGGCAATACATGGAGTCCGAATTATACATTGTACCGTACCTTAGGAGAGTCTCTAACATAAACTATAGTAGAGATACCATCTCCTTTAGAAGAAAACCACTTCATGAATCATATTTCCTTAAGAATCTACCAGCCCTTTGAAAAGTGCGTACCCGCCATTATCACGGTACATCGGAACTCATCACGACTTGTCAAGACAACTCATACTTCCGCTAGACCGAAATAACAAGAATCTAGTCCCTCCTACCCATCCAAAATATACAATATAGGACTGATTCTACTTGTACTAATAATATGTAATACATATGAATTCAGGCCATAAACACAATAAGCAAATTAATATATTTTCTGGCCCTAAAAAATAAGTACAAACGTAAGCGCAATATCCTTGCGCCGGATCAATATCCAGAACGATTACTCCTATAATCAAAAGTGTGAATCAAACATGGATTCTCTCGCTTTTACCATAGACAGCATTTTCATACACAAATGAATGAATGTCTATATTTTCCCATATTAAATAGCCATATCGATTTTTGTAATATGTGCGTCAAAATATGCACGCAACAACTTTTTTGTTCTCTCCTTACATGCCTTGATGACATCGTCCATAAGGAGTATGAAGAGGTAAGATGATAGGATATCCCCTTGTCTTACACCAGTGGCGGTCCTGAACTCTTCTGACTTATGGTTTGCTGTCCTCACATAATTTCTGCAAGACTTGTAGAAGCTCTGTATAGCATGAACCAGAGGTGCTGGAATTTTCTTCCTTGCCAAACAGTCCCAAAGTTTGTTCCAGGGGACCCTGTCAAACGCCTTTTCCAGATCTATGAAACAAAGATGGATCTCACTCTTATACTCAAGGGCCTTTTCACTCAGCTGTCTGAGTGTGAAGATTAGGTCTTGAGTACTTCGGTTTGCTCGGAATCCGCACTGGACCTCATCCAATTGTGGCTCAGCTAGGCGTCGGAGTCTCTGCTCTAGGATTCTAGAGTAGATTTTACCAGGGACACTTAGAAGGGATATGCCTCTATGGTTTCCACACTGTCGATTGTCACTCTTTTTGAAAATTGGTGTTATGATGGCAATCTCCCAATCCTTTGGTATGGTCTTGTTGCACCATGCTGCCTGTAGGACCCTTACGAGTAATAGGTCGCCTGATGCTCCCATGTACTTAAACATTTCTGGTGTTATACCATCATGCCCTGCTGCTTTGCCCATCTTGATTTTCTCCAGTGCTGCCTTCAGTTTTTCCATCTTTATGACATCTTCATCACCATTTGTTTCATCTTCTGGGATAAGCACATAACAAGGAATATTCATGAAGACATTAGTAGTATAGTATGCGCAAAACGATTATATTTCAGGTGGAGGCGCGTGACTTTTATAGAGTAAAATACTCCGATCGATTTCAGGTGGAGGCGCGTCAGGAGGTGGCGCGTGACTTTTTATATAGTAATATATTTTAGCCTGGGTGACTTCCTCTGACGATCAGCTTGCGTCCTATCATAGTTCAAGTGTGTTGTTGTTATGTGTTGTTGTTTATACAAAATATTTATATGTATGTTATACAAAACAGGTAGACAATATTTACATATATTACAATATTTAATTAGACATATATTTAGACATATATTACAACAGTTAGGCAATATTTAGTTATACATATATTTACATATATATATATATATATATATATATATATATATATATATATATATATATATATATATATATATATATATATATATATATATATATATATATATATATATATATATATATATATATATAAAAGAAAACACTAAATACATTTTATATATATTTATTGACAAAGAGGTGTTATCTGGTCTATGGGGGCTGTAGGGTGACGTCTAACCTCACTACTACGGTCCTGCCGGCCATACGGCTACAATGTATAAGCGGTGTGGTGTTGGTTGTATGGCTTTAGGCTTGCTTGGTGTTGTGTGTTGTTGTATTGTGTCCGTAGTGTGTGTTGGTGTGTTTGTTTATACATATATTTTTTGTATTTTATATATATATATATATATATATATATATATATATATATATATATATATATATATATATATATATATATATATATATATATATATATATATATATATATATATATATATATAGGTAATTTCCTATTACTCCTGGGTTTTTTGCTCCACAGTGAATATGTGTAGATATGTCTTGTTTCATAGCAGTTAGGGTTGGTATTAGGGTTAACAGTAACCCTAATAGGGGGGGGAATTTTGTGTTTTGTTTTATTGTGCCGGTAGTGTGTTGGTGTGTTTGTTTATACATATATACTTACAATATATATAAAAAATATAAAAATCGATAATGACGGAAAATAAATAAAAATATTTTTAAAAATCGATAATGTTGGATTAGTAGGTTACTAAGGGGGTTGTTGAAGCTAGTGGAGTCTTTCTGTGCTGGCGCGGGAGACGACTCATGGGTGTGTACATTATGGGGTATAGCAGGCGAGTGTGCCAGCATTGAGAGATGGGAGTGAAGTGTAAGAGACGTCACTATACTAGGACCAGCATCGAGAGGTGGGAGTGAAATGTTAGAGACTTGACCATTACTAGCGTCAAAAGGTGTGAGTGAAGTGTTAGAGACTATACCAGGGACAGCAGCGAGAGGTGGGAGTGAAGTGTTAGAGACGCCACTATACCAGGTCTAGCATCGAGAATGGGAGTGAAGTGTTAGAGACTTGGCTATAGCAGGTCCAGCAGCTAGAGGTGGCAGGGAAGTGTTAGAGACCTGACTATACCAGGTCTAGCATCTAGACGTGGTAGTGAAGTGTTAGAGACCTGAATATACTAGGTTTAACATCTAGAGGTGCGAGTGAAGTGTTAGAGTTCTAGAGGTGGGAGTGAAAGAGACGTGTCACAATACTAGGGCCAGCACCTAGAGGTGGGAGTGAAGAGTTAGAGACTTGACTATACCATTTTTTGAGTAGGTATTTTAATTGTTATGTGTTGTTGTATTGTGTATTGGTGTTTTTGTTTATACATATATACATACAATATATATAAAAATATAAAAAATCAATAATGGCAGAAAATATAAAAAATCGATAAAGGCGATCTAGTACGTTACTAAGGGCTTTTTTAAGTGAGAGTGTCACATGATGATGATGATATCAGTGTAATGTAGATGTCACATGATGATGATGTTGTCACTATAATACAGACATCGAGCATATATCGTAATAATGATGATGATTTCACGGTAATACAATTATCAAGCATATATTACATTGAGAATGATGATGATTACGCTGATGATGATGATGATGATGATGATGATGATGATGATGATGATGATGATGATGATGATGATGATGATGATTATGGTCAGTGGGTGTGTGTGTAAGCAAATGATAAAGTGAGAGAGGTTGTTTGCGTGAACAGTAAATGACATAGGCCTGTGTGTATGTTAAGTGCGAATGAAAAGCGGTCAGTCGGGTTTTGCGTGAGTGTGTCTCGTGCGAGACTGTGTGTCAAAACACGGGAGAACAGTGCAGTGTGCGAGGTAGTCAGTGGTGGACTGGAAGGTCAACTGGAAGGTTGCGTGTAGAGCGGAAAAAGATGGCTAGTTGTGATTGCTGAATCTTGTTATTTAATTCTGAAGGAAGAATTATGAATTATTACCTTGGATATTTGGATTTCATATCATATTTGTGTTTCATGAGCGCCACGTTTTCCGTATTTACAGTGTTCATGTGTTGGGACTAAATTTCGGTGTTGATTGGTTTACTCAGGAATGGATGTGTTAAGTATGGTGTAGAAGATAGTAAGCACCTTGAGGAATTTAATTGATTGCGACAGCATGCATCCCCCGCAGAATGTGTAATT